>CM050173.1:117282628-117765753 GCA_027410445.1 Discoglossus pictus
ATGCGAGTTTCAGTATATGTCATAACACATTGATTGCCGGGATCAATACAACACAAAAATAATCATGAAATAAAGTATTTTTCTGCTCCGATTTACGAGCTTCAGAATATTGTGCTATTAATTCTGAGACCTAACATTACTTTCCCTTATAATAAATGTACAGTGGAGTGAATTTTACAAGTGCTATGTATTGTACTTTACCCCCCTCTAGAGCACACGTTGGCCTTTGGGCTCCATTTGTGTATTACGTGCTAGCTCTCGAGTGACCACTTTGCACTTTAATAGCTAAATCAAACAATTAGCAGTTACAGACATGAAAAATCATAGGATTTACGTGCACGGAGTACAACGTAGCTCTCCATATAGCCTATTCTCAGCCGTCCTGCATGTTAATACGCAAAGCCCGCTGCAAGCAACTTTACAAGGCATCTTAGCACGCTAATAGCACTAAGATGACCTTTACTAGCTACCTGTTAAAACATAGCTCCAATTTAATATGTCTATTAGTTTGGAGTTGAAGTCTGTTTAAAAGGACAATGAAGTCACCATATTATTATTATTATTATTATTATTATTATTATTATTATTATTATTATTACTGGTGACTAGCCCGTCAAAAAATGACGGCAATGAGATGTGTATGTTTGTAAATTTTGTTTAGTTGGTAATATACGTATTTGACACTTGTAAGGTTTTAGTTAAGAACAGTTGAAGTTTAGATTATTCAGTATTGTAAAGTTGAGCTAATGGTTTTTTAACATGCAACTTGTAGCTCAAGAACTGTTAACTGAAATATACATTGAATCCAGAGGAAGGCAAACAGTAAAAACCCTCTTTGAAACGTAGCCAATTGTATCAAAGCGGCAAAAAAAGGAATTCCTTCCTGACCCCATTAACTGGCAATCAGATTACTCCCTGGATTAATGTTTAACATGAAATACAACATTTACATTGTGCCTCAAAAGGTGCTTGTGCTGTTAACATGAACTTTGTAATATGTCTAATTAAGGAACTTGGAAGTATATTTTTGTAAACTTGCTTTCTTATCTGTCTAAGTAAGGAACTTGAAAGGATTTAACATTTTCTTTTCTTCTTCAGTAACTGTTAAATATGTTAGTAGTCAAATTATTAACATTTGAATCAAAGAACAGTTCAACTTTAGATTCATTAGTATTGTAAACTTAATGTAATGTTTTTTTAACATTCAACTTGTAGGTAAAGAACTGTTAACTTAAATATACATTGAATGGAAACAGTAACATAGTTAATTAAGATTTGAACAGAATTTTGTCAAATAATGCAAGGCAAGTGTTTTGTGGGGCTAATCATGCATAAACAGTACTTCCATGAATTATGACTGAATTATTTCTTTATTGTTAGTTTTGAATGGTTGACATTTGTTTGCTCGTGTAGTAATTGATTTAAATGGCAAAAGTGGAAAAGTGGTTCTGTAAAAAGAGAATGTGAGACCTTAAAGGTGGTCCGCGATGTGTAACCACTGTTCTCTATGTGTTTTCAATGTCATGTAGTTTAATATGAAAATGTTGTTGGTGTAAACCTAATTTCTGTGGCGTAATAATGAGCTTTTGAAGAAAATGGACAGTTCTGTGTACTTTTTCAATTTTTTTTGTGTGGTTATATTGTTGGTTTTTAGGTTTTTGTGTTTGGTTTGAAATTGGTTTTGCATGGTTTTGTTTGTTTGATGGAAAGTTACAGTACTTCATAGTAGACAATGATTTTAGTTAAATTGCATCCATCCTGTAATAAATCACCTTGACTTTCATTGTTTTCAATGTAAACTTTAATAGCCTGTGGATTTTTGCACCGTGATAAGGCTACGTACAATTGGCCATGTGCAAATACTGGTTGTTCTAAGAAAATACCCACAGATTTGAAAGTCTGTCCTTGTGATTTATTAATGGTCATGGCAAATGCCATAATGATGGGAAATTGTCTTCTTTGAAGTATAAAAGGGAGACTACTTTCACTTGGTGCTAAATCTATCCTTGGTATAAAAACTCTCTCTCCTTTATGGGTACCAGTTAAAATTTCAGCATGTATGAAATGGTCCTTTAATTGTTCAACAATTAATCTTGTCCAATTGCATAGGACTTTTTTTGGGTTCATATTTTGCAGTAACATGACAATTGCACCTTTCTTTAGCTGCAAAATATGTGGTGGCATTCCAGAAGGAGTTAGTGAGTTTATGAATTCAGTAGAAAAGTTTGACTGACTTTCTTTGTCATCGGCAAGTACAGAATCAGCACTGTGATAATTTATTTGGGGTGCATATTTTTTTTTTTTATATTTCATTATTGAGGATTAATGCATCCTTATTTTTACAGGTTAGGATGACTTGGTTGGCAAGTTCAGAATAGTCCTGTTTATTTATTGTACTTTCAAATATAGCCGATATAAGATCTTGGTGACAAATCCTTTGAGGTGGGATGTGCACAGTGTCGTCAGGTAAATTTTATATTTTTACAGTTTTGCATTCCCCAATTTCAATAAGCCAATCAGGTTTCGATAATCTCAATTCGATTTCCATGTACAAGACAGGTAATGTTTGTCTAAAATCGCTACCTAACAATATTGCCCTTCCACCAAATGGAAAAGTATTATCCATGACTTCACGAAGCAAACGGTCAATACATTGGTTGGCATAGCATGACATCATTGTAGCCTCATCTATTATAATTAATTTAATATTTTTTCAGTTTTTTTCCTTGTAATGATGTCCTGTGAATATTTGACACTGAGGTTTCTAAAATAGGCACTGGCAGTTTAAATCCACTATGCACAGTCCTTCCACCTACTAACAAAAGTGCAGCAATTACATTGGTGGCAAATGCGAGTGCTATTTGACCTTGTGCTCGTACAGAACTCATTAATAAATTATATAGATATGTTTTTCCTGATCTGCCAGGTCCATCAAGATAGAAATAATGCTCTTTGACCATGTCATCATCTAGTGCAATTTTGATGGCATTAAATGCTTGCAATTGTAATGTATTTAAAATGTCAAGTCTTTCTTCTGTCCTTTGTACTTGTCTTTGAATGTCATAGTATTCAAAGTGTATGTCATCTATAAGGCCTGGATCAGGTTAAAACTTGCACAACTTAATCCATAAGTTAAAAATATTTATTTTAAAAGCATTAATGCTTTTAAGTGTGCAATGGGTTCATTGTACTGTTGCATAAAGTCTTCAGCCATATTACTTTTAAATGTGTCCCACAAAGCTAATGCATTTGGAGCATTTGAGAAGATACAAATGAATGCGAATTGTTCCCTCATCTGCCGTGGCATTTGACATAGGCTGCTTCTTCTAGACATCTTTCCCATTCTGTATCATCAGCTAGTAAGTTTCTATGTCTTGCTGCTAAATGAAAGGATTCATATACTATGTCATTAACAGTTCTTAAGTGTTCAAAACTTTGTGCACCAGGAACATTTAAAAGTAGTAGTTGTAAGCAGAAACGTTTAAGATCTCTTGGACTGACCGTGTAAATTCTTGGTATTATTTTATTTCCTCAGGTTTTTCTTGGTCTCCATATTCCATACACAAAAACATAGTGATATGGAAATTCAATATATAAGAATTGTGTTGCTTGTGAATCTGTTGAATTTAATTAAAACCATGTAGTTAGTGTAGTGTGACGATGCTCACTTTGGGCCAATGCATTACTTTAATTTCCAGCATGGAAATACACTAAATGTCTTTGTGGCAAATGTACTGCTAATCTATATACTGCATGTGATCTATTATGCATTTCAATTTTTAAAAGGCACCACATAGCTTCTGGTGCACTTACATAGCGAGCATCTACATGAGATGCAAGTTCATAATGTACTAACTCAGTGCTTTCGGTATAGTCTGCACTTTTGTCGACTACAGTAGCTGCATCATGGCCTTTTTAAATATATTTGTAGACATATTTAATGGATTTGATGGAAGTGCATGCTTCTACATTAATGTGTGCATTATACTACATAAGTAAATGTGGATTGTATGGTACCACATATCTATCGTAAACCTTTTTTCCACCAATAATGGCACTATCTCCTTCTCTTCTTCTATATAGTGGATAGCCATCACAATTGGCATAAGTTTTGTCTCTAATCTTTTGGAAATTCTTTTGTACATTTATTATTTTCCATACATGGTGATTGTGTGGATTAAGCTCACCACAGGGTCCATGAATCATCCGATGAGTTACAATCTCATATAGTCTACCATATAGTTCTGGATATGGTAGTTCAGCAACAATGACTGAATCCACGTTGTCACCAGTATCTAATTTATCTTTTTCTTGAAGGATTATGATGTGCATGTGGAAGGCCTCTTTTTTTGAAATTCAATTGTATATACAAAAGCAAGATATTTGTCAAATAAGTGACTTTTAGTGATTTCACGTATTAATTCATTTAATTTTGAAAACTCTGGCTACTTAATCTGGTCTATCGGAAGCACTTTGGGCAAAAAGTTAATTTTGTGTAATTTCTGGCCATTGGGGATTACATGTAAATGTAATAAATAAATTGAGTTTTCTAAATTTGGTGACAATAGCCATTGCATCATTATATCTTTCTCTCATATTTTGAGGAGATCCCTGGAAAGAAGATGGTAAAATAATGGCTTTGCCAGCTGTTATGTCTCTGCTTGTAGCAACCTCAGCGACATAACCCATTAATCCAAAATATTGTTCTACACATAGTTTATCTTGTTGATATTTTATGAAGTTTAAATTATTGGCCTCAACTTGCAAATAGGAATCAATAATCCATTGTTGTTTTAGTTTTCCACCACATAAAATTGGACTAAATGTATTTTGAATGGCAATTTGAGCTACCTTAAATTCAAGCATGGAAATATTATTTCGCAATCGTGCTTCAGCATTTGGGTAACTGGGAAGGGTTCATTTTGTTTGCCAACCTGCTTCTCCATGTGGGAAAAATATGGGATAAGTCATTGGATCTAAATTTGTACTTAAGATACTGATATTAATAAATGGTTGCTCCTCATTTCTGGGATATATTCTAATGTCTCTTTGAAATGGTGGTTCTCCTTCATCATTTTGAAACACCATAGCAACCTCATTTGATGTTGGAAAATTATAACAGTGTTTATCAGTATGTTGATCTCTTTTAAGGACCATATTGACCTTTGGGATTGGCAATTGATGTCTTTCTGCATGAAGTTGTTGTTCCTTTTCTACTTCTGCCAATTTTTATAAGCTTGAATGTAGGGTTATTGGCCATCATTTTATCTAGCTCTATAAAAACACTGGGTAAGCATTTTTTATTTTCTTGCAGCTGCATACGTTGGTGAACAGCTTCCATTGTATCTAGGACATATAGTTGAGCAAATTTTCTTTGCTCTCCTTCCTCTGGATGTAAATGGAAAGTATGATGGTAAATTTGACCTTGGACTTTAAATCAGTAAGGACCATGTCCTGGTACATTAGCAACTAATGTAGCCCCCATAGATGCAAAGAATATGGCACTATTGTAGGACCTTATGTTTGTCTTGAAATTTTTGTAGTTTGGAAAAGTAGGTTCAGTCATAATGTTTTGTAAATATATTGGGAATTGTTTTCTTTCTGGAAGTTTGACCTTGCCTTTTTGACAGCAACTAATGAACTGTCCATCTTTGGGTCTTTCCTGTTTAAAATGATAAGCCTAACAAAACTGACATTGAATATTCATGTCACCACAATTATGAACCTCTAATGCTAAAGACTTGAGTAAAGGACAATTTGAAGAGCATATATCAGTTTCAGTTTGTAATTCATCATTTGAAATGTCATGTGATGTTTGAGGAACAGATTATAAATGCTTTTGTTTTTTAGTGGCTTTTTCGGGTGTATCTTTTATTTTTTCAGCTGATAATCTTTTGCTTGCAAGTCTTTTCCGTTCTTTTTCTCGTCGAATTTCCTTCTGCTCCGGTGTCTGCTGGTTTGCCCATCTTTCTTGTCGTTCTTTAGCTTGATGTCTTATCTTTTCCTGTTTGGTCTCGTTATCAGCCATCTTAATCTGTAATTGAAAATAATGTATCATTAGTTTACTTTCAGATTTTAAGTTGGTTTGTGAAATCTTTTTGTTGCAACACTTTTGTGATTGTAAATTAACTTTGTATGTGATTGTAGATTAACTTTCTTTCTATTGATAAATTAGTTTTTGTTTTTTTTGGGCTCTTACTTTATCTGTTGTAGTTTGCAAATTTTGGGTTAGATGCATAACACACCCAAGGTAATTGCATATAGCTTATTGTAGGTGTAGTAGGATTATAGTGTTAAATTAGCTTTTTAATATTGTTTTCGTTGTTCATTGTTTTTTATGTTGTAGGTTTGTAGGGTTGGCTTAGAGGCATAGTAGAGGGGAAAAAATGGTAGTAATATATTGCTCTTTCTAATTTCTACTGCAGAGGATTGTTGTAATACTATTCTTCTATTTAATTTAAAGGCTTATATGATGTGGCTGTGAAAAGAAGGTTTATATTGTTGTTTGTTAGGTCTTAGTAGTATTTGTTGTAATATTCTATTTTATGTGTGTGGTTAGGTTATGTGCTTAACATTGTAAGTTGGGGCTGTGAATTGAGAATTGAAAATTAGTTATTTTATGTGTTTTGCCTATTTATTGTACTATGCTGTTTTATGTTTGTCAATTTTTTTTTTATAGATTGAAGTCCGGGTTTACTGTCAAACGTTGTTGTACATAAAAGGTAATTAGTAGGTAAATGAGAAATGTGTCAGTAATATTTTGTTAAAGCTGTTCATTTGTGGTGCTTGTGGTTGGTTTATTTTGTTTTTTCTCTTAACATGGATGCAGAGCAAACATGTTTATTTAGTTTTCTCTTTTTTTGCTTGTTATACTGTACCTTGTTTGAAGTGTGATTTTAAGCTCAATATTCCTGGATCCGCTGTTGGAAATCTTTGTGCGATAGTCTTGACGCAGTGTCTGTTGTAAAAGAAAAAGAGAAATGTTATTTGATTCAAATGTATTTCTCATGAATAGCATAGTTAATCATTTTTTTATACTCTATCTGTTATCCTGATTTCTTCAGCTATGCTGTTTTGTGTGCACCACTTTCAAATTGTTTCATTTTAATACAGTTATACTTTTTTTTTTTTTACAGTAATTATTGTTATTGACATTTTGTATATGTAAGCAATGTTTTTTGGACTATCCTGTTTTGTGTCCACCACTTTTGGGATGCTGTATTTGGCTTGTGGATGACAGTTAAAGGTTGTTGTAGAGTAAAGCTGACTGTGAATAATCTTTTATCTATGTTGGAACTATTGACAGTAGTATCCTGTTTAGCGTCCGCCACTTTTGGTATGCTTATTTTTGCTTCTTTGTAAGGGTTATAGGTTGTTCAACAGTAAAGAGGAATGATAAGTTCGTTTTCTATATGTTTTTGTGATATTTATTTGTGTACAATTCTGTTTTGTGTCCACCACATTTTGCATGCTGCATTTGCCACTATTGGTATGCTTAATTTGGTTAGTTTGTGAGGGTTACAGGTTGTTGGACAGTAAACAGGAATATTAATTGCCTTTTCTATATGTTGTTGCGCTTTTTTGTATTCACCACTTTTGGGATGCTGCATTTGGCTTGTGGGTGATGGTTAGATGTTGTTGTACAGTAAAGAGGAGAAATGCTTTTGTTTTCTGTATGTTGCTAATGTTTGGTATGCTATCCTGTTTTGTGTCCACCACTTTGTGTTCTCCTTTTTTTTTGTGTGCAAGTGTCTTTATGTGGAAATTGTATAGGTCTTTGTCAAGTTTCTTGAAGTGTGGTGTTTTTGTCTTGCTGTAATTTGTATTGAGGTTTGTATTATTTAGTTACGCTTCTCATATTGGCGGGCATTAAACATGGGATTTGTGTTTCTTTTTGTACTTGTTATACCATACCTTGATTGTAGTCTTGTTCTTGTCCGAATGACAGAGGGTCCCCTCCTGCCAATCTTAATCCGCCAGTCTTCTTGTAGTGTCTGTTTGAAAAAGAAAGTTAAATGGTTAATTATATATTCCTTCTTTTGGTTTTTGGAAAGCATGGTCTTTTTCTGCATGTAATGTATTTTTCTATCTTACCTCTTCTTCTTTCTTTCTGTTCCTTAAAAGTGATCCTCTTTCACAGTCCACGCTGCAAATTCTTGACTGACGCTGTTGATGCAGAGTCTGTTTGAATAGGGAAAAAAACGGGAAAGATTGAGCTGCAGGTTACATATGTATTGGTGTCATCTTTTTTTTTTTTTGCTATGAGTTGCTGTGAATTAATGTCAATTGAATATACTTCTTTGATTACTTTGAGCTAAGATTAGCTTGTTGTAGGGCCCATACACATATATATGTGCATTTCACATGTCACTATAAATGAATGATGTCTTGATTAGGAATGTTTGAAATGTTTTATTTTTTTGCCATTTTTTTTCCGTGTCTTTCTTACTAAAGGAAATATATTATAGCTTACCTCTTATTTGGAATTTGCAGATTGTAAAGTTGTAAATTAGGAAGTAATTCTCTTCTGAAGTAACGGCACCAGCGACATGTCCAGTCACACCGTGCATCACCTGAGGAGAAAGGTAGAATTTTCTGGAAAGTAGGCAGTATTTATAAACGTTGAGGCGCTTGAAACCGTTAGAACGCAATACTCATGCGCTATTTGCTTTCCAGTTGCCATTTTCCGGCTTATAGTTGTCTTTTTCATGTAAAATGGTGGGTAATAGGAGTGTGGTACGTGCCTCGTGAAGTTGACTGGAGCGTTCTTACTGTTTTGCGAGTAAGTCTAGTATTTTTGCGTCCTTAGCCTCATTTTCGTTTTGTTCGGTGGAAATTTTTTCTCTCGCTTAGGTGATTTTCGGGTGTCTAAAGTCTTTAATCTGGACTTAAATCGAGGTGTAACTTCCCTTGAATCAATTCTGTAAATCAGTGCAGTGTTTTCTGTCCTGTTGCAGTAATCCGTGTGTAGGTGAGAGTGGGTGTGGCTTGGTCTGTGTAAGTTATATTTGTGTGCATTTGTGTGAGGTTCTGTTCGAATCAGTTCTGTAAATTAGTGCACTGTTTTCTGTCCTGTTGCAGTAATCAGTTACATAGTTACATAGTATTTAATGTTGAAAAAAAACCTTCAGTCCATCAAGTCCAACCTTTCAAGATCTCCTCCGATCTGCAATATGCGGAAAATCAAATCCCTCTTGATCCCAGACACCGGCGACCAGGCTTCCCCCTGGATCAATACTGCCTCTCTAATTATCCATGATAACCCTGAATTCCCTTTTTATTTAGAAATAAATCCAGTCCCCTTTTAAAGTTATCTATCAAATCCACTGTCACCACCTCCTCTGGTAGAGAATTCCACAGATTAACCACCCTTACTGTGAAAAACCCTTTTCTTTCTTTAAGGTGGACTTTTTTTACTTCTAACCTCAAGGGATGTCCTCTTGTCAGTTGAAAACCTCTTGGCACAAAAAGCTCCCTTGACAAATCTTTATACTGACCCTGGATGTATTTATATAAGGTAATCATATCTCCTCTTTTTTCTAGAGAAAATAAGTTTAATTTGGTTAGTTTTTCTTCATAACTTAGCCCCTCCATTCCCCTTATTAGGTTTGTTGCCCTCCTCTGTACCTTTTCCAGCTCTAAAATGTCCTTTTTATGAAGTAATGCCCAAAATTGTACTCCATATTCCAAATGAGGGCGTACTAGAGATTTGTATAGTGGCAGAATTATATTTGCTTCCCTGGCTTCTATACCCTTCTTAATACATGCTAATATTTTATTTGCCTTTGTAGCTGCTGCTTGGCTTTGCGCACTGTTACCTAGGTGGTTGTCCACAAGCTCCCAAATCCCTTTCAATATCTGATACACCTAGATTTGCTCCCTTAAGATTATAAATTGCATGGCTATTTTTCCTTCCCAGATGCATAACTTTACATTTATTCGTATTAACTCTCATCTGCCATTTAGATGTCCATTCCTCAATTTTATGTAAATCCCTTTGGAGGGAAAGCACATCACTATCTGATTTAATTACCTTGCACAACTTTCTGTCATCAGCGAAAATGGAGACACCACACTCCAATCCTACCTCTAAGTCATTAATAAATATGTAAAAAGGAGAGGACCTAATACTGAACCCTGAGGAAACCAACTTACCACATTAGTCCAATCGCAGTATGTTCCATTTACAACAACCCTTTGCTTCGTGTCTTTTAGCCAGCTCGCAATCCATGAGCAGATATTTACTGCAACTCCTGTATCTCTTAGTTTGCACAATAGTCTCCCATGTAGCACTGTATCAATAGCCTTTGCAAAATCCAAAATGACTACATCCACTGAGTTGCCTTGATCCAGGTTCCTACTAACCTCCTCATAGAAACTAATTAGATTTGTTTGACATGACCTATCCCTCATAAATCCAAGTTGACTCCTACTTATAATCCTGTTCAAATAGACATATTCTTGTATATTATCCCTTATTAACCCTTCTAAAAGCTTCCCCACTACAGAAGTGATGCTCACTGGTCTATAATTCCCCAGATTTGCTCTTGCTCCCTTTTTAAAAATATAGGTATTGCATCAGCTTTTCTCCAGTCATCTGGTAGAGACCCTGTGTTGAGTGTATCTTGAAAAATTAAATATAATGGTTTGGCTATTACAGAACCCAGTTCCCTTAGTACCCTTGGATGTATTCCATCAATTATTTGGCAAATGTAGTATAGCCCCATTATGTTGCCGTGTCCCAACCACTGGTACCTCCCTTGTGTATACCGAAGAAAAGAACCTATTTAGATCATCTGCCTTTTCTTGGTCACTAATTATCAGACGGCCTGTGTCACATTGTAATGTTCCTATAGCTTCCTTCCTCGCCTTCTTCCCATCAATATACTTAAAAAATATTTTAAGGTTAGTCTTACTCTCTTTTGCAATTAATTTTTCATTTTCTATTTTAGCCAGTCTAACCGCCCTTTTGAAAGCCTTGTTGATTTCCTTGTATTCCTGTTAGGCAGTCTCTGTCCCCTCTTGTTTGTATAATTTAAATGCCTGTTTTTTACTCCATATCTTGATCTTTAAATCATTGTTAAGCCACATTGGATGGGATTTACTCCTTTTACTTTTATTCCCACACGGTATATGTCGATGTGTATGTATATTTAGTAAGGATTTAAATGTTATCCATTTATGTTCAGTATTTTTACAGTGTGTAGGTGAGAGTGGGTGTGGCTTAGTCTGTGTAAATTATATCTGTGTGCATTTGTGTGAGGTTCTGTTTGAATCAATTCTGTAAATCAGTGCAGTGTTTTCTGTCCTGTGCTCATTTATCATTTTACAGATGAGTAGGCGGGGTCTATTTTAACAAGGGAAGAGCAAGCTTGAGAGCTTGCAATCATTTCTAGTGTAAGTGTAGTTAGTATGTAGGAGATTGAATAAAAGGAGGAAATCAAAAGGAAAGGGGTATTTTAAGAAAAAAACAGAAAACAAAAGTATATAATTTTTATCTGTTTTGTTTTCGGTTAAGGTGTTGAAAAGCAATCTTTATACAAATACATTGATTTGTTTTCTCACTGTATTTTTGTAACTGATAATCACGAGTCAGTCCAGTGGCAACCTCACTCAGTGTACATCCTGCCAAATGTATGCACTATTGGAACAGATGATCCAGGGTCTATACGTCTGTGACAGTTGTGAGCATGTTGCCTCCCTGGAAGCTCAAATTGAAAGGGAGGTGGTGCTCATGGAGCACAGTTTAGCTGGGCCTAGTATGGAGGGAGGAGCTGGGGCTAGTGAGGATGGCCAGGGAGGTAGCTAGGTTACAGTTAGAAGGGGAATCAGGGGGAACAAGAGGAGGCAGGCCAGTTCTGAGTTGGCAAACACCAAAAGATTTGCCAGATTGAGTGAAACTGTTGGGGATGTCCATTTAGGAATTGCAATGCCAGATAGAGCTGTTCCCTCTAACAGCCGGGAGAACAATTCTACTGGAGGAAAGGGAGGGCAGAATAGGCAGAGCAACAGACATGTTTTGGTGGTAGGGGACTATATTATTAGAAAGGTAGACAGTGTAATTTGTCACCCAGATCCCAGCAATCAAAGTTTGCTGTCTCCCTGGTGCTCGGGTTTGGCATGTTGTGGATCGGGTGGATAAATTATTGTGAGGGGCTGGTAATGAACCGGCGGTCTTGGTACACATTGGTACCAATGACAAAGTTAGTGGAAGATGGATCATCCTCAAGATTGATTTTAGAGAACTAGGGAATAAGCTTAAAGCAAGGACCTCCAAGGTAGTATTTTCTGAGATACTACTAGTGCCACGTGCTAGCCCAGGGAGGCAGAAGGAGCTTAGGGAGGTTAATGCGTGGCTAAAAAAGGGGTTCAGTGCAGAGGGTTTTGGGTTTTTGAGCACTGGGCTGACTTCTCACTTGGGTACAATCTCTATAGCAGGTATGGATTGCACCTTAATGATGAGGGAGCTTTTGTGCTTGGGGATAAGATGGTAGAATGGCTGGGGGAGTTTTTAAACTAGTAGGTGGGGGGGGAGGACTATATAGAAGTATTGGGGTAAATAGGGTAGAGAGGGAAAGGGATGAATTAGTTACCCATGGGGGAGGAGAAGGGGGACGGTTACAATAGACAGTAGAGATGTATTAATAGGGGCCTCAAATACAGTGGCAGCACTTCACATCAGCAGAGCCATAGCAACATAAAGTGTATGATTGCAAACGCAAGAAGTTTGCCTGGGAAAATGGATGAGCTAGAAATATTAGCAGTACAAGAAAAATGGGGCTTAATAGGCATTACGGAAACATGGTGGGATGAATCTCATGACTGGACTGTTAATCTGGATGGTTATAACCTATTTAGGAAAGATAGGGGCAATGGTAAAAGAGGAGGAGGGATCTGTCTTTATGTTAAGCCTGAATTTAAGCCTATAGTTAGAGAAGATATTTATGCTGGCACTAACGGCATCATTGAATCCTTGTGGGTTGAGCTAAATAGTGGAGGAGCTAATTCTAAATGCATATTGGTGGGAGTATGCTATAAACCCCCAAATATAGCTGAAAGTGAGGAAATACAATTATTGTTACAGATTGGAAATGCAGCTAAGCATGGGCAAGTTCTAATAATGGGAGACTTTAATTACCCTGATATAAACTGGATAAACGAGACCAGCAGCTCAGCTAAGGGGAGCAGGTTCTTGAGTACACTCGGGGATCATTATCTGGCCCAGGTAATACAAGAACCTACTAGAAATGGGGCCATCTTGGATTTAGTCATCACAAGTAATATTGATATAATATCAAATGTTAAAATAGGGGAACCCTTGGGGAACAGTGATCACAACACAGTATAATTTGAGATTGAATACAAAAAACAGAGTTGTAAGGGGCCAACAAAAACTCTACATTTTAAAAGGGCTAACTTTAATGGACTAAGGGGCAGCAATACTACATATAGACTGGGACAAAGAACTTACAGGGAAAAATATTGAAAATAAATGAACAACATTCAAATCCTTACTAAATAAACATACTCATCGGCATGTACCATGTGGAAATAAAATGAATAGGAGTAAATCATATCCCATGTGGCTTAACAATGGCTTAAAGATCATGATGAGGAAAAAGAAACATGCATTTAAATTATACAAGAAGGCGGGAACAGAGGCAGCTTTATGTGACTATAGGGAAATCAACCAGGATTGCAAAAGGGCTATTAAACTGCCTTAAATAGAAAATGAGAAGTCAGTTGCAATGGAAAGTAAGACTAACCCTAAAATATGTTTTAAATATATTAATGGGAAGATGGCGAGGAAGGAAGCTATAGGAACATTACAATGTGACTCAGGCCATCTGATAATTAGTGACCAGGAAAAGGCAGATGAGCTAAATAGGTTATTTTCGTCGGTATACACAAGGTAGGTACCAGTGGTTGGGACACTGCAACATAATGGGGCTACACTACCATCACAAAATAATTGGTTAACGCATGAAGAAATCCAAAAGAGATTGGAGAAAATAAATGTTAATAAAGCCCCAGGTCCTGATGGAATACATCCAAGGGTACTGAGGGAGCTGGGTTCTGTAATAGCCAAACCGTTATATCTAATCTTTCAAGACTCACTACAGGGTCTCTACCGGATGACTGGAGAAAAGCAGAGGTGATACCTATATTTAAGAAGTGATCAAGAGCAAATTCGGGGAATTATAGACTAGTGAACCTCACATCTGTAGTTGGGAAGCTTTTAGAAGGGTTAATAAGGGACAGAATACAAGAATATGACTATTTGAAGAATATCATAGGTAGCAGTCAACACGGATTTATGAAGGATAGGTCGTGTCAGACTAATCTAATTAGTTTCTATGAGGATATTAGTAGAAACATGGATCAGGGCAACTCTGTGGATGTAGTCTTTTTAGATTTGTCAAAGACATTTGATACAGTGCCACATGGAAGACTAGTGAGCAAAGGAAGGGATACAGGAATTGCAGTAAATATCTGCTCATGGATCGAGAGCTGGCTAAAAGACAGGAAGCAAAGGGTTGTTATAAATGGAACATACTCCTATTGGTCTAATGCAAGGTTTATTATTAAGTCCTCTCCTTTTTAACATATTTATTAATGACATAGAAGTAGGACTCGAAAGTAGTGTCTCCATTTTTGCTGATGACACCAAGTTGTGCAAGGTAATAAAATCAGATAATGATTTACTTTCCCTACAAAGGGATTTGCATAAATTAAAAAATGGGCGGCTAAATGGCAGATGAAATTTAATACTAGTAAATGTAAGGTTATGCATTTGGGAAGGAAAAATGGTCATGCAATTTATAATCTTAATGGAGCAAATCTAGGGGTCAGATATTGAAAGGGATTTGGGAGTACTAGTGGACAACCACCTAGGTAGCAGTGCTCAATGCCAAGCAGCAGCTGCAAAGGCAAGTAAAATATTAGCATGTATTAAGAAGTGTATAGAAGCCAGGGATGCAAATGTAATTCTCCCACTATACAAATCCCTAGTACGCCCTCATTTAGAATATGGAGTACAGTTTTGGGCACCACTTCATAAAAAAAACATTTTAGAGCTGGAAAAAGTACAGAGAAGGGCAACAAAACTAATAAGGGGAATGGGGGGGCTAAGTTATGAAGAAAGACTAACAAAATTAAACTTATTTTCACTAGAAAAAAGGCGTCTACAAGGGGATATGATTACCTTATTTAAATACATCCAGGGTCAATATAAGGCTTTGTCAAGTGAACTTTTTGTAGCAAGAGATTTTCAACTGACAAGAGGACATCCTTTGAGGTCAGAGGAAAAAAGATTTCACCTTAAACAAAGAAAAGGGTTCTTCACAGTTATGGTGGTTAAACTGTGGAATTCTCTACCAAAGGAGGTGGTAACAGCAAATTCGATAGACAACTTCAAAAAGAGGTTAGATATAGTTTTGAATAAAGAGGGCATTCAAGGTTATCCTAGATAACTAGCGAAGGAATATTGATCCAGGGAGAAATTTGATCGCCAGTTTCTGGGGTCAGGAAGGAATTTAGCTTTTTTTCCCCTTATGAGACAATTGGCAAAGTTTCAATGTTTTTTTTTTTTTTTTCTGTTTGCCTTCCTCTGGATCAATTAATAATAAATAGTCCACAAATTAAAAAGATCAATAGAGATCTAAAAAGGTTGAACTTGATGGACTAACTCTTTATTCATCCTCAAATACTATACTATTAATAATTATTTAACAACAAATGAATTAATAACTAATCTGCATATTGCAGATCAGAGGAGATCTTAACAGGTTGAATTTGATGGACTGAAAGTCTTTTTAAACCTTAATTACTATTGGCCTCATTCTATTACCGGCCGTAAATCGGCCGTAAGGCTGCGATTCCTTGCGGGGGTTCAGTTAACTCTTGATTCTATTATACGGCCTCGCAAGGATCTCCCCTTACGGCCGGCCGCATATCTTGAAACCGGCCGTAAGCTCAGAAAACTTTAAACGGAAAAATAAATTCAAGCCTGCACTGTACAGCTCTGTAAATGCTAGGAATAATATTGGGGGACATGAGGATTAAAAGTAACCCCCTCTCAAGCTTGCACATCAGCCCAAACCCGAGTTCAAATTAACTGTTTATTTTCCGGCTGCGGCGTGGGTGTATCTGAGGTGCTCCAAGCACTCTGGACTTTTTACATGTATATTTTACGTATATTAAAAATAAAATATTTTACGGATTTGAGTATAGGGTAATTATGTGCTATTTTTGCTAACACCGAATATCACTTTATAGACTCCACAAAGTACAGGATGGCTTTATTTGAGCTATTTTATGTGCTTAATTGGTGCTAGCGGGACCTGTTTGCTGCAAGTAAGCTGCGGCTCGTTTTTAGCCTTGCAGACAGGGTTCCCGGTGCAATAGAATCGCAACCAGACTTTTCTTACGGCCGATTTCCTTGCGGCCGTTTTAGATCAAATGCTTTCCTCCGGCGTGATCGGCCGCAAGAGATAGCAAGGCGCCGGCCGCAAGCCTGCCGGAGTCCCCGGCCGGAGGGGAATAGAATAGCCGTAAAGCTTGCGGCCGGTCCTTGCGGCCCCGCAGCGGCTGCGGCCGGTAATAGAATGAGGCCCTATGTAACTACTATGTAACTTGCAGAGGTCCTGGGTGCACCCCCTTCCTGTGGGTAAGCTTGTTATATGTTTGTTGTGTGTATTTCTTGTGATTGTAATGGTTTTCGGGTCACGCGGGTTGCGTCCTTGTTTTTGGATGTCGTAGGTGTTTTTCGGTAAATCTGTAGGAGTTTGGTGGTGTTTTGCATCCTTAGGGCCTCATTCTATTATCGGCTGCAGCCGCTGCGGGGCCGCAAGGACCGACCGCAAGCTTTACGGCTATTCTATTCCCCTCCGGCCGGGGACTCCGGCAGGCTTGCGGCCGGCGCCTTGCTATCCCTTGCGGCCGATCACGCCGGAGGAAAGCCTTTGATCTAAAACGGCCGCAAGGAAATCGGCCGTAAGAAAAGCCTGATTGCGATTCTATTGCACCGGGAACCCTGTCTGCAAGGCTAAAAACGAGCCGCAGCTTACTTGCAGCAAATAGGTCCCGCTAGCACCAATTAAGCACATAAAATAACTCAAATAAAGCCATCCTGCACTTTGTGGAGTCTATAAAGTGATATTCGGTGTTAGCAAAAATAGCACATAATTACCCTATACTCAAATCCGTAAAATATTTTATTTTTAATATACGTAAAATATACATGTAAAAAGTCCAGAGTGCTTGGAGCACCTCAGACACACCCACGCCGCAGACGGAAAATAAACAGTTAATTTGAACTCGGGTTTGGGCTGATGTGCAAGCTTGAGAGGGGGTTACTTTTAATCCTCATGTCCCCCAATATTATCCCTAGCATTTACAGAGCTGTACAGTGCAGGCTTGAATTTATTTTTCCGTTTAAAGTTTTCTGAGCTTACGGCCGGTTTCAAGATATGCGGCCGTCCGTAAGGGGAGATCCTTGCGGGGCCGTATAATAGAATCGCGAGTTAACTGAACCCCCGCAAGGAATCGCAGACTTACGGCCGATTTACGGCCGGTAATAGAATGAGGCCCTTAGAGTCTTGCTTAGAGGATTATCGGGTGTATAAATTATTTTATTGTCAGTTTATTTGGGCTGTAACTTCAGCTTTCGAGGTCCTGGGTGCTTCCCCTTGCTGTAGGTAAGATTTTTATGTATTTGTTGTGTGTTTTTATTGTGTCGTTCATGTTTTCATGTGTGCAGGTTTCGGACGTTTTTTGCGAGGTCGTAACGCGTGTCTTATTTCTGTGTCGTAAGTCCGTAAATGTTGCGAGGTCCGCAGTTGTTGGCAAGGATCGCCTTCGGCAGCGTTAGCAACAACCCTCATACTCACAACTGTATATGTGATTATTATTATTACTAGCGACTTGCCCGTCAAAAAATGACGGCAATGTGATGTATATGTTTGTAAAGTTGTTTAGTTATTAATATACGTATTTGACACTTGTAAGTATTGTGATATGAAACGTGCATTTTTGTAAAATGTTGAGGTAATGGTTTTTTAACATGCAATTTGTATATGAAGAATTGTTAACTTCAATATACATTGAATCCAGAGGAAAGCAAAGAGTAAAAACCCTTGTTGAAACGTACACAATTTTAACATGAAGTTTGAAATATATGTAAGTAATAAACTTGAAAGTATATTTTTTGAAACTTGAACTTTATTATCTGTGTAACTTTGGAAGTTGACAAAACATTTGTTGAATTTGGAACAATATAAACAGTAACATAGTGAATACATTTTTTAACATAATTTCATATTAAAAGTATTAACAGTTGAATGTAAAAACAGTTGCACTTTAAAACTAATCATTATTGTAAACTTGAGGTACTGGCTTTTTAACATGCAATTTGTAGCTGAAGATTTGTTAACTTGAATATACATTTAATCCAGAGTAAGACAAACATTCTAAAAACCCTCCTTTAAACGTACGCTTTTTTAACATGAAGTTTGTAATATATTTAAGTCAGAAACTTGACTTATTATTTTTTAAATTTGAAGTTTCTTATGTGTGTAACTAAAAAACTTGAAAACATTTTTTTTGAACTTGGAACATAAACAGTAACATAGGGAATTAATATTTAAACATAATTTTGTATTAAAAGTATTAACATTTGAATGTAAAAAAAGTTGAACTGTAAAGTAATCAGTATTAACATGCAATTTCTATGATAATAATTGTTAACTTCAATATACATTGAATGCAGAGGAAGGCATACAGTAAAAAACACTCCTTAAAACGTACCCAATGAAATTAGTCCTTCCTGACCACATGAACTGGTGATAAACATTAATCCAGGGAGTAATGTTAAGATAACAGACAATAATTGTTGAACAATTAATCTTTTCCCATTGCATAGGCCTTTTTTGGGGTTCATATTTCACAGTTACATGATAATTGCACCTTTCTTTAGCTGCAAAATATGTGGTGGCATTCCAGAAGGAATTAGTGAGTTTATGAATTCAGTAGAAAAGTTAGCCTGACTTTCATTGTCATCAGCAAGTACAGAATCAGCACTGTGATAATTTCTTTGTGGGGCATTAATTTTTTTTAAGATTTCATTATTGAGGATTAATGCATCCTTATTTTTACACGTTAGTATGACTTGGTTGGCAAGCTCAGAATATTCCTGGTTATTTATGCTACCTTCAAATATAGCCAATATAATATCTTGGTGACAAATCATATGAGGTGGGATCTCTACAGTGTCATCCGGTAAATGTGGTATTTTTTCTGTTCTGCCTTCTCCAATTTTAATAAGCCAATCATTGAAATCAGTTTGGCCTTCTGATCTCATATTTTGTTGCAGTTGAAGATGGGTAAAATGTTTCCACATTGTGCTTGACTTTATACAGGTTTCGATAATGTCAGTTCGATTTCCATGTACAAGGTCTAAAATCGCCACCTAAAAACATTACCTTTCCACCAAATGGAAAAGTATTATCCATGACTTCACAAAGCAAACGGTCAATACATTGGAGGGCATAGCATGACATCATTGTGGCCTCATCTATTATAATTCATTTACATTTGTTCAGTTTCTTTGCTTGTAATGATGTCATGCGAATATCTGACACAGAAGTTTCTAAAATAGGCACTGGAAGTTTAAATCCACTATGAACAGTTTTTCCACCTTCTAACAAAAGTGCAGCAATTCCAGTAGTGGAAAACGCCATTGCTATTTGACCTTGTGCTCGTACTGAACTCATTAATAAATTATATAGATAGGTTTTTCCTGATCCGCCAGGTCCATCAAGATAGAAATGACGCTCTGTCACCATGTCATCATCTATTGCATTTTTAATGGCATTAAATGCGTGCAATTGTAAGGTATTTAAAGTTGCAAGTCTTTCTTCTGTTCTTTCTGCTTGTAGTTGAATGTCATAGTCTTCAAAGTTTATGTCATCTATAAGACCTGGATCAGGCAAATTAAAACTTGCACAACTTAATCCATGAGTTAAAAATACTTCTTGGATTTCCATTAACGCTTTTAAGTGTGCAATAGGTTCATTGTATCATCGCATAAAGTCTTCAGCCATATTACTTTTAAATCTCTCCCACAAAGCTAATGCATTTGGAGAATTTGAGAAGATACAAATAAATGCAAATTGTTCTCTCATCTGCCGTGGCATTTGACATTGTGCTGCTTCTTCTAAACATCTTTCCCATTCTGTATTATCAGCTAGTAAGTTTCTATGTCTTGCAGCTAAATGGAAGGATTCATATACTATGTCATTAACAGTTCTTAAGTGTTCAAAACTTTGTGCTCCAGGAACATTTAAAAGTAATATTCGTAAGCAAAAACGTTGAAGATCTCTTGGACTGACTGAGTAAATTCTTGGGATTATTTTATTTCCTCTGCTTTTTCTTGGTCTCAATAATCCATTCACAAAAACATAGTGATATAGAATTTCAATATATAAGAATTTTGTTGCTTCTGGAGATGTGCATGTGGAAGGCCTCTTTTTTAAAATTCAATGGTATGTACATAAGCAAGACATTTGCCAAATAAGTGACTTATAGTGATGTCATGTATTAATACATTTAATTTAATCTTAAAAACTTTGGCTACTAAATCTGGTCTATCGGAAGCACTTTGTCCAAGAGGTAAATTTTGTGTAATTTCTGGCCATTGTGGATTACATGTAAATGTCAGAAATAAATCGGGTTTGCCAAATTTGGTGACAATAGCCATAGCATCATTGTATCTTTCTCTCATATTTCGAGGAGATCCTTGAAAGGAAGATGGTAAAATGATGGCTTTGCCAGCTGTCATGTCTCTGCTTGTAGCCACGTCAGCAACATAGTCCATTAGTCCCGAATATTGTACTACACGTAGTTTATCTTGTTGATATTTTATAAAGTTTAAATTATTGGCCTCAACTTGCAAATAGGAATCAATAATCCATTGTTGTGTTAGTTTTCCACCACATAAAATTGGATTAAATGTATTTCAAATAGCAATTTGAGCTACTTTAAATTCAAGCATAGAAACATTATTTCGGATTCTGTCTTTAGCATTTGGGAAGTGTTAATTTTGGTTGCCAACCTGCCTCTCCGTGTGGGGAAAAAATGGGATATGTCATTGGATCTAAATTTGGACTTAAGATACTCATATTAATGAATGGTTGCTCCTCATTTATGGGATATATTCTAATGTCTCTTTGAAATGGTGGTTCTCCTTCATCATTTTGAAACACCATTGCAACCTCATTTGATGTTGACAAGTTATAACGACGTTCATCAGTATGTCTGTCTCTTTTAATCACCCTTTTAACTTTTTGCATGGGTAATTGATGTGTTTGTGCATGAAGTAGTTGTTCATTTTCTACTTCTGCCAATTTTTTATAGCTTTAGTGTAGGGGTTATTGGCCATAAAGTTATCTAGCTTTATAAAAACACTGGGTAAGCATTTTTTATTTTCTTCCATCTGCATACGTTGGTCAACAGCTTCCATTGTATCTAGGACATATAGTTGAGCGAATTTTCTTTGCTCTCCTTCCTCTGGATGTAAAAGGGAAGTACGATGATAAATTTGTCCTTGGACTTTAAAACAGTAAGGACCATGTCCTGGTACATTAGCAGCTAATGTTGCCCCCATAGATGCAAAGGATATGGCACTATTGTAGGATCTTATGTTTGTCTTAAAATTTTAGCAGTTTGGAAAAGTAGGTTCAGTTATAATGTTTTGTAAATAGATTGGAAATTCTTTTCTTTCTGGAAGTTTGAACTTGCCTTTTTGACAGCAACTAATAAATTGGCCATCTCTGGGTCTCTCCTGTTTAAAATAATAAGCTTCACAAAACTGACATTGAGTAGTTATGTCCCCACAACTATGAACTTCTACTGCTAAAGACTTGAGTAAAGGACAGTTTGACTTTCATATTAATCAGGTGAAATGTCATGTAATGTTTCAACTAAAGGTTCTAAAGGCTTAGTTTTTTCCGTGGCTTTTCTTGGTATATGTTGTCCTGGTTTTGGTGAAATGTCCTGTAAGGTTTCAGGAACAGGTTATAAATGCTTTGTTTTTTTCGTTGCTTTTATTGGTATGTCTTTAATTTTATCTAGTAAAATGTCAGCTGATGTTTGAGGAACAGATTGTAAATGCTTTATTTGCATGGTAGTTTTTTTTTGTCGTATCTTTCATTTTTGCAGCTGATAGTCTTTTGTTTGCAAGTCTTTTGCGTTCTTTTTCTCGTCGAATTTCTTTCTCCTCTGGTGTCTGCTGGTAGGCCCATCTCTTTTGTCTTTCTCTAGTTTGACGTCTTTTCTTCTCTTGTTTGCTCTCGTTAGTAGCCATGTTAATCTGTAAAGGCAAAAAATGAAATGTAATTGGGTATATTGAAATTTTTAATTTCTGTTAAACATTATTGTCCATAATAGAGAAATAAGAGGTAAATCATTAATGTATCAGTTCTATTTTGTTAAAAGTTATAGGGCCTGGCCTCATTGAATAGCAATTTGGGCAATTCAATACTGCTGTAAATAAGCAGCTAACATATTTTTTTAAAATAAGTTTTTAGTTATTGAAAACCTTGTTTGTGGATAGCTGTTTACCAAGTAAAAACTTATTTCCAAAAAAAAACAGTGATGTGGTTATTTACACATGTATTGAATTGTGCAAATTGCAATTGAATAAGGGACATAGTTATTGCTTTTTTTTTTTTTCTGTTGACACGGATGCAGATGAAACATGTTTATTTAGTTTTCTCCTTTTGTACTTATTATACTGTACCTTGGTTAAAGTGTGATTTGAATCAGAATGTTTGTTGGTCCTCAGTTGAAATTCTTTGTCCGATGGTCTGGTCCTCTGTTGAAAGTCCTCGTCCAATGGTGTGGTCCTCTGTTAAAAGTCCTCGTCCGATGGTGGGGTCCTCTGTTGAAAGTCCTCGTCCGATGGTCTGGTCCTCTGTTGAAAGTCCTGGTCCGTTGGTCTGGTCCTCTGGTAAAAGTCCTCGTCCGATGGTGTGGTCCTCTGTTAAAAATCCTCGTCCGATGGTCTGGTCCTCTGGTGAAAGTCCTCGTCCGATGGTCTGGTCCTGTGTTGAAAGTCCTCGTCCGATTGTCTTCACGCAGTATCTGTTGTAAAATAAAAATGAAAATATTCTTTGAGTTAAATGTCTTTGAAATAAAGCAAAAATGTCTTAATTTTGGTGTATTGTATCTGTTATGGTGAATTTTTTCTATGTGTTTGTGTGACTTTTTCTACAATCCTGTTTTGTGCCCACCACTTTTGGTATGCTTATTTAGGCTTCTTTGTAAGGCTTATAGGTTGTTAAACATTAAAGATGAATATTAATTTAGTTTGCTATGTGTTTGTGTGAGTTTTGGTACAATCCTGTTTTGTGCGCACCACTTTTGGTATCCTTATTTATGCTTCTGTGTAAGGCTTATAGGTTGTTAAACATTAAAGAAGAATATTAATTTAGTTTGCGATGTGTTTGTGTGAGTTTTGGTACAATCCTATTTGTGCGCACCACTTTTAGTATGCTTATTTAGCCTTCTTTGTAACACTTATAGGTTCTTAAACATTAAAGAAGAATATTAATTTTGTTTACTATGTGTTTGTGTGAGTTTTGGTACAATCCTGTTTTGTGCGCACCACTTTTGGTATGGTTATTTAGGCTTCTTTCTAAGACTTATAGGTTGTTAAACAATAAAGAAGAATATTAATTTAGTTTACTATGTGTTTGTGTGAGTTTTGGTACAATCCTGTTTTGTGCGCACCACTTTTGGTATGGTTATTTAGGCTTCTTTCTAAGACTTATAGGTTGTTAAACATTAAAGAAGAATATTAATTTAGTTTACTATGTGTTTGTGTGAGTTTTGGTACAATCCTATTTGTGCGCACCACTTTTGGTATGGTTATTTAGGCTTCTTTCTAAGACTTATAGGTTGTTAAACATTAAAGAAGAATATTAATTTAGTTTGCTATGTGTTTGTGTGACTTTTTCTACAATCCTATTTGTGCGCACCACTTGTGGTATGATTATTTATGCTTCTTTGTAAGGATTATAGGTTGTTAAACATTAACTAAGAATATGAATTTAGTTTGCTATGTGTTTGTGTGACTTTTTCTTCAATCCTGTTTTGTGCCCACCACTTTTGGTATGCTTATTTAGGGTTCTTTGTAAGGCTTATAGGTTGTTAAACATCAACTAAGAATATGAATTTAGTTTGCTATGTGTTTGTGTGACTTTTTCTACAATCCTGTTTTGTGCCCACCACTTTTGGTATGCTTATTTAGGCTACTTTGTAAGGCTTATAGGTTGTTAAACATTAAAGACGAATATTAATTTAGTTTGCTATGTGTTTGTGTGAGTTTTGTTACAATCCTGTTTTGTGCGCACCACTTTTGGTATGCTTATTTAGGCTTCTTTGTAAGGCTTATAGGTTCTTAAACATTAAAGAAGAATATTATTTAGTTTGCTATGTGTTTGTGTGAGTTTTGGTACAATCCTATTTGTACGCACCACTTTTGGAATGCTTATTTAGCCTTCTTTGTAAGGCTTATAGGTTCTTAAACATTAAAGAAGAATATTAATTTAGTTTGCTATGTGTTTGTGTGACTTTTTCTACAATCCTGTTTTGTGTGCACCACTTTTTGGTATCCTTATTTATGCTTCTTTGTAAGGCTTATAGGTTGTTAAACATTAAAGAAGAATATTAATTTAGTTTGCGATGTGTTTGTGTGAGTTTTGGTACAATCCTGTTTTGTGCGCACCACTTTTGGTATGCTTATTTAGGCTTCTTTGTAAGGCTTATAGGTTCTCAAACATTAAAGAAGAATATTAATTTATATTGTGGGTCATTAAACATATAGGCCCTCATTCAATTGCGATTTGGCCAATTGAATAGTGCTCTAAATAAGCACATAACATATATTTTTTTAATACGTTTTTAGTTAGTGAAAACCTTGCTTTTGGATAGATGTTTACCAACAAAAAACTTCTTTAAAAAAATATGTTATGTGCTTATTTAGACCCCTATTCAATTGGCCAAATCGCAATTGAATGAGGGCCATATAGTTCATTTCTTTTTTTTACTTGTTATACTTTACCTTGATTGAGGTGTCGAATTACAGAGGGTCCCCTCCTGCCAATCTTAATCCGCCGGTCTTCTTGTAGTCTCTGTTTGAAAAAGAAAGTGAAATGGTTAATTGTATATTTCTTCTCTTTGATTTAGCAAAGCATGGTCTTTTTTTTTTTTATCTTACCTCTTGTTCTTTCTTGGAGTTGTTTAAAAGGGATTGTGGGTCACAATGCACAGTGCAAATTCTTGAGTGACGCTGTTGATGCAGAGTCTGTTTCAATAGTAAAAAAAAGGAGAAAGATTGATCTTTAGGTTATATATTAAATTACAATAAATGAATGTGATGTAAATATATAGTTCTGTAATTACTTTCAATTAATATTACTGAGTTTTTGGGGCTACACACCTAAATGTGCGTGTCACATATCACTATACATAAATCAGATTTTAATATATATATATATATATTTTTTACTGTCATTTAATTAGTTTTGATTAGTTGTTTAATTAGTTTGGATTAAGATTAGTTATTTGCAGGGGCTATACACATAAATGTGCTTGTGACATGTCACTATACATGAATCACATTTTCATACGTAAATTTTTTTTTTTGTCCTGTCTTGATAATAAAATGTTATATATTATAGCTTACCTCTCAGTTGTAATTTGCACAGTGTAAAGTAGTAAATTAGGAAACAATTCTCTTCTCGAGTAACAGCAGCAGTTACCTATCCAGTCACTCCGTTCATCACCTGAGTAGAAATGTCGAATTTTGTGGAAAGTAGGCAGTATTTATAAACTTGTAGAAATTTCTGGAAAGTTAGACCGTTAGAACGCAATACGCATGAGCTATTTGCGTTCCAGCTTACAATTTGCGTTTCACCTGCCATTTTGTGCGCAGTAGTGGTCAAAATGGTGTTTAATATCAGTGTGGTACGTGCCGTATAGTATGTATTTCATTCTTGCGAGTCAGTGTAGTGTAGTTACGTCTGAAGCCTCGTTTTCGTTTTGTTCGGCGGACATTTTTTTCTCTCGCTTAGGAGATTTTTGCGACTTTAACTCTTTTTTTTGGACTTAAATGGACGTGTAAGTTAACTTTTGGAGGTGCCGGATGCCCCCCCCCCTTGATGTAAGTAAGCTTTTTATGTGTTCGTTGTGTTTATTTATTGTGTTTGTGATGTTTTGATGCGCAGTGTTTGGAATGGGTCGTTTCGCGGCCGTACTTTGTTGCAATGCGGCCGTATTTTTTTGCGATGCGGCCGTATTTTTTTGCGAGAGACGCAGTTGGATTTTACGTGTACGACGCAGTGTTTTTGTTTCTAAGTCGTGCTTATGTGTGTTAACAGCGTGTGAGGCGCCTTTGAGGTGTTTTTTTTAAAAGTATTTTGTGTGTGTGTGTGTGTAAGCGGGTGTGAGGCGCCTTCGAGTTTTTTTTTGTTAAAAAGTCATGTGTGTGTATGTGTGTGTTAACACAGGCGACGTTGGAGCCTCCACCTCCGCAAATGCGGACCATCGCTTCGGGAGGATCCGCATTTGTGGGGACATTGGGTTTTGTTGGCTGGGAGATTGGGGTTTTTTTTGTTAAAAATTCGTATGTGTGGTGTGTTTGTGTTAACACAGCCGACGTTGAGCCTCCACCTCCGCAAATGCGGACCCTCGCTTCATGAGGATTTGCATTTGCGGGGACGTTGGGATGCTCCACCACCGCAAATGCGGCCCCTTGCTTCGCGAGGACCCGCATTTGCGGGGAACTGAGTCCCTCGCTTTGCGAGGGACGCAGTTCTTGCGGGCTTGCTGCGCGAGCCCGCAATCGTTAGCAACAACTTGCATGCTAACAACTATATATGTGATATGTGATTGCTGTTTATACGGCACCAGCATTTTCTGGAGCACTACTTTTAAATTAGAATAAAGCATAGTGGGTATAATTAGCAAATTAGCAAAAGTCCCTCCTTACAATAAAGAAAGTAAAGATGGGGTGTGAGGCAGGAGGGTGACAAGTGCAAGATGGCAGAGATGAAGGCAGTAGGGTGATAGAAGAGGAGGTTGCAGTGTGCTATACTGTAGGTTGTGTGTGTGAGCAGTTTGTGTTAAAGCTGAAGTTGGTAAGTTTCTTTCAAGAGATGCATTTTTTGTGAATTTTTAAAGGGGTTTGAGTCATGAAGATAGTCTGATAGAGCGAGGCAGAGAGTACCACAGAGTAGGTGCATCTCAAGAAAAGTCCTTCAGGGGAGAGTCAAAGAATGTAGAAACAATGAAGTAAAGAAGAAGGTCATTAGCAGAGAGAAGAGGGCAGTTGGTGGAGTGTTTTAAGACAAGGGCAGATATATTAGGGGTGCACTGTTACTAAAGGCTTAATAATTTCGGGTTAGGATTTAAAATGTTATTCCAAAAACTATGGAAGTCAGTTGAGTAACTGATAGAGAAGTGGGCCTCCCATGCACTAGCCCCACCACAGGTTGGGTGTTATTGGTTTGTTGAGAGGAATGTTGAAATTGATAAAATCAAGAGAGTTTGCTCTTTCAGCTGTGAAGAGAGAAGAATGTTGGAGAACAGACATTTGGGGTTTGTGGACAAGTTAAAATGAATGATAAAAAGTAGCGTTGTTTGGCAAGATTGAGGGCAGATCATTAGGACAACAGAATAAACTTGTAATTTAGAAAGGTCTGTTTATGAGTAACCCCAGATCTAATGAAGTGGTTGGGCCAAAGTCCATAGGGTGCCCTCGGATGTGTCTAGAAGGAAAAGGAAAGTCCATTGCTCCAAAGAATTTTAAAAACTATGGAAGTCAGTTAAGTAACTGATAGAGAAGTGAGGCAGACACTTGCAGCCTTATTAAATTATGATTCAGCCAATTGAAAAGGGCTCTATATAAGCACATAGCATATTTGTTTTACAGAAGTTTTTAGTGATCTTCTATCCAAAAGGAAGGTCTTCACTAACTACAAACTTCTGTAAAAAAATATGCTATGTGCTTATATAGAGCCCTTTTTAATTGGCCGAATCACAATTTAATAAGGCTGTATGGGTTGACTGTGCTCTAACAGTCTGATGAAGGCATTCATTATGGATTGCAGTGAGGACAGGAGGATGATAGAAGGCCAAAAGGAATGAGTTCCAGTAGTCATAGAGACATATGATGAGAAAATGGTTTCAAATTTTAGTTGTGTCATATGTAAGATATTTTCAAGATGATTTTTGAGACGAAGGCGACATGATTTGGTCATTGATTGTATGTGAGGAATAAAAGAGAGGGCAGGGTCCCATAAAAAACCAAGATAGCGAGCCTGATAAGTGGAAGTGATGATGACATTGTCAACAGTGATGGATATCTGGGGAATAATTGCTGTAATCTGTGTAACTGAGTGTCTCAGTGTAATTATGGCATGTTTTAAAGATGATGAACTTGCCAGAGTTTTAGGGAGCGTTTGAATAGATGTGTAAGATGTGTGATATAATATGATCAAGTGGGCAAGTTGTAAGGTGAGATGTTGACAGAAGACCAGAGACTTCATCCACAGCTGCAGGGTCAAAGGAGCCCACAATATTTTTGGCATTGGTGATGGACAGTGGTTAGGTGTACAGGCAGATCTATACCCTGTGCAGCCAGTGCAAAGCACCGAGGCCTTGGCCTCCGAGGGACATCCCTGTGCCCTGTGGACCCCTCTGGGGACCTCTCGTGGGTCTCCACTAGCCCCCACGGGTCTCTTCTGGCACCCACGGTACTTAGTGTTTCCCTCAGGCCTTTAGGGTCCCTCTCTGTACCACTGTAGTCCCTGTGGCCTTTGCTGTTCCCTTGCGGCCTGCGTGGCTCCCCTGTGCCACACACAGCTCTGTTGTGGGTCACTAGTGGCCTTCTTAGTCCCTTAGAGATCCTCACAGTACCCTTGTGGCCCATGCACCCCCTGGGGGTCTCTTGTGGCCCTGCAGGTCCTTAGAGGCTACCACAGGCCCGTAGGGACCCCCACAGTTTCCTTGTGGTCCTCTCAGTCCCCCACAGGTCCTTAGTGACCCCTGCAGTCCCCAGTGGCCCCTGCAGGCCCCATGTGGCTCCTGTGGGTTTTCTGTGGCCTCCCAGCTCCTTGTGGCTCCCGTTGGCTTATATTTACTCTGTGGCTACTGTGGCCACCGCAGCCCTCCTGTACTCCACCACGGGTCTCCTGAGGACCCTCTGTGGACCTTGTTGCACCCACAACTTCTTATGACCCACTGTGGCCCCTTGCAGGCCCCCAGGGCCATTGTGGCCTCCCTAGGCTTCCTGTGGCCCTGCCCTGTCCGCGCGGGCCTCTGTAGTCCCCTAATTTCTGTGGTCTCCCAGCTGCTCTCTATGGCCTCTCTAGGCCCCTTGTGACTTTCCTTAGCCCTTGCGGGCCCCTGGCAAACCTCTGTGGCCTGCCTCAACTTCCTCTGGCTCCTCGCATACCTCTGTGACCCCCTTTGACCTCTGCTTCCTCCCTCAATCTTATGTGGCCCCTTGCTGACCTCTGTGGCCTTGGACCTCTGTGGCCCCCTCTGATCTCTGTTGTTCCCTGTGGGGGGAAATTTGCTTTTTGCATCAGGGGCTACCATGCACTTGCTCCACCACTGGATGGGTGTTATTGGTTTGTTGAGAGGACTGTTTGTTTGAGCCATGTTTAGAGGAGAGTTTGCTGTGGATTTTATCAATTTCATATTTAGAGTGACTGTCAAAGTCTTCAGCTGTGAGAAGAGAAGAATGTTGGATGTAGAGAACAGATATTTGGGGTTGGTGGACAAAGTTGAAATTAATTATAAAAAGTAGCATTGTTTGGAAAGATTGAGGGCAGATCATTAGGGCCACAGAATAAACTGGTAATTGAGAAAGTCTGCATATGAGTAACACCAGATCTAATGAAGTGGTCGATAGGATGCCCTGCGGCAGATGTGTCTAGAAGGAAAAGGAAAGCACATTGCTGCAACGGATTCAGCATAGGAATTTGGACTGTTAGAAGCATTAATCAAGGCAAACTGGACATGGTTATACATGATATGGCCGAATTAAACATTGATATCCTGGGAATTAGAGAAGTCAAATGGACTAGAATGGTACATTTAATCAGACAGCCAATAGATCTTCTACTGTGGTCAAGAATTCCACAGAAGAAATGGAGTAGCCCTCATAGTCAAATGGTGGCCCAAGCAGTGCTTGGTTACAACCCAAAAAAGTGATAGAATTAGTTAAATTGGCAAGAAATTCAACATCACAGGGATCTAAGTCTATACCTCAACCATGGATGCTGTAGAGTCTAAAGTTGTCTAATTCTATGAGGGTATTCAACACCTCCTAGAGTTAACACCAAGAAAAGATGTTACTCTCATAATAGGAGATTGGAATGCTAAAGTAGGGAACCAAAAGACACGTGCAGTAACCGGCAAGTTTGACCTTGGAGTACAAAATTAAGCAGTTCAGAGATAAGTAGAAGTAGAAGTCAAGATAATTCTCCAGTCATAGCAAACACCCTCTTCCAACAGCTTCCGAGACGACTCTACTCATGGGCATCACCTGATGGAAACATAGAACTCAGATTGATTGAATATTTTTTAGCCAAAGCTGGAGTGCTCTATACAGTTAAAATCAGAAATAAACTGACATATAAGTATATGCAAAGTAAGTGATATCCCCTGTGAATATGCAGTAAAGGTAAATAATAGATATAAGGGACTAGACATGGTAGACAGAATGTCTGAAGAACTTTGGGCAATAGTTTGTGACATTGTCCAGAAAACAGCAACAAATCACCCATTATGTATTCTGACAGTGCAAACAGTCCACATTTAAAAAACCCAAACTTTTATTTTCTTAAATCTAAGAGCATTTGCATAACCGTCAATCAAAGTTCATTTTCTTGACCGCTACCCATAGTGTGCGTCCTGGTTTCAAGTACTGTGCAAAGAGGTTGTGTGCATGCTTGAGCTCTAAACAAAAGGCTTTTTAGGGTCTTAGTCCCTCAAATACAAGTTTTATTTTAACACCTTTCTGTTTATAAGCACTTTGTGCACGGTGTTGTTCATTTTTGGGAGTTTTTGTGGTATTTTTCTTAGTTTAATTTAAGTTTTAGTTTTCTGGGGGTCAGGCTCAGCTGTCTATTCCAGGAGAGTGAGCTGTCTCCTGGATACTTTGCCACACCCCTCCCTTAGCACTTCACCTGCACTCCTGAAACTTTTTTTACTTTGACTTTTTTTAAAAAAGTTTTTCAGGTTTTGTTAAAGTTTTGTTTGTTTGGTGTTGGGTTTTATGTTTTGGGGGGAGAGAAGACAAGTAACATCTTTGTAGGCAGTGGGGGAGTTGAAGTTTTGTTTAAAAGGCTTTTTTTTTAACATCTGACACAGAGACACAGAGGGGTTAAAAGGCCTCTGTGTTCTCTGTGTTGTTGCAATTAGCAACACATTGCAACAGGCCATTAACCCTTCCACTGCCAAACATCATCTCTCTCTCTCCCTTAGTTTTGTCTTTTTGTTTCTTTTTCACACTTATATATTTTAAAAAAAGAAAACAATAGAAAATCATAAAACAAAAAATAAAAATAAATAAAACTAAAAAACTAAAAAAAAAGGGTCTAAACATGAGGGATAAGACCATTAAGAAGCCTCAGGGGTCAAAAGGGGGAATAATGGCCCCTGAAAATCCTAGCTGCAGCACTGCACAGCATAGGCCCCAGGCAGATAAGGCAGCCCCAGCTCCTGGTGGTTCTGCCAGCAGACCTACCCCTGTGGCTAATACCTGGTCACAGGTGGTTTCTGCTGGCCCCAGTAATACCACCGCTGGGGCTGAGGGGCAGATCACCAGGAAGCATGGGGTTAAATGTCAGATGTCTGGGGTCTACAGCATTGATATCTATCTGCGTGCTGCAGCTAATGTCATCAGCCCCTCTGTTATAGTAGCAGCCAGCAAAATGTACGGGAAAGCAGTTTTCTTTACCCGTACTCTGGCTGCTGCTCACATTCTTATACAGAGAGGCATCACAGTGGGGGGATTATATGTCCCAATAGAACCCCTGGAAGGGTTGGGCACAAAAGTAACACTCTCTAATGTGCCCCCCTTCCTACCAGACTCCCTCCTGCGCCCCCACCTGCTAACCCTAGGGGAAGTAAAAACACCATTTATTAAAATTCCCCTGGGGTGCAGAGAGAGAGCACTTCGTCATGTGCTCTCTTTCAAGAGGCAGGTACAAATGTGCCTGCCTCAGGGCACAGAAAACATAGAGGGGTCTTTTGGGGTTCCATTTGAGGGGGTGCTCTACAGGATTTTTTACAGCACTACGGAGGTGCAGTGCTATCATTGCATACAAGTAGGGTTGGGGCATACACGTAGGAATTGTCCTAATGTAAAGCATCATGCCCCAGCCCCAGCAAATGGCACCTCCGTCAGTACAGCACCCATCCCCGCTGAGCCCATAACAGCGGGGACCTCAAGGGTCAAAGCCCCCCCACAGAGCTCAGGCAAGGAGGCCGTTCCTCAAGCCACCACCACGGCCTCCAAACCCCCTTCTTCCCCAAAAAAGCCATCTGTGTCTGTGGTCTCCAGCAAGACTGCAGACACAGGGAAAAAGGGGAAGAATGTCACCGGTCCTCCCAGTGTCACAGCTGCATCTCCCAAGTCCCAATCTGCCCCCACCATAATTACATCAGTTAGTGTGGGGGCACAGTGTAAGCAGAGGGATAATAAGCCCTCTGCAGGGGAGGCAGCTAGTAGCAGCTCCTCTTCCAGGAGTGACGTCCCCAGGAAGAGGAAGCATAAAACCAACAGGGAGGTTGCTGATAAGTGGGAAGTGCTCTATAGTGGAGCACCTCCCTCTAAAAGCAAGAAGAGGAACAAAACATCTCCTCCTCATCCGGTGACATTGTCTGGCCCGGTTATTAAGCTCAGCCAGCCGGTGCCAGACCACACATCTCTCTCTCCAGACCCTATAGGGGTTAATGTGGAAAAGGGTCTGGAGGAAAAGCAGGGGCAAGAGAGTCTCCCAAGTGAGGCAGGGGTAGACAAGAAAGATCAGGTTCTGCCTCTGGCCTTTGAGGGGGGTCCCAATAAAGCCCCTGCTGAATGGGTAGTCAGTGTCCCTGAGGTGCTGAGCTTCAAGGGCACCAGTCAGTCTCCTCCTCCAGTGTCACTCTCTAGTGACGTACCTCGGGCTTTGTTAGAGCCCCAGGCCAAGTCACTACTGGAGGGGGGGAATATAGGCATGACCCCCATTCAGGACCCCATGGATTTTTTTTTCAGGGGGGATGTGGCACAAGGGGAAGTGGAAATGGGGGAGGGTGATAAAACAGGTTTTCCTGTTAACATCATGGGAGAGCCTGTCTACCCTCCTCAGCCGTCCACTGACCCTAACATGGGTGCCATCCAAGCTGAGCAAGCAGCAGTGGAACTGGCAGAGGAGGCATATAAAGCCTCCAAGGCTTCCATTAAGGAAGCCATGCCAGCCACTGCTGTCCAGCCAGCTACCCCTGAATGCACTCCTGAAGCTACAGGGGTGCAGCAGCAATCCAATGGTCCATTATTTACCTTGAAGGGTGCTAAAGGGACTCCTTCTGTATCATCTAAGAGGGGGTCCCTGAGAATAAAGCTGAGGAAACTGACTCCAGCCGGGGAGGATGGAGTAAAAGCTCTCAGCCAAGAGGAGCCCAGGGGTGACCCACTAGAAGGAACATCAGATTCTGGGTGGGTTATCCCTGTCAAGGAAATAGATCTATTCCTTGAGAGCACCCTTCATGGACAAAAGAAAAGGAAGGTGCGGCTGGCCTTGGAGAGGTGGAAGAATATGTTGTTTATTCTCCACTCTCTCCAGCAATATCTAGTGGTCAGCACTAGGGCCGAGAATTCTGGGACTGCGGAGCATCTCCGCGTCCGGAAATTCTATAAAATGTGAGTGTCCTATCAGCAGTCTCAAGGGTCTGAGGAACGCACAATTCCTGACACGCATTAATGGCTTTGCACATCAGCACGCTAAATACCAATGGCTGTCAAGACAGTTTCTGCAGGTTCCAGGTACTCTCCTATTTATATCAGGGAGGGTACTCTGTGAGCTTCCTGCAGGAAACTCACACCACTCCAGAGGCTGAGGCCTTGTGGCAACTGGAGTGGAGAGGCAGGGTCTTCTTCAGCCACTTCACATCGGCGTCATGTGGAGTGGTGACCCTGTTCTCAGAGTCTTTTCAGCCAGAGCTGCTGCTTGTGAAAGCTGTTATCCCAGGCCATCTAATCCACCTCCGGGTCCGAGAGCAGGGTAGCATCATTAACCTAGTTAATATATATGCCCCTGCTGGAGGGCCCGAGAGAGTGAGGTTCCTCGCCAGACTGTCCCAGTTTTTGGAGACGGTTGACGCAGATGAGTGTTTGGTACTCGGGGGTGATTTCAACTGCACCCTCGACGCTCTGGACCGGAATAGTCCAGAGCCGTACCCGCCTTCTGCGTCAGCCCTGCGGGAGATCATCGCCCGCTTCTCCCTGGAGGACATCTGGCGAGAGCAGAACCCAGGGGCATCAGACGGTTTCACCTACGTCAGGGTGAGAGCCGGTCTGGTGTCCCACTCCCGAATCGACAGACTATATATATCTAGTCACTATATGTCACGAGTCGGTTCTTGTGCCATTAGGCTGGCTCCGTTCACAGACCACAACTGTGTGTCTGTGACGGTGGCGCCGACGCCAACAGCGCCACGAGCAGCCTATTGGCACTTCAACAATGCTTTGTTGAAGGACCAGGGGCTCGTGACATTGATCCGGGAGTTTTGGACGGACTGGAGGGGTTGCAAGGGAGACTTTGCCACGTTAAAACTGTGGTGGGACGTGGGCAAGGTTCATTTGCGACTTCTGTGTCAGGAATATACCAAGGGTGCGAGTGGGCAGCGCGAAGCTGAGTTGGAGTCACTCCGGGGGGAGGTACTCCATCTGGAGCAGAGGCTGTTCACTTGTAGGGACCAATCCCTGAAGAGCGAGTATGTAGAGAGGAAGGGTGTCCTCTGTGACCTGGAACGACACCAGGCCAAGGGGGCATACGTGCACAGCCGCTTAGGTTTTCTCAAAGATCTAGACCGCGGCTCACGCCTCTTCTACTCACTGGAGAAAAAGGGGGGTAACAGTAGGCACATCACCTGTCTTCTAGATGAAGACAGTGCCCCCCTTACAGATCCGGAGAGTATCCAGGATAGAGCCCGGAACTTTTATAAAGATCTTTACTCTCCGGATCCCATTTCTCCAGACGCCTGCAGGGTGCTATGGGAGGGGCTCCCCACAGTCAGTGAGGGTGTAAGAGAGCGGCTTGATATACCACTATCTTTTCAAGAGCTCTCTGAAGCCCTCCGTACCATGTCCTGTGAGAAGTCTCCAGGACTGGACGGACTGACTGTAGAGTTTTTCTAATTTTTCTGGGAGACTCTGGGACCCGATTTCCATCTGGTCCTTGGGGAAGCCCTGGAGACCGGGGAGATGCCCCTGTCTTGTCACAGGGCAGTACTTGCCCTGCTGCCCAAAAAGGGGGATCTCCGGCTTATTAAGAACTGGCGACCGGTCTCTCTGCTCAGCACAGACTACAAGATTGTAGCTAAAGCCATCTCGCTTAGACTTGGGTCTGTGCTGGCAGAATTGGTTCACCCTGACCAGTCCTATGCGATCCCGGGCCGGACTATCTTTGATAGTATTTTTCTGGTCCTGGATCTATTGCATTATTCTCGCAGGACTGGTCTGTCACTCGCCTTTCTCTCTTTAGATCAAGAGAAGGCGTTTGACAGGGTGGACCATGGTTACCTCATAGCCACTCTGCAAGCCTACGGCTTTGGCCCACAGTTTGTGGGCTTTATAAGAACGCTGTACGCCTCTGCAGAGTGTTTACTTAAAATCAATTGGTCCCTAACAGCACCTTTGGTATTTGGACGAGGGGTGCGTCAAGGATGCCCCTTGTCTGGACAGTTATATGCACTGGCCATCGAGCCTTTTCTCTGCCTACTGAGGAAAAGGCTCACAGGGCTGGTGCTAAAAGATCCAGACATGCGGATTGTCCTTTCAGCTTATGCTGACGATGTGCTCCCCGTGGCCCAGGATCCAGTTGATCTTGAGCTGGCAAAACAGTGCCAGGAGGTATATTCAGCTGCCTCCTCCGCTCAGATCAACTGGTCCAAATGCACAGGCCTTTTAGAGGGTAATTTACAGGTAGACTCTTTGCCTCCCACGTTTCGTGACATCACGTGGGAGGCAGATGTCATTAAATATCTGGGGGTCTACCTGTCCGCTGCGGACGCTTCCGTCCCAGACAACTGGAGGGAGTTAGAGGGCAATGTCCTCTCTCGTCTGGGACGATGGAGGGGTCTGACAAAAATGCTTTCCCTTAGGGGGCAGACTCTAGTGGTGAATCAGCTGGTGGCTTCTCAGATCTGGCACCGGCTGATTTGTCTGAGTCCGACCCCCGAGTTTGTCACCAATATCCAGAGGGATTTGTTAGATTTCCTCTGGATGGGAAGGCATTGGGTCTCTGCAGGGGTGGCAAGTCTGCCTTTGGTGGAGGGTGGACAGGGAGTAGTTTGTGTGTGCTCCCAGTTGTCCACCTTCCGCCTTCAGTACCTGCAGAGATACCTATATGCAGATCCCTCTCCGCAGTGGTGCGCAACCTGGGGTATGACCGGCAATTATTTCTGATCAGGCCCGAGGGGTTTGGGAGAGACCTCTCTGTGTTGCCGGCATACTACCAGGAAACCCTCAAGGCCTGGAGCATGGTCTCCGTGACCAGGCAGGGCGTGCCTTTGGGGGATGAAATATTCACGGAGCCCCTGCTATTTAATCCAGCAGTGGGGGCTCCAATGTTAATGTCCCCAATGCACAAATGACCCAAGTCGGAGATCTTCTGGAATACGGGTGTTCTGATTGGGTGTCACCCCAGGAGCTTGCGCTCTGTTTGGGATATGTGACGCCCAAAGTCTCAGGGCTCTTGCTCCAGGAGATTAGGGATGCCATCTCCCCCGACTTGCGCACCTTCCTTCGCGGGGCTTTGCAGGCCGGAGTGCCACATGCACCTTTCAACACCCCTGCTCCGGCTGTTTGCATTGGACACAAGCCCCGTGTTTCCCCTCAGGCTCCTCCTGTCCCCAACCTCTCAAAGTTGAGGGACATACCCTCGGCATGCTTTCGCGGCATGCCGAGAAAGAGCTTATATTCTCTCGTGCTCCATACAGTGCACTTCCTTGCCCTCGTGACACGTCCCGATACCATCTGGAGGCGGGTCCTACCAGCTGACGAGGGCAAGAGGCCCCGGTGGAGGGAACTTTATTCTGATTTAGTTCCACGACCCACCGGGGACTTGAGTTGGAGAGTGCTCCATGGTGCACTGAGCACGGGAGAGTACTTAGCTAAATTCACGGACTCTCCCTCCACTTGTCCATTCTGTGGCAAGGGAGAGTCCGTGTATCATATTTATTTTAGTTGCGCCAGACTGCAGCCCCTCTTGTCACTCTTGAGGGGCCTCCTCCTGCAGTTCTGGCTGCATTTCTCCCCTCACATTTTTATTTTTGGGCGCCCAGTGTCCCGGGGCAATAAGGCCAGGGACCTCCTCGTCAACCTGCTCCTGGCATTAGCCAAATTGGCTATATATAAGTCCAGGAAGCAGTGTTTGATAGGGGGGTTCCCTTGTCACCTGAGGCCATGTTCCGGGTGCTGGTGCGCTCCCGTATCCGGGCAGAGTACCACCTGGCTTTGTCCACTGGGGGAATGGATGAGTTTGTCTCCCAGTGGGCTGTAGATGGTGTGCTCTGCTCGGTATCCCCCCATTCAGTTTCTTTTTCTCTTAACCTCCTAAAATGATTTTTATTTAGTTTACAGATCATGTTTCTCATAATGTCAAAATACACTGTGCCAAGTTCAACCAATCCAATCTGGTGGTGTACCAGCACTCTACATTTAAAAAAAACAACATTTTTTTTTCTGTGTAATCTAATTTCATTTGCCTGCCTGCCAGCGTGTGTGTCTTAGGCTCACATCGTATACTGTGCCCACTTGCCCAGTCAGTGCCACCACTCATATCTGGTGTAACAGTCAGTAGTGCACATTTAAACAAAGAATACAATTTTGACTGTAATATATTGAATAGCAGTTACTTGTCTGCAAGCGTCTGTGTCAGGCCTACAGCGTCTACTCTGCCAACTTCTGCAAGTGCACAGTGCCACTCATATCTGTTGTCACAGTAGCTTGCACGCATAGTACCACTAATCAGAAAAAAATGACAGGCAGAGGCAGGACACCCCGCAGGGGCTGTCGTGGTCATGGTGCTGTGATTCCCTTTGGCCCTACAATAATGCCCAGTGTTCAGAGGCCAGTTACCCTGAACTTGAAAACTTCAGAGGACGTAGTTGACTGGCTAACACAGGACACGCAATCTTCTACAGCTTCTGCTTGGAACATTGACGCACCATCCTCCTCCAGCTTAGCTTCGGGCACCTCTCAAGTTACCACTCGCCCGCCTGCCGCCACCACCAACACTAGTACCACAGCCGATTCAATTGATCAGTCAGAAGAGTTATTTACACATCAGTCTGAAGAAATGAGTGATGCGCAACCATTATTGCCAGAGGATGTAGATAACAGGGATATGTCTCAGTCAGGCAGCAGTACACACATGTACGTACTATGTGATGATGATGATGTAACCGCTGCTGCTTCCTTTGTTCAGTTGTCAGATACAAGTGAGGCAGGTGATGATGATGACGATGCGTCCGTGGATGTCACGTGGGTGCCCACTAGAAGAGAAGAAGAACAGGGGGGAAGTTCAGATGGGAAGACAGAGAGTAGGAGGAGACGAGTTGGATGCAGAGGGAGGTCATTGCAACGAGCTAGTGGCACAGTCAGACAGCATGCATCAGCACCCGGGGTCAGCCAGACAGCACGCCAATCAACGCATGCTGTTGCCACCATGAGAATGCCGTCACCTCAGAGCTCAGCAGTGTGGCATTTTTTTTGTGTGTCTGCCTCTGACAACAGCGATGCCATTTGCAACCTGTGCCAAAAGAAACTGAGTCGTGGGAAGTCCAACACCCACCTAGGTACAACTGCTTTGCGAAGGCACATGATGTCACATCACAAACGCCAATGGGATCAACACATGAGTACAAGCAGCCCACAAACTCAAAGCTGCCATCCTCCTCCTGGTCCAGCATCTTCATCCACGTCAACCTCTCCTTTCCTCGGATGATTTTTCCTCCTTGCCCCCTCTCAACCATCCGCCACCCCTTCTCTCGCCTCTTGCTGTTCCTGCTCATCTCCCCACAGTCAGGTGTCTTTCAAGGGCATGTTTGAGCGTAAGAAGCCAATGCCACAAAGTCACCCCCTTGCCCGGCGTCTGACAGCTGGCTTGTCTGAACTCTTAGCCCGCCAGCTTTTACCATACAAGCTGGTGGAGTCTGAGGCGTTCAAAAAATTTGTAGCGATTGGGATACCGCAGTGGAAGGTACCCGGACGAAATTGCCCAAGAGGCAATCCCCAACCTGTACTCGATTGTGCAAAAGGAAGTAATGGCATCTCTGGCACACAGTGTTTGGGAAGGGTCCATCTGACCACTGATACCTGGTGTGCAAAGCATGGTCAGGGCAGGTATATCAACTACACTGGACATTGGGTAAACCTGCTGACAGCTGCCAAGCATGGAATACGTGGCTCTGGAGAGGAGTTGGTGACACCGCCACGACTTGCAGGCAGGCCTGCTGCCACCTCCTCTACTCCTCCTACTCCATCCTCTTCCATAACCTCCTCAACTGAGTCCTCTTCTGCTGCGTCTTGCTCCACATCAACGGCACCCCCCAGCTCCCCAGATACTATTCCACATCCCGGATACGGCAGTGTCATGCCGTCTTGTGGTTGACTTGCCTGAAAGAGGAGAGTCACATCGGGCCAGCACTCCTGTCCGCCCTGAACGCACAGGTGGATCAATGGCTGACTCCGCACCAACTGGAGATTGGCAAAGTGGTTTGTGACAACGGAAGAAATTTGTTGGCGGCATTGAATTTGGGCAAGTTGACGCATGTGCCATGCATGGCACATGTGTGTAATCTGATCGTACAACGCTTTGTCCATAAGTATCCAGGCTTACAGGACGTCCTGAAGCAGGCCAGAAAGGTGTGTGGCCATTTCAGGCGTTCCTACACGGCCATGGCGCACTTTTCAGATATCCAGCTGCGAAACAACATGCCAGTGAGGCGCTTGATTTGTGACAGCGCCACACATTGGAATTCAACACTCCTAATGTTCGACCGCCTGCTCCAACAAGAAAAAGCCATTAACTAGTATTTGTATGACCGGGGTGCTAGGACAGCCTCTGCGGAGCTGGGGATTTTTTTGCCATGTTACTGGACGCTCATGCGTCCTTTTGAGGAGGTGACAAACCTTGTCAGTCGCACCGAAGGCACCATCAGCGACATCATACCATTTGTTTTCTTCCTGGAGCATGCCCTGCGAAGAGTGCTGGATCAGGCCGTAGATGAGCGTGACGAGGAAGAGGAAGAGTTGTGGTCACCACCAGAAACAGCCTTATCAGCATCGCTTGCTGGACCTGCGGCAACGCTGGAAGAGGATTGTGAGGAAGAGGAGTCAGAGGAGAAATGTGGCTTTGAGGGAAAGGAGGAAGACCAATCACAACAGTCATCCCAGGGTGCTCGTTGTTACCTATCTGGTACCCGTGGTGTTGTACGTGGCTGGGGGGAAGAACATATCTTCAGCGAGATCACTGAGGACGAGGAACGGGACATGGGTAGCTCGGCATCCAACCTTGTGCAAATGGGGTCTTTCCTACTGTCGTGCCTGTCGCAGGACCCTCATATAAAAAGGCTGAAGGGGAACGACCTGTACTGGGTGTGCACGCTACTAGACCCCCGGTATAAGCAGAAAGTGCCTGAATTGTTACCAAATTACTGCAAGTCAGAAAGGATGCAGCAGGTCCAAAACAAATAAATGAATATGCTTTACACAGCATATAAGGGTGATGTCACAGCACAAGGGCAATATAACAGGGGGAGAAGTGAAAGTAATCCTCCTCCCACGACCACGCCGGCAAGGACAGGACGTTTAAAAGACGTGTTGTTGATGGAGAACATGTGGACCTTTTTTAGTCTTACTCATCGCAACAGCCCTTCGGGATCCACCCTCAGAGAACGACTTGACCGACAGGTAGCAGACTACCTCGCCTAAACTGCAGATATCGACACTCTCAGGAGCGATGAACCCCTTGACTACTGGGTATGCAGGCTAGACCTGTGGCCTGAGCTATCCCAATTTGCAATTGAACTTCTGGCCTGCCTCGCTTCAAGTGTCCTGTCAGAAAGGACCTTCAGTGCAGCAGGAGGTTTTGTCACCGAGAAGAGAAGTCGCCTAGGGCAAAAAATTCTAGATTGCCTCACCTTTATAAAGATGAATGAGGGATGGATCCCGAAGGGACTGACACTGGGTGCTACATTCGACTGGATAAGGCCTGATGAGATGAGCTGCCTTCGGCTAAAAATGGTCCACACGCTGCTGTATGTTATCTGTGAATGCCGGAATACTTGCATGACTTATCCGCCACCAACTAGGGTTCAAGAAGACGCAATGTTTTATGGCACTTTCTGCCTGGGGAACAAAGGTCAATTCTTCTGGCAGTTGCAACAGCAGCGGCTGCAACAATACCTAATTTTTTTATTTAAATTTTTATGTCAGAAGGCGTACGGCATGTAATGAAAAAGAAAGCATATTGTACAGTCTTGCATAACACAACAGTTGTGCAAAAAATACATATTTACAATGAAGACATTTTGTTAAAATTAGCTGGCTAGGCCTTCTTATTTTTACTTTTTTGGTTAATAAATTATCTTTTTTTTTACTGTGATTGCAATTTTTAAGAGATACCTAAGACATGGTAAAACAGACAATAGTAAAGAGTATATCAGCAGTTAACACCAAAGTCCTATTATCTATCATCACTCCAGCAGTAGCTTATTATTTACAATATCTAACCTGCTCAATCGCCCTTGGGTTACCCTAGGGCAGGCTTCAGTAGGCGACCTCTCCTTTCCTCGGATGATTTTGCCGCCGGTTGCTTCTGAAGGGTCTCCTCCAGGGCTCCCCCACTCCGGTCCTTCCCCCCGAGTCGCTTTAACCATTAACAAATGTTTTATTATATTAGGGGGGCACTAAATGGGGATGTTATCCAGTGATCCCAAACTCTCTGGAACTGGGTGATTCTATCCAAGACTACATGGTTTAATCTCTCGTTGAGCAGTAAATAGTTGATTTTCTTTATTAATTCCTGAAAGTTTTAATTTGGGGTTTTCCAACTACTAGCTATGTGTATTTTTTCTTTCAAAAAATATTTTATTAGGTCAGGTAATATATCATTCAAACAACCATTTCCATGTTACATATATATCCATACATGTTAATACATCACTGAGTTACCTTATCTCTATTAATACTCAGTTTACCCCTTTCCATTCCATAATCTTGGAGCTTATACCATATCCAGGGCTAGTATGTTATCTGGATTTGGTTGTACCTGTAGCCTAAAAATATATATATTTTTTTACTTTTCAGTTATCAATATAGCTTTAATTCAGTTTGTTTTAAGTTGATTCCCTTTAAGTCTTGAATCCGACTATAATTGGGAAAAAAAATAACTAGTTTTAACATTTAACATGTTGGGAAAGGGAAAGGTCCACAAACATCCTCCTTTTTTACATAAATATGATGTAAAATATAGCACTTACCTCCGTCCTCCGCCCCTCTAAGGATCCACACACACCTCCATCCATCCCGTTCTCTTGAGAATATCCTCTCCCATTTAGGGGAGCCCCTATTCCGGACCCAAATTTCTTTAATTATCTCCAGATGATATGCTATCCCTTAATTGCAGCCACGGAGACCATATATCTAAAAATGTATCCATGGAGTTGTCTACTAAATGGGTAAGGCGTTCATTTATAAGGATAAAGATTAATTTATTTTTAACCACCTGAAAGTGTAGGGTATCCGATTTCCATTGTCTGGCTATATGGTTCTTTGTGGCCAACATGATGAACTTTAATAGCCTATTTTGAGCGGGCGAGAGACAGACATGCGGAACACCCAGCATGCAGTTTTCTATATTAGCAGAAATCTGAATCTTAAACATTTTAGAAGATAGTAAGCATGTTTCTTCCCATAGTCTTATGACTGCCGAACACTCCCACCAGACATGAATAAATGTAGCCTCATTACCACTGTTCCTAAAACATGAGCTGCTCCGTTTTGGATCCCATTTATTTAGCTTAAAAGGAGTAATATATGTCCTGTGTAGGACCTTTATTGAAGTCTCAAGCAGACTATAATTTAAAGATCCCCTACTTAAGCCTCGACAACTTTTATCCCATGTGCTGTCTGCCAACTCGGTGCCCAAATCCCTCTCCCAGGCTTTGGTATAGTCTTGTTTGTTTGCCCATGAGTCTTCAATAAATAGTTCATACATGAGGCTAATAATACCAGGCTGAAAGGGGGAATCCCTACATTTTTTGAGTAGCCAGGTGTTTCTTTGGGGGTTTCCCCTACCACTTATCGTATATATAAAATGATGTAGCCTGCAAAAATTATAGTGTTCAGCCAGGGGTAAATTGTATCTATCTCTCACCCGCTCAAAGGTCATTATTTTGTCGTCATGCCACCATGGACCAACCCTTAGTAGGTTCTGAGACTTCCACCAACTGAGAGAGCTTTCCAGAAGATGTATCTTAAAGTGGGGATTGGGTACGATAGGGGTAAGATCTGATACCCGAGTGTCCAGTTTTTGTGTCCAGTTCATCTCCGTCCAAATTTTTAATGAGTGCTTAATCAACGGGTTTTTCAAGTTTCTCAAAAAAGTATACAGGCCTGGAATCCATATTACTGTCTCCCATGTATAAGGTGACATGCTTACATTTTTCCATAAATACCCAGAGCGGCTGATGTGTGGGAGAATGCGCTAGAGGAATGAAAGCCAGCTGCGCTGCCTTGCAATACAGTTTGAGATTCAGACACGATAGGCCCCCTTTCCCTTTTGGTCTATTCATATAAAGTTTTTAGATCCTCAGGGCTTTATGATTCCAAATAAATCTAAAAATTTGTTTTTTCCCCTTTGAATCTTTATGTGTTGTAAGCGATTTCCCGGGAGTTTTAATCTGGCTGACGTGGATTTGTAGTATGTATCTATCAAGTTCATAAATTTGCCTGCAAACCCAAATTTCTGTAATACTGCTTTTAAATAAGGCCATTCCAACGTATCAAAGGCCTTTTCTATATCTAACGCCAAAAGGCATGTGGGTATTTGATGTTGGGATGACCATGAGATTAAATTTTGTGTCCGTCTGATATTGTCCCCCATTTGTCTATGGGGGATAAACCCTGTTTGGTCTTTATGGATTATGGAGGGGAGAAATCGTGAAATCCTGTTTCCCATTAATTTGGCCAACATTTTTATATCCCCGTTTAGGAGTGATATGGGGCAGTAATTTTTAAGTTCTAATGGGTCTCGTCGTTCTTTTTTGAGAAACATATCATATTTGCATGGTTTAGTTCTTGTGGCATGGGAGAACCTTTTAAAATTTGATTGAAAAGTGTGGCTAAGTGGGGTAATAACAAGTCTATAAAAGTTTGGTAATAGAGATTTGTAAATCCATCCGGGCCTGGGTAGCTATGTGTATTTTGAATGCTAAAGCCATTAATTGGAATAGCTTGTTCTAGGATTGAGATAAGTTTTTTTTATGTGTATCCCCAGTAAGCAGGATTCCATTGAAAGAGAAATATCCTTTTGCAAGGATTGGAGGCCCGAGATTTAGCTGAAGTCTTTTATAGTGGACATGAGTGCTGGTATAGAGAGAAGGGGCTTGGTCAGGGTGCAAAGCATATCGTCCGCGAAAAGTGAACACTTAAACTGATGGTGTCCTACTTGAACCCCCTGGATGGCATGGTTGGTTCTGATTGCCTGCGCTAGGGGTTCAATGGCAAGAACAAAGAGCAGTGGGGAGAGTGGGCATCCCTGCCTGGTCCCTCTCTGTACTTGGATTTTGGCCTTATGGTCCCCTGGTATCTTTAAGTTAGCTACTGGTGAGTCGTAGTACCATCTGAGCAGGTTGAGAAAGCGTCCCTCAAATCCAAACTTATCTAGCATTTTGTACATATATGGCCATTGCACCATTTCAAAAGCCTTCTCTATGTCTAGGACTAGAGGGCAAACTGGGTTGTTATAGTGTTGAGCCAAGAACTGGGCGTTCAGAACCCTCCTAACATTATCTCCTGCCTCTCTTAAAGGAATGAACCCCGTTTGGTCCTTGTGTATTTAGTCCAGTAAAAAGTTAGATATTCGTTTGGCCATAATTTTAGCTAGGATCTTGACATCCACATTTATCAGGGGTATGGGGCGATCATTTTTAACCTCTAAAGGGTCCCTACCCTCTTTTGGAAAGACTATGAGGTCGGCCTGATTCAATTAAGGGGGCATAGGTTCTCCATTTAGTATAGCGTTAAACAAAGATGTTAGGTGCGGGGCTAAGCAAGAGATCAAATTTCTTATAGTACAGATGGGTAAAACCGTCTGGCCCTGGGGACTTGCCAAATTTAAGATCTTGGATTGTAGATTTAACTTCCTCTTGGGATATGTCGAGGTTCAAGCTGTCCAATTGAGGTACAGGTATTTTGTGGACTTCTTGCTGTAGTAGGAAGGACTCTATGTCAAATCCGCTGCAGCTGGATTGGGATGAATATATGGTCTGATAGAAGTTTTGAAATGTTTCTTGGATAGCATTGGGGCTAAAGGAGGTTTGGACATCAGTTAGTCTAAAGATACCGTATATTATGTCCTCTCTTGGGGGGTAAAGACACTAATAATTCATCCAATAAAATTCATTTTTTTATGTGGGCAAGGTGGTTATTTGTTAAAAAGAGTGGTGCAGAGACTGTGGGGGGCTGTTAGCCTCCTTGTCCCCGTGTGGCCATTTAGAATCCCTGCTGCTGCATGTTTCAGATTTATTAAGGTGTAATTGTACAGCGTTTGACTCAAGTAGCTGCCTGTGCTGGGTCAGTTTGGCTTCAGCATGGCGACCGTCAGTCCAGTTTGGCTTCAGCACGGCGACCGTCAGTCCATGGGCCTCTATGTCCCCTTCACTACCTTTGTCCCCGCTTGTGTGCTTATTTGGGATGGCCCCCCTTTATATCTCCGGCCCGTGGCCCTCTCAGGTCCCCCCCTCAATCTCTGAGTGTGGATATGCGGGGCTGGGGCGTTGAATCAGGCCTACCTTCTTCTCTGCTCGCTGCAAGATCAACAATACCTAATTTTTCAGGCATGTGTACATGCCTAATTTTTCTGGCCTCTGGTGCTGCACTGTGGCTTCAACAACCAAACCCAAAAAAAGGCACATAACAGGGATTAAACTGATAGGAGTAGTACTACTTAACACACCACTCATATCTGGTGTAACAGTAGTGTACATTTAAAACAAAAAAAAATGTTTCTACTGTAATAGATTGCATAGCAGTTAGTTGTCTGCAAGCGTGTACTCTGCGTGTACTACCTACAGCGTCTACTCTGCCAACTTCTGCAAGCATAGTACCAATCTGTCAAAACCTGTAATGATGAATGAGGTCTAGAGTAGCCTGGTTCCCTTATCCTCTACAGGTTGAGACCTAATGTTTGGTTGACTCCAGACCAACACATGAGTACAAGCAGCACACAAACTCAAAGCCGCCATCCTCCTCCTGGTCCAGCATCATCAGCCACATCAACCACTGCTGTCCTCCTTGCCCCCTCTCAACCATCCGCCACTCCTTCTTTCGCCTTGAGCAGTTCCTGCTCATCTGCCCATAGTCAGGTGCCTGTAAAGGACATGTTTGAGCGTAAGAAGCTAATGTCACAAAGTGCCCCAAATTTGAAGTGATACGACCAACAAAGCATCTTTTTCCATCTCCCGGTTCCAAATATCTAGGCCTTATACACGCCCCCGGATAGGTGACGTAACAAGTATTAAACTGATAAGAGTAGTACTTACAAACACGCCACTCCTATCTGGTGGCACCTTTGATTGCACGTGCCTGCCCCAAAATTGAAGTGATACGACCAACCAAGCATCTTTTTCCATCTCCCGGTTCTAGAAATCCAGGCCTTATACAAGCCCCCTGATAGGTGCTGTAACAGGTATTAAACTGATAAGAGTAGTACTTACAAACACGCCGCTCCTATCTGGTGGCACCTTTGATTGCACGTGCCGTGCCCCAAAATGGAAGTGATATGACCAACAAAGCATCTTTTTCCATCTCCCGGTTCTAAAAATCCAGGCCTTATACACGCCCCCTGATAGGTGACGTTACAAGTATTAAACTGATAAGAGTAGTACTTACAAACACGCCACTCCTATCTGGTGGCACCTTTGATTGCACGTGCCGTGCCCCAAAATTGAAGTGATACGACCAACAAAGCATCTTTTTCCATCTACTCGTTCTAAAAATCCAGGCCTTATACACGCCCCCAGATAGGTGACGTAACAAGTATTAAGCTGATAAGAGTAGTACTTACAAACACGCCACTCCTATCTGGTGGCACCTTTGATTGCACGCGCCGTGCCCCAAATTTGAAGTGATACGACCAATCAAGTATCTTTTTCCATCTCCCGGTTCCAAAAATCCAGGCCTTATACACGCCCCCTGATAGGTGCTGTAACAGGTATTAAACTGATAAGAGTAGTACTACTTAACACACCTTATAATAATGCAGAGAGAGGCAACGCAGTGAGAGGAGTCTGAAGAAGTGGAGTCAGAGGAGGAAGGTAGCTTTGAGGAGGTGGAAGACCAAACACAGCCGGCGTCCTAGGGGGCTTGTTTTCACCTTTCGGGGACCCTTGGTGGCTAGGTGGAGGAAGAGACCTTCAATGACATCAGTGAGGACAAGGAACGGGACATGGCTAGCTTGGTATCCAATCTTGTGCAAATGGGGAGTTTGCGGTTGTGCAAATGGACTGTTTGCGGTTGTTTACGGTGCGTTAAACGGGGAGTTTGGTCTGTCACTGTGAAGCGGACCTAACCCTTACACTACCTGATGTTTTAAAGCACGTTATTCCAAACAATTTAGGAATGTTAGGTAATTTATGCACTTTATGGCTTAAAACCAGACTCAGCATTTTTCAGTGGGAGTTTTGCCATGGATCCCCCTCCGGCATGCCACAGTCCAGGTGTTAGTCCCGTTGAAACAACTTTCCCAGCACTATTGTGGCCAGAAAGAGTCCCTGTGGGTTTTAAAATCCGCCTGCCCATTGAAGTCTAAGGCGGTTTGCCGGTTTCGCCGGTTCGCGAACATTTGCGGCGGTTCGAGTTCGCGGTTCGCGAACCGTAAATTTTATGTTTGCGACATCACTATTCCTAATACAAACAGTCTAGATGTAGCTGGGTGTAACTGTCTGGCAGATAAGGAAGTTATATTCCAAGATAATGTGTTGTAATTGACACAAAGGTTTGATGTTCATACTCATGATGTGTGACGTAGATAGACACCAACTATGATTGGTTATCACATATATACTTGTGAGCATACGAGTTGTTGCTAACGCTTGCGGGCTCGCGCAGCAAAGCTGGTGGAGCATCCCAACGTCTCTGCAAATGCGGGTCCTCGCGAAGCGAGGGGCCGCATTTGCGGTGGTGGAGCATCCCAGCGTCTCCGCAAATGCTGGTCCTCGCGAAGCACTTAGGCAATGAGGCAATGAGCCCGCAGGTGCCCATTGCTGGCGAGCCGTTAAACCCACCTCTGAACCAACCTTAACGTAACAAACACCCACACGCACTAAGAATCCGACTATAATGGCCGACCCGTGCGCAACTAAAAACAGTGAAAACACACCAAATACCCACACAAACTACATAAAAAGCTTACCCATAGCAAGTGGGGGCACCCAGGACCTCTGAAAGTGAAGTTACACCTCCATTTAAGTCCAAATTCTCGAGTTCAGACACACGAAAATCCCCTAAGCGAGAGAAAAAATGGCAGCCGAAAAAAAATAAAACGACGTTTAAAGACCCAAGACCGCCCAGCCACCTACAACTTACCCAAGAAGAGATCCGAGATAAGCTCGGAAACCCGCATTAACCCCAGGGGATCCTAGATAAGCTCTGAGCCCTGCATTAACCCCACATTAACCATCGCAGTGGGGGTCCCAATTGCACGCGATCTGGGACCCCCGCTGCAATCAAAAATCCTACGTTTCATCTCCTGAAAGGACGCATTATAAAAGAAAAAAAATATACACTGTCACCCTGTCATTCATGGGGGTCAATACAGACCCCCATAAAACCCTCATTAACCCTGTCACTCATGGGGGTCAATAGAAACCCCCATAAGCCCTTCATTAGGCCTGTCACTCATGGGGGTCAATACAGACCCCCACAAGCCCTTCATTAACCCTGTCACTCATGGGGGTCAATACAGACCCCCATAAGCCTCTATTTAACCCCATAAGTCCCATAAGGGTATATTAACACCATTATGGGCCTGTTACAACACTACATTAACCACATAAGTGCCATGACACTCCTCAAGGACCATCATGACACTAAGTATAAACACTATACTGCACTATACCACCCCCAATAAAACATTAAATATTAACTAAACACCCTCTACACTAACCTATTAACATCTACACTACCTACCCCCTATTAACCCCCACCACTCTAATTACAGAAAATAAAAATGCTTAAAGTCACACAAAAAAATAAACTACATTACAGAAAATAAAAAAACCTAAGTCACAAAAAATTAAAAAAGGAACATTACAGAAAATAAAAATAAAACATTACAACCCCCCCTCACTACAGAAAAAAAAATACACACCTGAAAAGGAAATACATATAATACAAATACATACAATACAAATACATACAATTACAATACAATACACCCCTATCTAATACACATCACACAATCTATCTAAATAAATAGCATAATCTAATATACATGCTATCTATATAATAATACATCCCCAATCTATCTAAATAAATAACACAATCTATCTACAATACATCCAATGCTATCTATATAAAACGCATACACCTAGCTAACATACAATAAATGCTATCTATATATTAACTAATCTAAGTCTAAGCTAAAATAAAATAATTAAGACCACTTACCTTTGTAGATGTGCATTGGGATCAGCCACCTACGAAAAAAATAAAAAATAAATAAAATTTGTGCAACACGTTAACAGTTCTAAAATAAACATTCTATACATTCTATACATTCTAAATATTCTACTCACCTTTCCGGCATGTCCCGTCTTTATTCTTTTAATCCTTCTCCAGCGCGGCACCTATATACTTACATCCGCACTCCCGGATATCCCCGACGTTAATGAGGCTCCAGGAGACTTTTCCGGAAGAAAATAAGCAATGTTGCCTTCTGATTGGTTGAAAACGATGTCTATCAAATTCACCCAATCAGGAAGCACCAATGTGTGAACCAATCACAAAGGGATACACCCTAAAATCCCACTCTGATTGGATAATGCACCTGTCAATATTTATTTAAACCAATCACAAGGCGCAGATGCCTTCAGCCAATCACAATGGAATACACCCCCACAAGGTGATTGGTTGGAGCCTCTGCGCATTCTGATTGGTTGCACTGACAATAGCTAATCACAATGGAATACACGCTCACGTACTGATTGGTGAAGGATTTGCGCATTCTGATTGGCTACTGTTAATATCAATCAATATTACAGCCAATGGAAAGGCGCAGCTATCTTCACTAATCAGTACGTGGGGGTATATTCCATTGTGATTGGCTGATGGCAATAAAGCCTTAGGATTGGTTCAAATAAAGATTGACAGGTGTGTTATCCAATCAGTGTTGTATTTTAGGGTGTATACTTTTTACATTGGTTCACAAATGGGGTCTTCTCATTGGTTGAATTTGATAGACAGCCTTTTCAGCCAATCAGAAGCCGCCATTGCCAATTTTATTCTGGAACACTCCATAGGAAGGTCATTAGCGTCGGAGACATCCGCCAGGGCGGATGTGTGTCACTTTTTTTTTTTTTTTAATGCACGGATGCTTCCGGAGAAGACGAGGAGGCCGGAGACATCGTGGAAAGGTAAGTATAATGTAGATTGTGTTTATTTAACTTTGGTTTATGTTTACTAAAGTAATGTTTTTTTTACAGGAGTAGCGCCGGACAAGACGCAAAGATGGAGGACGTGACATGCTGGGACGTGACATGCTGGAACGGGACATGTTTAGAATGTTTAGTTATTTCATGTAAACGTGTTGTATTAAGTTTTTTTAATCTTTTTTACCGTAGGTTGCTGATCTGAAGAAACATATCAAAGGTAAGTGGTCTTCATTCTTTTATTGTAGCTTACAATTAGGGTAGCTATATATATATATATATATATATATATATATATATATATATAGCATGTATTGTATAATAGATAGATCGATAGGGGGATGTATAATTAGATAGTATTGTATATTAGATAGTGGCATGTATATTAGATAGTGGCATGTATATTAGATAGGGGTGTATTGTATTTAATTGAATTGTATTTTATTTAATTGTGTTGTATTGTATTATATGTATGTATTATATGTATTTCATTTTCAGGTGTGTCATTTTTATAAAAAATTTGTAGTGAGGGGGGGTTGTAATGTATTTTGTTATTTTCTGTAATGTTCCTATTTTACTTTTTGTGACTTAGGTTGTTTTTTTTTTTTTGTTCTGTAATGTACATTTTTTATTTTTGGTGATTTTAGTTTTTCTTATTTTATGTAATGTAGATTTCTGTTTTTTGAGGAATTTAGTTACTTGAGGCACACAGTACACTCACATTGTGTGACAAACAGCATTTCAACACTTTCTTTTATTGACCGTAATTTTTTGATGGGCAAGTCGCTAGTTACTTAATACTACTTTGTTACCCTACATAAACACCTGAGTTTGGAACAAGGCTAGATCCCAGGTCTAAGGCTCTCGACTCCGCAGTCGGTTATATGTATTATTGTACGTCATACAGGTACGGATGTTTACAGCTGAATATTTCATACAATAATGTCCTTTCATCTTGTGAGATAAAGCCGAAGATGTCTGAGAGAATTTCTTCAACAATACTTGGTGTCAAATGTGGGGCTCGAACCCATCCCTCCAGAGGAGACTGTGATCCTCCTGCAGTTGTATCCTCCTACAGTCACACCTTCTTTAAGTTTTTCTGCTTCAAGACAACAGGTTTCAACAAATGTTAACAATGTGTGTAAATACTTACTAATTTGCCACTTCTTATTTCATGACATGGTGATCTCTCTCTTATTTAGCGACTTCTGATCTTTTATCTCGTCTAACATCTTTTCTTCTCTGTTCTCTGTAGAATTCTAGATACTTTGGGAGAACCCGCTGATGGTGTCGTACTGGGATTTGTCGCCACATTTTACTGCATTCTTGCCTGCAAACCATAACTGGAAATAACCACCAAGACTAGCAGAGGGATATGATGGAGATGTGTTTTATTGTTTACCTGAGCAGACACCATTCATCTTTCTCCAATGTAACCTTGAGATTTTGTCATGTCTACAAGTCAGACCACCCAAGAGCACTTGTATAAATAAAAGACACACTTTAATATATTTTATGTATAAGATTCATTATTAAGGGATAAGAATGAAATGCAATGTTCTATGGAGTAGCAAGAAGTAGTATAACGTATACAGAGTACGATGAGTTGTACAAAGACATACTCATTGTCTCATTTCTACTTTACTGCAAATAGCATGATGTGATGGGTGTGTAACTATACAGCAAATCTGATCACCGTATTTACTAAATAGTGAAGATGTAGCAAACACTTTCTGGCAAATTCTCACAAATGCAAAGTATTAATAGAAAATAATGCATTTTATGTTTTTCAGTGTAAAATACATTATCATAAGACTGATATATATATATATATTTACTATATGCATAGATAATATGCAGCAACATAACTCTTTTTGAATACTGAGGGATTATAACATTTAAGTGCAATTAAAAAACAGTGAACATTACCATGTGTTATCAGTGAGGTCCATATCCTAAAACTGTTACTACTGGCGCTATAGGCCTGAGTTTCTTTGCCATAGATGGACATCATTTTAATAAGGACTTCATACATGTAACAAGATCGACAAACCTCACAATCATGCCATTCACCACTACTTGAACCTTTAGTACATCAGGCCCAACGTGTCCTGTACAATATGCACAGCTGATTGTGGTGGGTGTGGGGGTGAAAGGGTTATTTAAAGCTGCAATTGTACATTTCCAACATTTACACAGATAAAGTAGTACAACAAATACACACAACTTGTGACCATCCGGTCCAGCTGTTAATCCAGCTCCATCTGCCAAGGGGAGAAACAGACCAGGTAGGGAAGTGTCCCCCAGTGTTGGCGAGAACACCAGGAATACTTTAAGCCATATATTGTAGCATTTTGTTACACCAGACTGAAAACAAAACCTGGGGCCTAGTCACATGTCAGCCTGCATCCTGGATTAGGTTTCTGCTGGATAAATTACACAGGAGGTGAGAGACCACTATACAGTCACACTCCCAAGGGGGTCACCTATCAGAACAGTAAATACAGGGAGTTAAAGCCACGAAGTTTTGGTAAAAAAAGTAGAATGCAAATAGACTTAAGGCCTAGCCAAATGGCAAGATCGTGTATGAGAGTCTCATAGAAAACTCTCACAACAAGCAGAGAGAGACAATTATGCTGCACATTAATAGGAATTGATAGATATGTTTATTTGAGCATAGGCAGGCAAGGGGTTTGAATCCATGGCTCTGAGTACTGGAGTCTAATGCATTAACCCATCCAGCCGACAGAGCTGTAAATTGGAAATGAACATACAATCTGTCAACAAACTACACTAAGGTGAAAGTAACACTTGAGATTCATTGCCAGGCACAGGGCTTGAACCCATGACCCTGAACATTAGAGTCTGGAGCATTGCTGTGTTGCCCAGGCTGTTCTACACTGACTATTCACAGGTGCTATACCAATACTGGACAGCACAGGGGTTTTGACCTGCTCTGGTTCCAACCTGGGCCGGTTCGCCCTTACTTAGAGCAACCTGGAGAACCCAGTCTCCCTCAGGTTTGCCATATTGATATCAAACTTAGTATGGACACCCAATCGAAATAGCACAGTGTAGCCCAGGACCCCTGGACTCAAACAATCCAACTGTCTCAGCCTCCCACAGGCACATGCCACTGCACCTGGCTAATTGGAAATGAACAGACCATCTCTCAGCAAGCTACACCAAGGTGAAAGTGACACTTGAAATTCACTGCCAGGCATGGGGCTTGAACTGGCAACCTGGAACATTTTGTGTTTGGAGCATTTACCCACTGAGCCATAAAGGGTCTTTAAAAAAATACTGTTTTCAGCTCAGAATTCCAAGAAAAACAGTTATTACACTGCATTCTAGGAAGTCAAGCAGGGACATGCAAATGTGCCCACAAATACCTCGCTCTTCAATCTACAGCCAATTTTAAACATGGCTTCCTTTAAGCCTGCTGGATTACACAGCTTTTTTGCAAAGCCATGGTTGGATTATACACAAGCTGAGAATCCTATCCACGTATTGCTGTTTTAAGCTTACTGTCTATCATTCGCGTGGAGAGAGCACAGGGGAAATTAAATATTTACAAAGAACCCTCCTCCGCTATTTTCTTGTTTATGCTAATAACACTGATGGGGACATTTCTAACTTTACTATCCTGGCAACCCTACTCATGCAATATATAACAAAAGTCAACTCTTCATGCACTATAAGGGTGACACCTCATTTGTATGAACTTTTCAGCGGTTTTCTTAGCACAAACATGATTCAGAACTGAGAATATGTGACCGAATAAATGTGACTCTTCTACTCTTGAGGGGATTCCAGATATAACTATGAGCCATATTACGTGCTAGGGGTAATTAATTTAAAGCCAGGCCCACCTACATTAATTTAACCAAGAGTGATCAATATATCAATACAGTTTCTGGTGATTAAAAAGTGCCAAACAGGCAAAAAGTATTCCAGAGCATTTCAGATCACAATCAACATGCTGCACTTCCACAACTGTCTCCCTTGCCGACTCTACTGAAGGCTCAGATGTAGAGGATAGTCACTGACATGTAGAAATATCAGATACACCCTTTGCTAAATTTTAACAACTACTGCAAGCACACTTATCTAAAGCAGTGCAAGAAATTAAACAGGAAACTAAGGATCTTGGCCAGCAAACCTATGCTCTTGAGTCAGTCACAGACCATATAATTGTAACTCAAGCTAAAGATCATTCTGAAATAATTCAAAATAGCTATAGCTATACTGGAGCCAAAATTGGAAGGTCTGGAAAACCAGTCGAGGCAGCAAAACATGCAGATTTGTGGCATTCCATCTACTATTACAAATCTTATGACCCATCTAAAAGCAACAATTCATGCTATTTCTCCTATACAATTAGATAATCCATGAGAGATAGAAAGGGCACATATTGCCTTGGTAGGTTCCTTTTAATCCGCAGCAGCCTAAGCCTAAGAGATTCCTTCATCAAAAATAAAGAGATCTTCTGTTACAAGCTGCCAGATCATCTCCTTCTATTGTAGGTCCAGATGGATCTCATTTGCAGATTTTCACTGACCTTGCACCTTTTACATTATTAAAACTTAGGCATCTCAAACCAGCCCTGGCTATCTTAACCAAATATAATGTTAAATACAGATAAGGATATCCCTATAGCCTCATTTTTCAGTCCAGCCCACAGTCTTATGTTTCCCACAACTTGGAGGAGTGTCGTACACACCTTCTTAGCCTGATTTTCATTACAGAATCTGACACATTAGAATCTCCTGCCATGGTATTACCTCAAAGACCATCTAAACAATGGGCTGAAGTATCCCACAACAAAAGACAATTTACAGGGGAATCCCCCACATCACAAGAGAGAAGCCTCCAAAATACTGAATAACTGTACCTCGTGACTCTCTGGATTATAGGACTGCCTATAACTCAACTGAAAATGAGTTCTATCAACGTAGGACAGATATCTTGTAACCAAGTTATTCTCTAGGGCCCTGTTGGGCTTTGGACATTTCAAGTCTCCTCACAGTCTAATCCATTACAACTACTTTATATATTATATTCCGTATCCTTTCATGGTTTCTGCGCAATCTCTTGTTGTGAACTTATATACATATAAGAGTATCATCCTCAAGTGTGGGAAACCCAAGGAAATTGCCTTTTTGCTCCTTTTGCCCCTGGCACATAGGTGCCCCTTGGTCTAGTTTCAGAAAGTATATAAGTTATTATGTTGTTATTGTATTTGTTAAATACCTGTACTGTATTTTTTTGTGTTGCTCCCCCACCATTTTTTTGATTTTCAAGATATCCAGCAAGAATATTCTTTGTTTGTCAGTATTCGAATCATCTTTGTTAATAAAATAATCCACAGGCTCAATACCACTGTCATGTGGAATAGGCGTATATAGACTCAGTGATTTCCCCACCCAGCTACACTTTAATGACACCTAGCTATTCTGGGCTGGTAAAAAATTCTAGGGGGAACAATATAGACTTTTAATGTCTAAAGTAACTAACAAAACAAATTTCCCCATTTTAGATATTTTATATAACAAGTCTATTGTATCAAGTAGAAACAATGGCAACACTAGCCCGTAGCTCGCACCCAGCTCGAAAAGCTATAGCTCTGAAACTTGTCCAAATTTCAAGCCCACAGCCATTGCGGGTCTCACATTGCACTTTGAATTTAATAGGCTAATGGAGGTGACATGTAAATCAAATAGCAAATCACTAAATGTGAAATATGAATGAAGCCAATGTAATAGTACAGGCTTGATATGTATTAACTCATTGTTTCCTGAGATTGATTCAAACCTGAAAACTAAATATTAAAATATTATATTTTATATTCAGTATTTATGGGCTTGAGACTGTTGTGCAATTAATTCTTATGCCTTTCATCACTTTCCCCATATTATGTACAGTATTGATTTTTTATTTGCATTTGAAGTGCTCTGGACTTGTCTTTAAGCCCTTTGCGAGTCCTCCTTGTAACCCCTAACTTGTGGTTTGACTTTTGCCATTTGCAGGCTTTAAGATGTAACATCTGTTGTAAAAATGCACATTTCTTAAGTGAACATTCTCCAGTATAGCAAAATAGAATTGTACAGGAATTCTGACTTCAACATATTGCAGAAATGGAGGTGACATCATGCTAAATTGTGTTTCCAGTCTTCCAAACAGGCATACATTTCTACACTGAATTTATATGCTGTTTTTTACCAAAGTCATCCTTTTAAAGTGTAGCAAAATAGAGGGTAACTATATCTGTAGTTACAGAGGACAGAGGCCACAGGAGGGCACATCAGACACAGTAGATTTATGGGACAAGTTATATGGATACATGCAAAGCGTGGCAATTGAACAGCAAGTATATTAAGTGTGGCAACCAGTTGCCAATACACTAATACTGTTATTTGTTATCTGCAGCTTTTGGTATCATTTGCTGTTTTTGTCCCAAGTGTCTTTGATAGCATATAGATATTTATATTAAGCCTCCAGTTTATTTAGGATCTCTGTCCTACTCTGTATTTTGTTTTTTATATGTTTTTGAATAGTGCTTTTTATATAGATTACTTTTACTAAATCCTATGATTGGCAGCATATCCTTATTTTTTCAGGAGTGTCAATCCATTCGGATATATGAGGATTAATTACTTTTGACCATTAGAGCTATAGGAATTCAACCCTTTATTTAGGGTGTCCTCCTTGATTAGAGATTAATATTTATGGTAACATTAATCCATAGAGATGTCGCGAATAGTTCGCCGGCGGACTGTTCCCGGCGAACATATCATGTTCGCGTTCGCGGCGAACTGCGAACATATGCGATATTCAACCCGCCCCAATACTTTATCATTGAGCAAACTTTGACCCTGCATGTCACAGTCAGCAGACACATTCAAGCCAATCAGCAGCATACACTTCCTTCCACACCCTTCTACCTCATGGACAGCAGCCATTTTGGAATCATAACTAACTTGCAGTCTTACTGAGAGGAGGGAGAGTGTAGGTCATACTGCATCAATAGGGAAAACCATAGCTAGGCAACTTTATTCAGTGTCCAGTGCAGTGCTGAAGGACTCTTGTGCATTATTATTATTATTATTACTACTATATAATGTGTAGATGTACCAGCTGGGCATGCTCTTGTGCATTATTATTATTATTATCAGTAAAATACTAATACTACTAATAATAATAATGCACAAGAGCATGCCCAGCCAGTACATCTACACATTATATAGAAATAATAATAATAATAATACACAAGAGCATGCCCAGTCGGTACATCTACACATTATATAGTAATAATAATAATAATAATAATGTAGAAGAGCATTCCCAGCCGGTACATCTACACATTATATACTAATAATAATAATAATAATAATAACAATAATAATATTAATGCTCAAGAGCATGCCCAGCCGGTACATCTACACATTATATAGTAATAATAATAATAATAATAATAATAATAATAATAATAATATAGAAGAGCATGCCCAGACGGTACATCTACACATTAATAATAATAATAATAATAATAATAATAATAATAATAATAATACACAAGAGCATGACCAGCCGGTACATCTACACATTATATAGTAATAATAATAATAATAATAATAATAATAATAAATCAGAAGACCTCCCCTGTGTCTCCCCCCCCACTCCCTCCCATGTGTCTCTCTCCCCCCCTCTCCCCTGTGTCTCCCCCCCACTCCCTCCCATGTGTCTCTCCCCCCCCCCCTCTCCCCTGTGTCTCTCCCACCCTGGCCTGTGTCTCTACCCCCTCTCCCTTCCCCAGTGTTTCTTTCCGCCCTCTCCTGTGTCTTTCCCCCTTCCCTCTCCCCTGTGTCTCTCCCCCCTCATCTGTGTCTCTTCCCCCTTCTCCCCTGTGTCTCTACCCCCTCTCCCCTGTGTCTCTACCCCCTCTCCCTTCCCCTGTGTTTCTTCCCCCCTCCTCTGTGTCTTTACCCCCTTTCCTCTCCCCGGTGTCTCCTCACCACTCCCTCCCATTAGTCTCTTCCCCCCTCTCCCCTGTGTCTCTACCCCCCACTCTCTCCTGTGTCTCTCCCCCTCCCATGTGTCTCTTCCCCTCACCTCTCCCTTCCCCTGTTTCTCTTCCCCCCTCTGCCCTGTGTCTTCCTCCCCCTCTCTACTGTGTCTTCCTCCCCCTCTCCCCTCTCCTGTGTCTTCCTCTCCCTCTCCCCTGTGTTTCCTCCCCCTCTCCCCTCCCCTGTTAGCTTCTATACACATACATACATACAATAAGAAATCTGGGGGGGGGGGTTACCCCTTACCCCCCCCCCCCAGTTCCAACACCCATGTGTACTGTATAATATTGTATTGCATTATGTTATATTATATCACTAGCGACTTGCCTGGCACAAATGACGGAGCAATAAAGTTTGAAGCCATGGCAATGCTGTTTGCCACACAATGTGATGCTTTTTGTACTCTGAGGACCTTTGGCGCTCATTGTGAGCCTCTTCCCATGTTCCTCATGTTTCGTGCTTTGCAACGATCAATCTTCGGCGCTCATCGCAAAGACAGATATATAAGTACAGTGTTAAATATATAATTTTTTTTGTGCAGTGTAAATTAAAAAATGTATTCAGGTCTCAGAGCATAATAAAGTGATTTAGATTTGTAACTGCTTTGAGAGTGCTATCGCTGGCAGCCAATGAGCAGTAATCCAGATATATAACTACAGAGTAAAAAGTAAAACATTTTAGTGTAGTGTAAAGTCTACATTTTTATTTTCCATTACTAATTAATACTTATTAAATGAATGCACGATAATAACTATTGTGAATGAACAAATGTATTAGGAAGTGCGAAGCGTTAATGTATGTAAAGTAACCGCAGTGTAAAATATGCTATTAAGTGTATTATTTTTATATATATATTTTTTAATAATAATGAATTAATTAATTACTAAAATACTTTACCTATTTGTAATTAATATAGCCAGTGATCAATAACCTGAAGAGCTAACAATCAGTTTTGATTTTCCTGCAGCTTACAGTGTACATTTGGACTGTTGGTGACCCGAGGTGTAAGTGTCAGCAATGTGCACAGTGCACGAGGGGAAACCGCTTGTATAGTCGTGTAACGCGCCATTTTAGATTTGTAATGTTATTAGTTGCAAGTTAGTGTTGTAAAATGGCGATTGTGTATGTGTTACGTGGCTCGCCAGCAGTTTCCATTATTTCTAATAGTGTATTTTGTACCTCGTCTGTTCCTAGGTAAAAGTCGTACATGGCTGCCGATGTTTTGCGCGGTTTGGGGTCTTGTAGCCTCGTTTTCATTGTTCCCGGACGCCATTTTTTTTTGTCGCTTAGCTGATTTACAAGTGCAAACTGGGGAAGACGTTACAGATATCACATATATAGTTGTGAGCAGGCGGGTTGTTGCTAACGCTGCGGGCTTGCGAAGCGAGGGCCAGAGTTGCTGGCAAGGAGCGCCGAAGGCTCCCACGTCGGCTGCAATGAGCCGCAGGCGGGACTTACACCATCAAATTTACAGACTTACCATCCAAAAATACGGGACTTAGAAAAAAAACATTATGAGCTCACAAAAATACGACCTTAACGCCCGAACCACACGCACTTAAAAACATTAAAAACACAATAAATACACACAACAAACACATAAAAAGCTTACCCACAGCAACAGGGGCAACCCAGGACCTCTGCAAGTTAAGTTACACCTCCATTTAAGTCCAAATTCATGAGTTTAGACACCCGAAAATCACCTAAGTGAGAGAAAAAATGGCCCTTGAAAAAAAGAAAACAAGGCTACAGGACCTTAAACACGCAAAACACATACAGATTTTCCTAAAAAGCCGTACGAGGTAAAGATACACTATTAACAAGAACGCTAAATCATCCACACCCGCGTACCAAATACACATTCCCCGCCATTTTACAACACTAACTTACACAATGCGGAAGTACCCAGCTACCCTAACGGCTTCCCCTCGCGCACGCAGCCTATTTACACTACACACTACACACACTGCTGACACTTACACAGCAGCTCCACAGCACTGAAAACCTACATTGTATGCTGCAGGAACATGAAAACAGATTGTCAGCTCTTCAGCACAATGCTTCCTGCATATATTACTTACAAATAGGTAAAGTATATTCATTTAGTAATTGATTCATTAGCATACAAAAATACATATACACAAGAAAAACATTATCACATTAAACATAAAAGCCATTCACTGCGCGCCTCACAACGAGCGCCAACGCTGCTCATAGCACACAAAGCCTTGCAATAAGCGCAAAAAACACATCACCGCCGACCAAAGAATAACAGCAAAAGCGCCTATCAGAAAAAAAATACAACCAACAGCCTCGCAATGAGCGCCGAAGGATCTCCAACCGCCAACAAAATGAATGTCTCGTCCAAACCATTACCTGCCTTACAATCTTATTGCCGCCATTTTTTGACGGGCAAGTCGCTAGTAAATATATAAAGATCAAGATAATAAAAGTATCAGGAAATGTAACACAAAGATGCACGCGCGTCTGAATAATATGACAAATACAGATTTTTGTCATAAATGATATGATCGCAGTATTGGGTCATAAACCCTAAACACTGGAATCTGTTACATACAATTTACTGATGATGTCATTAATGGGCTTCAAGGGGGGGGATCTCTTTTCATACTTTTTGAGCGGTGCAAATCCAACATACGCAGAGCGGAAACGCCACATCTGTGGGACACACAAAGGGGTTCACTTTGGGAGAAAAAATCAAACAAATATGAAATATTTAATAATCATATTTTGATGTTACCAACGGATAAGGAAACGAAACTGAGGTTATTATATCTAATAGCAGCAAGCCTGGGAGTACTGGGAGTAATAATACTGCAGCAGGAGGTCAGGACTAATGTTACCTATAGACCCCCAGACAGATAAAGGTCAGTACTAATGTCCCTCTATAGACCCCCAGTCAGATAAAGGTCAGTACTAATGTCACCTATAGACCCCCAGTCATATAAAGGTCAGTACTAATGTCACTCTAAAGACACCCAGTCAGATAAAGGTCAGTACTAATGTCCCTCTATAGACCCTTAGTCATATAAAGGTCATTACTAATGTCCCTCTATAGACACCCAGTCAGATAAAGGTCAGTACTAATGTCACCTATAGACCCCCAGTCATATAAAGGTCAGTACTAATGTCACTCTATAGACACCCAGTCAGATAAAGGTCAGTACTAATGTCCCTCTATAGACACCCAGTCAGATAAAGGTCATTACTAATGTCCCTCTATAGACACCCAGTCAGATAAAGGTCAGTACTAATGTCCCTCTATAGACCCCCAGTCATATAAAGGTCATTACTAATGTCCCTCTATAGACACCCAGTCAGATAAAGGTCAGTACTAATGTCACCTATAGACACCCAGTCAGATAAAGGTCAGTACTAATGTCCCTCTATAGACACCCAGTCAGATAAAGGTCATTACTAATGTCCCTCTATAGACACCCAGTCATATAAAGGTCAGTACTAATGTCACTCTGTAGACCCCAGTCAGATAAAGTTTTGAAATGTTTCTTGGATAGCATTGGGGCTAAAGGAGGTTTGGCCATCAGGTAGTCTAAATATACCGTATATTATGTCCTCTCTTGGGGGGTAAAGACACTAATAATTCCTCCAATAAAATTCTGTTTTTTTATGTGGGCAAGGTCCCTGGTTAGCCCATTGGGTTATCTGTTAAAAAGAGTGGTGCAGATACTGTGGGGGCTGTTAGCCTCCTTTTCCCCGTGTGGCCGTTTAGAATCCCTGCTGCTGCATGTTTCAGCTTTATTAAGGTGTAATTGTACAGCGTTTGACTCAAGTAGCTGCCTGTGCTGGGTCAGTTTGGCTTAATTGCTGGGCCCTTTTCATGCCAAGATGGTGACCGTCAGTCCATGGGCCTCTATGTCCCCTTCACTACCTTTGTTCCCGCTTGTGTGCTTATTTGGGATGGCCCCCATTTATATCTCCGACCCGTGGCCTTCTCAGGTCCCCCCCTCAATCTCTGAGTGTGGGTATGCGGGCTGGGGCGTTGAATCAGGCCTACCTACTTCTCTGCTCGCTGCAAGATCAACAATACCTAATTTTTCAGGCATGTGTACATGCCTAATTTTTCTGGCCTCTGGTGCTGCACTTTGCCTTCAACAACAAAACCCCAAAAAAAGACACATAACAGGGATTAAACTGATAGGAGTAGTACTACTTAACACACGACTCATATCTGGTTTAACAGTAGTGTACATTTAAAACAAAAAAAAATTTTTCTACTGTAATAGATTGCATAGCAGTTAGTTGTCTGCAAGCGTGTGTGTCAGACCTACAGCGTCTACTCTGCCAACTTCTGCAAGTGCACAGTGCCACTTATATCTGTTGTCACAGTAGCTTGGACGCATAGTACCAATCTGTCAAAACCGGTAATGATGAATGAGGTCTAGCCTGGTTCCCTTATCCTCTACAGGTTGAGACCTAATGTTTGGGTGACTCCAGACCAACACATGAGTACAAGCAGCACACAAACTCAAAGCCGCCATCCTCCTCCTGGTCCAGCATCATCAGCCACATCCACCACTGCTGTCCTCCTTGCCCCCTCTCACCCATCCACCACTGCGTCTCTCGCCTTGAGCAGTTCCTGCTCATTTGCCCATAGTCAGGTCCCTGTAAAGGACATGTTTGAGCGTAAGAAGCTAATGTCTCAAAGTGCCCCAAAATTGAAGTGATACGACCAACAAAGCATCTTTTTCCATCTCCCGGTTCTAAAAATCCAGGCCTTATACACGCCCCCTTATATGTGCTGTAACAGGTTTTAAACTGATAAGAGTAGTACTACTTAACACACCTTATAATAATGCAGAGAGAGGCAATGCAGTGAGAGGAGTCTGAAGAAGAGGAGTCAGAGGAGGAAGGCGGCTTTGAGGAGGTGGAAGACCAAATACAGCAGGCGTCCCAGGGGGCTTGTTGTCACCTTTCGGGGACCCTTGGTGTTGTACGTGGCTGGGTGGAGGAAGAGACCTTCAATGACATCAGTGAGGACAAGGAACGGGACATGGCTAGCTTGGTATCCAACCTTGTGCAAATGGGGAGTTTGCGATTTTGCAAATGGACTGTTTGCGGTTGTTTGCGGTGCGTTAAACGGGGAGTTTGGTCTGTCACTGTGAAGCGGGTGTAACCCTTACACTACCTGATCGATACAACATCATACCTGATGTTTTAAAGCACGTTATTCCAAACAATTTAAGAATGTTAGGTAATTTATGCCCTTTATGGCTTAAAACCAGACTCTGTATCAACTATGTAATTTTCTGTGGGAGTTTTGCCATGGATCCCCCTCCGGCATGCCACAGTCCAGTTGTTAGACCCCTTGAAACAACTTTCCCATCACTATTGTGGCCAGAAAGAGTCCCTGTGGGTTTTAAAATTCGCCTGCCCATTGAAGTCTATGGTGGTTTGCCGATGTTCGCCGGTTCACGAATATTTGCGGTGGTTCGCGTTCGCGGTTCGCGAACCGAAAATTTTATGTTCGCGACATCACTATTAATCCACACTCACATTAAGGGATTTACTTTATTATGCACTAATTTTATATGTATTTTGAGCGGCGTTATTTCCGGATAAAATATATCCAATTAAAGTTATTTATTTTTTTTAGACCATAGTGGTGTAAAGCACCAAGGATATTATAGATACAGATCATTTCCCCCTTTTTTCTATGTAGCAAAATAGAACTATACAGGAATTAAATAGCATTGAACCAGAATTGAAAACATATGCAGTTTCTACACATCATGTCTCCAACAATATACAGGGAATCTCACCTTCCCTGTTCGCCTCTCCTCTTCCTTGCTTGCATGAGCTCCTCTCCTTCCTCCAGTCACAATCTCATCCCTCACCTAAAGCTCAAAAGCAGAAATGCTCCAGTCCTATTCTCATCTCCTCTCACTCTCACTCCTTCTTCTGCTGACTTCTGGAGATAAATCCCTAAAGCCAGGCCCATCACTCATTTCCATCTGCTGTCAGCCACTCAAAGCCCCCAGAGCAGCACACACGCAAAACACCCATAATTTAACACCCATCACTTGTTACAAACCATCTACCGTGCCTTTCTTTTGTGCCCTCTACAGTGCAAGTTCTCTGTGCAATAAACTTACTTGTATTCATGACCAATTTATTTGCAACTCCCTTAATCTTCTGGCTATCAGACTCTAACTCCCCTGCAGTGCTCTCATATGGTGGCCTACACTTCAGTCACACTCCTAGACCTGGGAACAAGCAAGGTGGACGTGTAGGCATATTACTCCCTTCCTCCAATTCTCATTTTTTTCAATTTCACACTATCTGCCTCTTTCCCCCATCTCTCTGCAAATAGCTGTGGTCTATCACCTGCCTTGACCAACCTCTTAATTTCTGCAGCTTGGCCTTCTCACTTTATCTCCTCCAATATACCTTCACTCATTCTTGGCGATTTCTTTATAGCCACTGACACACCCACCTCCCCAAAAAACGCACAATTACTTTCAATTGCTTCTTCCTTTGGCCTCTCACAATTTACAGATTTCCTGTCTCACTGCAATGGACCCTCCATTAAGCTTAGTTGTACCAATCTCTGCACTAACTCCATCTATGTCATCTCCCTACTCCCTCTATCTGACCACCACCTAACCTGCAACCTCATTCAATCCCTGCCACCAGAACCCACAGAAACCTGCAAGCACTTGACTCACAACAACTCTTCAATGTGCTACAACTCCTTCTCAGCTCCCTCAACACCCTCACCTTCCCTGACAGTACATCATGACTCTAGCCTTAACACTGCTGCCCCCATAACCACAAGCATACGCCCTTGTTTTCATCCACCCTAGTTTGTAACACTGCAAATCACACCGCAAATCACAATATAAAGACATCAATACACTTTAAAAAACGGGGAAAGCAACGGATGGCATCACAATTACATGTACAGCAACTCTCAAATCTTGCAAAAAAAAAAAAAAAATTCCACCTAGGTTGTAATGGTCATGCACATGCCAATATGAAAAGCCATGCAGCAATATGCTGAAGGCTATTAAACACACACTACCTCATTAAATTGCAACACAAAAACATGCAAATGGCTGACATACAGTATTAACCCTTTCACACTCACAGATGCTCCAATGTAAACTCTAAAAATACAAAGATCATCTTATATACATTTCAGTCATCACATCTACATGGGGCCAACAAATAGGGGGCAAATTTCACCACCGCATGACATATCAAGTACCAGGGGAACATTTCACATATAGTTGTTTAGTCCCTCACTTGTGTCCAACTATCTGTGACCCTATGGACTGCAACACACCTACTAATGTCTCTGTCTGTGCGCATCTACAAGGTTTACATGCCAAAGATACTGGAGTGGGTTGCCAGTTCTTTCTCTAGTTGACTGTGATTTGTCTGACCTCTCTGTTATCACCTGCCCACCTGCACTGGCCCTACATTATATAGCTCACAGCTTAATTCAGATACACAAGCCCTCTCACTACCACCACTTAGCAATCCACAAGGGGACATGGGGAACATACACCACGCTAATCTTCACTAACTTATCAGGAGGGGCTGCAAAAACACATGGAGGCTGTGCAGAGGCAAGTGGAACAACAGCCAACTCACCTCCATCTCCGCTACGCCCACCCTAGAAAGTCCATGCCATTGCTGGTGGCAATGTGCCAAGATGTATACCCATTATCATTTGATGACCTCCCTTTATGTTTTGCTATTCATCAGTTTACATTAGTGTGGTGGATGTTCCCCTGGTACCCTTGTGGATTGCTAAGTGGTGGTGGCGAAGAGGCTTGTGTACGTGAATGAAGATGTGAGCTATACCATGTAGGGCCACTGTAGGTGAGCACGTCATATCAGAGAGATCAGATAAATTAAAGTCCACTAGAGAAGGAACTGGCAACCCACTCCAGTATCACCTGTCATATTGTTAGCAGGCCCTCAGTGGAATGTTGATACTCCACAGTATCACTAATTAGACCTACATGTGTATTACCCTTTATTTTGATTATATATGATATATATTACTAGCAACTTGCCTGTCAAAAATGACAGCAATAAAATTTGAAGGCTGGCAATGCTGTTTGCTACACAATACAAGGCTCTCCCCTGCTCTAACTTGCGGGTCTACTTTACGGGCCTCATGATGAGCCACTTTCATGCCTCGCAATGAGCACCTTCGGCGCTCATCATCAGACACATGATGAGCGCCTTTGGAGCTCATTGCCAGTCTCTCCTCTACTATACTTTTCGGGTTGATTGCAAACATCATCTAACCCATCCCTTTGGTGCCTCACGTTGAGCGCCTTTGGTGCTCATTGTGAGCCCAGCGATGAGTGCCTTCAGCGCTCATTGCAAGGTCTGCAATGAGCACAAAAGGCACTCATTTTGAGCCTATCCCCACTCTCTGACCCCAGTGTTTGTTTCCCCCTCTCCCTTCCATGTGTCTGTTTTCCCCTTTCTCCCTCCCCCTCTCCCTGCCCTGTGTTTTATTTAACCTTATTTCCCTCCCCTGTGTCTCTTTTACCCCCTCTCTCACCCCTGTGTCTCTTTCCACCCTCTCCTCCCTCTCCCTCCACTGTGTCTTTCTCCTCTCTCTCCCTGATCAAGTTTTGGGTGGCTCCCGTTGAGCGGCTATCTATTCTTTTGTAGTCTTGTATGCCTCGTGCTTAGCACCATTGGTTATTTTTTTGTTATTAAGTCTTGCGGAGCTTGTGATAAGCATCTAAGTGTTTCTGCCTTCGGCCTCATTTTGAGCCTTTTTTTTCAAACAATTAAGGGTTTATGGCCTCTATTTTTTTCCTCATTTAGCCGATTTTTGATCTCCTAAAAATGGCAATGAAAGCTCAAATTATCTTGCAACCTCACATACAGTCTCCTTGTCTCTCCCCCTGTGCTTTGTGTGAGGTTGTAAGTACATTTTTTAAGTAATTGTCATTTTTTGGCGTTTTTGGACGGCTTCCAAATTTCGGGTTAAAATAAAGGGCAGCTGTTACATTTGTATTTTTTCAAAGTGTTCCTTGCCTTGCGCTCATCGTGTGCCTGGCAATGAGCGCCTTTGGAGCTCATTGCCAGCCTTTTTCAAAGTCTGGTGAGCTTCATGATGAGTGTCTTCAGCCTCGGCACTTATTGCCAGCCATTTTCAAAGTCTTGTGGGCCTTTGGCACTCATTGCAGAAAACTTGTATGGTCCTCGCGATTAGCACTTATGGCACTCATCGTGAGGCCCTCAATGAGCGCCTTAGACACTCATTGCACATGCGCGAGCCCGTAACGCTTAATATTGCATGACCAACATTCGTAACTTGCCCCAACTATTATATGTGATATCTAATGCTGTTATGACTATTATTTTTGTAACAAGCGACTTGCCCGTCAAAAAATGACGGTCAATAAAATAGTAATGCTGGGAAAACTGTTTGCCACACAATGTGAGTCTCTGGCATTCTTAACCTTTTTTTTATATACAAAGAAATACAAAATTTTGAATAAAACTTTTTATTTTTTTAACTTTCAACTTCTATTTCACCAACATGTATAGAATATATTTTTTTCAATATAAACTCTTTAATTGTCATATATGGAATAACAATATAACAATGTCTGATGTTTCCATGAATACATATTGTAAACCTTAACATAAAAGTTTGTAACATGCAACTTGTATTTTAAACAATCTTGAACCTTTTTTTTTAACAATACTAACACATTGAATTGATAGTTATCCATGAATAACAGACGACTATGTAAACTTTCAGTATGAACTATTTAGAACAATTACATGCTTTGTAACATTCCTTTTTTTTAAACTCTTTTAAACTAAATTGACATTGAATCCAGAGGAAGGTAAACAATAAAAAAAAACATTGAAATGTGGCCAGTTGTATCAGAGGGAAAAAAATGAATTCCTTCCTGACCCCATTAACTGGCGATCTGATTACTCCCTGAATTAATACTCTATATTTAAATTATACAGTTCAATGTATTAACAAATGATGAAACTTGTAATAACTTAAATCTTTGACTATATACAATATAGCTGGAACTAACTTTCCACAACTTTGAAAATACAATGTTAACATGTGAAATAGTAACATAAAACAATAACATTTAACCTTCAATTTAAAGAAAATGCCACCTAATTGTTTTGTGTGGCCAATCATGTAAAAAGGTAAGTTCTAACACATTCCAATCTGTATAAACACTGTTTACTGTTGATTTTCTTTTTTTTTTTTGCACTTTTTTTTTGCTTTTGTTGTACTTTGTGCAAATGGCACATAGAGTTTCCTAAGTGAAATTGAGTCCTAGTGAGCTATCATTTTGTCCACTGTTCTCTATGTTTTTTTTGCCATTGTATAGAGTTTCTTCTTGAAATAGTGTTCCCCTAAAATCAGTCCGAGTAACATAAAATGTTGTTGTCGAAATGAAACCACTGTCCTCTATATTTACAGCACCTCATGCTACACAATGTTTTTTGTAAAAATGCATCCATCTTCCAATAAATCAACCTTACTTGGGTTTTCTTCAACATGTACTTTAATTTCCTCTGGATTATTGCATCTATAAAATGCAACATATAGTTGGCCATGTGCAAACACAGGTTCCTTAAAAAAAATACCCACAGACTTAAAGGTTTGTCCTTGGGATTTATTGATGGTCATAGCAAATGCCATGATAATGGGAGATTGTCTCCTTTGAAGGACAAAAGGCAAACCACTCTCACTTGGAGCCAAATCAATTCTCGGTATAAGAACTGGTTCGCCTTTATGGGTACCACTCATAATTTCTGCATGTATAAAATGATCCTTTAAATCCTTCACAATTAATCTGGTCCCATTACAAAGTCCTTTTTTGGAATTCATATTTCTCAATAGCATGATAATTGTCCCTTTTTTAAGTTGCAAAACATGTGGTGGCATTTCAGAGGGAGTTAAAGAATTAATAAATTCCATACTAAAGTTTGCTTCACTATCTTTGTCGTCAGCCAGAACAGAATATGCACTGTAATGTTTTTTTTGGGGAGCATTGATTAATTTTAATATTTCATTGTTTAGATTCAAGGCATCATATTTTTGGATGTCAATATGACTTTGCTTGCAATTTCTGAGTAATCCTCGTTATTGATGGTATTGAGGAAGATTGTTGAAATTAGTGGTTCTGTTAAAATCATTTCTGCTTGGAATTTGCACTGCATCATCAGGTAAATTATTTATTTTTGGCTGTTTTCCTTCTCCAATGTGAATGAGAAAATCATTAAATTGATTTTGGCCTTCAGATCTCATATTTACTTCGAATTTAAGGTGTGTAAACATTTTCCACAGCTTACTTATTTTAATTCACATTTCGACAATGTCAGTCCGATTGCCATGTGGCACCACAGGTAATGTTTGCCTGAAATCTCCTCCTAACAACATCACCTTTCCACCAAATGGCAAATCATTAGCCATAACTTATTTTAACAATCAATCAATACACTGCAGGGCATGACATGACATCATAGTTGCCTCATCTATTATAATCAATTTACTCTTGTGAATTTTTTTTGCTTGGAATAAATTCATTCGAATATACGACACTGATGTTTACAGAATGGGAACTGGTAGTTTAAATCCACTATGCACAGTTCTACCACCTTCTAACAAAAGTGCGGCAATTCCACTGGTTGAAAAAGGAAGTGCTATTTGATCCTGTGCTCGAATGCAACTCATCAACAAATTATATAGATACGTTTTTCCTGATCCTCCAGGGCCATCCAGATAGAAATAACGCTCTTTGAGCATGTCATCTTCTTTTGCATTTGTGATGGCGTTAAATGCTTCCAATTGCAATGTATTTAAAGTTCCATTTTTTTCTTGTCTTTTTTGGTATTCAATGTAAGTGTCATACTCAAAGTTTATTTCATCTTTAATTCCTGGATCAGACAGATTACAATGGGCACAATTTAATCCATGACAAAGAAAGATTTCCTGTATTTCCATTAATGCTTTCAATTGTGCAATGGTCTCATTGTAGCTTTTCAAGAAATCTTCACACATATGTAATTTAAATGTTTCCCACAAAGATAATGCATCAGGTACATTGCAAAAGATGCAAATGAAAGAAAATTGTTCTCTCATTTGTTTTGGCATTTGACATAGTGCTGCTTCTTCGAGACATCTCTCCCATTCTGTGTCATCTGCCAGAAAGTTTTGATGTCTTGCAGCTAACTGAAAAGTATCATAAACTATGTCATTGACTGTGCGTAAATGTTCATATCTTTGTGCACCAGGAACATGTAAAATAAGTAATCTTACGTTCAATGTCTCGTGGACTGACGGTATATATTCTGATGAATGAGGTCTAGCCTGGTTCCCTTATCCTCTACAGGTTGAGACCTAATGTTTGGGTGACTCCAGACCAACACATGAGTACACATGAGTACAAGCAGCACACAAACTCAAAGCCGCCATCCTCCTCCTGGTCCAGCATCATCAGCCACATCCACCACTGCTGTCCTCCTTGCCCCCTCTCACCCATCCACCACTGCGTCTCTCGCCTTGAGCAGTTCCTGCTCATTTGCCCATAGTCAGGTCCCTGTAAAGGACATGTTTGAGCGTAAGAAGCTAATGTCTCAAAGTGCCCCAAAATTGAAGTGATACGACCAACAAAGCATCTTTTTCCATCTCCCGGTTCTAAAAATCCAGGCCTTATACACGCCCCCTTATATGTGCTGTAACAGGTTTTAAACTGATAAGAGTAGTACTACTTAACACACCTTATAATAATGCAGAGAGAGGCAATGCAGTGAGAGGAGTCTGAAGAAGAGGAGTCAGAGGAGGAAGGTGGCTTTGAGGAGGTGGAACACCAAATACAGCAGGCGTCCCAGGGGGCTTGTTGTCACCTTTCGGGGACCCTTGGTGTTGTACGTGGCTGGGTGGAGGAAGAGACCTTCAATGACATCAGTGAGGACATGGAACGGGACATGGCTAGCTTGGTATCCAACCTTGTGCAAATGGGGAGTTTGCGATTTTGCAAATGGACTGTTTGCGGTTGTTTGCGGTGCGTTAAACGGGGAGTTTGGTCTGTCACTGTGCAGCGGGTGTAACCCTTACACTACCTGATCGATACAACATCATACCTGATGTTTTAAAGCACGTTATTCCAAACAATTTAAGAATGTTAGGTAATTTATGCCCTTTATGGCTTAAAACCAGACTCTGTATCAACTATGTAATTTTCTGTGGGAGTTTTGCCATGGATCCCCCTCCGGCATGCCACAGTCCAGTTGTTAGACCCCTTGAAACAACTTTCCCATCACTATTGTGGCCAGAAAGAGTCCCTGTGGGTTTTAAAATTCGCCTGCCCATTGAAGTCTATGGTGGTTTGCCGATGTTCGCCGGTTCACGAATATTTGCGGTGGTTCGCGTTCGCGGTTCGCGAACCGAAAATTTTATGTTCGCGACATCACTATTAATCCACACTCACATTAAGGGATTTACTTTATTATGCACTAATTTTATATGTATTTTGAGCGGCGTTATTTCCGGATAAAATATATCCAATTAAAGTTATTTATTTTTTTTAGACCATAGTGGTGTAAAGCACCAAGGATATTATAGATACAGATCATTTCCCCCTTTTTTCTATGTAGCAAAATAGAACTATACAGGAATTAAATAGCATTGAACCAGAATTGAAAACATATGCAGTTTCTACACATCATGTCTCCAACAATATACAGGGAATCTCACCTTCCCTGTTCGCCTCTCCTCTTCCTTGCTTGCATGAGCTCCTCTCCTTCCTCCAGTCACAATCTCATCCCTCACCTAAAGCTCAAAAGCAGAAATGCTCCAGTCCTATTCTCATCTCCTCTCACTCTCACTCCTTCTTCTGCTGACTTCTGGAGATAAATCCCTAAAGCCAGGCCCATCACTCATTTCCATCTGCTGTCAGCCACTCAAAGCCCCCAGAGCAGCACACACGCAAAACACCCATAATTTAACACCCATCACTTGTTACAAACCATCTACCGTGCCTTTCTTTTGTGCCCTCTACAGTGCAAGTTCTCTGTGCAATAAACTTACTTGTATTCATGACCAATTTATTTGCAACTCCCTTAATCTTCTGGCTATCAGACTCTAACTCCCCTGCAGTGCTCTCATATGGTGGCCTACACTTCAGTCACACTCCTAGACCTGGGAACAAGCAAGGTGGACGTGTAGGCATATTACTCCCTTCCTCCAATTCTCATTTTTTTCAATTTCACACTATCTGCCTCTTTCCCCCATCTCTCTGCAAATAGCTGTGGTCTATCACCTGCCTTGACCAACCTCTTAATTTCTGCAGCTTGGCCTTCTCACTTTATCTCCTCCAATATACCTTCACTCATTCTTGGCGATTTCTTTATAGCCACTGACACACCCACCTCCCCAAAAAACGCACAATTACTTTCAATTGCTTCTTCTTTTGGCCTCTCACAATTTACAGATTTCCTGTCTCACTGCAATGGACCCTCCATTAAGCTTAGTTGTACCAATCTCTGCACTAACTCCATCTATGTCATCTCCCTACTCCCTCTATCTGACCACCACCTAACCTGCAACCTCATTCAATCCCTGCCACCAGAACCCACAGAAACCTGCAAGCACTTGACTCACAACAACTCTTCAATGTGCTACAACTCCTTCTCAGCTCCCTCAACACCCTCACCTTCCCTGACAGTACATCATGACTCTAGCCTTAACACTGCTGCCCCCATAACCACAAGCATACGCCCTTGTTTTCATCCACCCTAGTTTGTAACACTGCAAATCACACCGCAAATGACAATATAAAGACATCAATACACTTTAAAAAACGGGGAAAGCAACGGATGGCATCACAATTACATGTACAGCAACTCTCAAATCTTGCAAAAAAAAAAAAAAAATTCCACCTAGGTTGTAATGGTCATGCACATGCCAATATGAAAAGCCATGCAGCAATATGCTGAAGGCTATTAAACACACACTACCTCATTAAATTGCAACACAAATACATGCAAATGGCTGACATACAGTATTAACCCTTTCACACTCACAGATGCTCCAATGTAAACTCTAAAAATACAAAGATCATCTTATATACATTTCAGTCATCACATCTACATGGGGCCAACAAATAGGGGGCAAATTTCACCACCGCATGACATATCAAGTACCAGGGGAACATTTCACATATAGTTGTTTAGTCCCTCACTTGTGTCCAACTATCTGTGACCCTATGGACTGCAACACACCTACTAATGTCTCTGTCTGTGCGCATCTACAAGGTTTACATGCCAAAGATACTGGAGTGCCAGTTCTTTCTCTAGTTGACTGTGATTTGTCTGACCTCTCTGTTATCACCTGCCCACCTGCACTGGCCCTACATTATATAGCTCACAGCTTAATTCAGATACACAAGCCCTCTCACTACCACCACTTAGCAATCCACAAGGGGACATGGGGAACATACACCACGCTAATCTTCACTAACTTATCAGGAGGGGCTGCAAAAACACATGGAGGCTGTGCAGAGGCAAGTGGAACAACAGCCAACTCACCTCCATCTCCGCTACGCCCACCCTAGAAAGTCCATGCCATTGCTGGTGGCAATGTGCCAAGATGTATACCCATTATCATTTGATGACCTCCCTTTATGTTTTGCTATTCATCAGTTTACATTAGTGTGGTGGATGTTCCCCTGGTACCCTTGTGGATTGCTAAGTGGTGGTGGCGAAGAGGCTTGTGTACGTGAATGAAGATGTGAGCTATACCATGTAGGGCCACTGTCGGTGAGCATGTCATATCAGAGAGATCAGATAAATTAAAGTCCACTAGAGAAGGAACTGGCAACCCACTCCAGTATCACCTGTCATATTGTTAGCAGGCCCTCAGGGGAATGTTGATACTCCACAGTATCACTAATTAGACATTACATGTGTATTACCCTTTATTTTGATTATATATGATATATATTACTAGCAACTTGCCTGTCAAAAATGACAGCAATAAAATTTGAAGGCTGGCAATGCTGTTTGCTACACAATACAAGGCTCTCCCCTGCTCTAACTTGCGGGTCTACTTTACGGGCCTCATGATGAGCCACTTTCATGCCTCGCAATGAGCACCTTCGGCGCTCATCATCAGACACATGATGAGCGCCTTTGGAGCTCATTGCCAGTCTCTCCTCTACTATACTTTTCGGGTTGATTGCAGACATCATCTAACCCGTCCCTTTGGTGCCTCATGTTGAGCGCCTTTGGTGCTCATTGTGAGCCCAGCGATGAGTGCCTTCAGCGCTCATTGCGAGGTCTGCAATGAGCACAAAAGGCACTCATTTTGAGCCTATCCCCACTCTCTGACCCCAGTGTTTGTTTCCCCCCTCTCCCTTCCATGTGTCTGTTTTCCCCTTTCTCCCTCCCCCTCTCCCTGCCCTGTGTTTTATTTCACCTTATTTCCCTCCCCTGTGTCTCTTTTACCCCCTCTCTCACCCCTGTGTCTCTTTCCACCCTCTCCTCCCTCTCCCTCCACTGTGTCTTTCTCCTCTCTCTCCCTGATCAAGTTTTGGGTGGCTCCCTTTGAGCGGCTATCTATTCTTTTGTAGTCTTGTATGCCTCGTGCTTAGCACCATTGGTTATTTTTTTGTTATTAAGTCTTGCGGAGCTTGTGATAAGCATCTAAGTGTTTCTGCCTTCGGCCTCATTTTGAGCCTTTTTTTTTCAAACAATTAAGGGTTTACGGCCTCTATTTTTTTCCTCATTTAGCCGATTTTTGATTTCCTAAAAATGGCAATGAAAGCTCAAATTATCTTGCAACCTCACATACAGTCTCCTTGTCTCTCCCCCTGTGCTTTGTGTGAGGTTGTAAGTACATTTTTTAAGTAATTGTCATGTTTTGGCGTTTTTGGACGGCTTCCAAATTTCGGGTTAAAATAAATGGCAGCTGTTACATTTGTATTTTTTCAAAGTGTTGCTTGCCTTGCGCTCATCGTGTGCCTGGCAATGAGCACCTTTGGAGCTCATTGCCAGCCTTTTTCAAAGTCTGGTGAGCTTCATGATGAGTGTCTTCAGCCTCGGCACTTATTGCCAGCCATTTTCAAAGTCTTGTGGGCCTTTGGCACTCATTGCAGAAAACTTGTACGGTCCTCGCGATTAGCACTTATGGCACTCATCGTGAGGCCCTCAATGAGCGCCTTAGACACTCATTGCACATGCGCGAGCCCGTAACGCTTAATATTGCATGACCAACATTCGTAACTTGCCCCAACTATTATATGTGATATCTAATGCTGTTATGACTATTATTTTTGTAACAAGCGACTTGCCCGTCAAAAAATGACGGTCAATAAAATAGTAATGCTGGGAAAACTGTTTGCCACACAATGTGAGTCTCTGGCATTCTTAACCTTTTTTTTATATACAAAGAAATACAAAATTTTGAATAAAACTTTTTATTTTTTTAACTTTCAACTTCTATTTCACCAACATGTATAGAATATATTTTTTTCAATATAAACTCTTTAATTGTCATATATGGAATAACAATATAACAATGTCTGATGTTTCCATGAATACATATTGTAAACCTTAACATAAAAGTTTGTAACATGCAACTTGTATTTTAAACAATCTTGAACCTTTTTTTTTAACAATACTAACACTTTGAATTGATAGTTATCCATGAATAACAGACGACTATGTAAACTTTCAGTATGAACTATTTAGAACAATTACATGCTTTGTAACATTCCTTTTTTTTAAACTCTTTTAAACTAAATTGGCATTGAATCCAGAGGAAGGTAAACAATAAAAAAAAACATTGAAATGTGGCCAGTTGTATCAGAGGGAAAAAAATGAATTCCTTCCTGACCCCATTAACTGGCGATCTGATTACTCCCTGAATTAATACTCTATATTTAAATTATACAGTTCAATGTATTAACAAATGATGAAACTTGTAATAACTTAAATCTTTGACTATATACAATATAGCTGGAACTAACTTTCCACAACTTTGAAAATACAATGTTAACATGTGAAATAGTAACATAAAACAATAACATTTAACCTTCAATTTAAAGAAAATGCCACCTAATTGTTTTGTGTGGCCAATCATGTAAAAAGGTAAGTTCTAACACATTCCAATCTGTATAAACACTGTTTACTCTTGATTTTCTTCTTTTTTTTTGCACTTTTTTTTTGTTCTTGTTGTACTTTGTGCAAATGGCACATAGAGTTTCCTAAGTGAAATTGAGTCCTAGTGAGCTATCATTTTGTCCACTGTTCTCTATGTTTTTTTGCCATTGTATAGAGTTTCTTCTTGAAATAGTGTTCCCCTAAAATCAGTCCGAGTAACATAAAATGTTGTTGTCGAAATGAAACCACTGTCCTCTATATTTACAGCACCTCATACTACACAATGTTTTTTGTAAAAATGCATCCATCTTCCAATAAATCAACCTTACTTGGGTTTTCTTCAACATGTACTTTAATTTCCTCTGGATTATTGCATCTATAAAATGCAACATATAGTTGGCCATGTGCAAACACAGGTTCCTTAAAAAAAATACCCACAGACTTAAAGGTTTGTCCTTGGGATTTATTGATGGTCATAGCAAATGCCATGATAATGGGAGATTGTCTCCTTTGAAGGACAAAAGGCAAACCACTCTCACTTGGAGCCAAATCAATTCTCGGTATAAGAACTGGTTCGCCTTTATGGGTACCACTCATAATTTCTGCATGTATAAAATGATCCTTTAAATCCTTCACAATTAATCTGGTCCCATTACAAAGTCCTTTTTTGGAATTCATATTTCTCAATAGCATGATAATTGTCCCTTTTTTAAGTTGCAAAACATGTGGTGGCATTTCAGAGGGAGTTAAAGAATTAATAAATTCCATACTAAAGTTTGCTTCACTATCTTTGTCGTCAGCCAGAACAGAATATGCACTGTAATGTTTTTTTTGGGGAGCATTGATTAATTTTAATATTTCATTGTTTAGATTCAAGGCATCATATTTTTGGATGTCAATATGACTTTGCTTGCAATTTCTGAGTAATCCTCGTTATTGATGGTATTGAGGAAGATTGTTGAAATTAGTGGTTCTGTTAAAATCATTTCTGGTGGAATTTGCACTGCATCATCAGGTAAATTATTTATTTTTGGCTGTTTTCCTTCTCCAATGTGAATGAGAAAATCATTAAATTGATTTTGGCCTTCAGATCTCATATTTACTTCGAATTTAAGGTGTGTAAACATTTTCCACAGCTTACTTATTTTAATTCACATTTCGACAATGTCAGTCCGATTGCCATGTGGCACCACAGGTAATGTTTGCCTGAAATCTCCTCCTAACAACATCACCTTTCCACCAAATGGCAAATCATTAGCCATAACTTATTTTAACAATCAATCAATACACTGCAGGGCATGACATGACATCATAGTTGCCTCATCTATTATAATCAATTTACTCTTGTGAATTTTTTTTGCTTGGAATAAATTCATTCGAATATACGACACTGATGTTTACAGAATGGGAACTGGTAGTTTAAATCCACTATGCACAGTTCTACCACCTTCTAACAAAAGTGCGGCAATTCCACTGGTTGAAAAAGGAAGTGCTATTTGATCCTGTGCTCGAATGCAACTCATCAACAAATTATATAGATACGTTTTTCCTGATCCTCCAGGGCCATCCAGATAGAAATAACGCTCTTTGAGCATGTCATCTTCTTTTGCATTTGTGATGGCGTTAAATGCTTCCAATTGCAATGTATTTAAAGTTCCATTTTTTTCTTGTCTTTTTTGGTATTCAATGTCAGTGTCATACTCAAAGTTTATTTCATCTTTAATTCCTGGATCAGACAGATTACAATGGGCACAATTTAATCCATGACAAAGAAAGATTTCCTGTATTTCCATTAATGCTTTCAATTGTGCAATGGTCTCATTGTAGCTTTTCAAGAAATCTTCACACATATGTAATTTAAATGTTTCCCACAAAGATAATGCATCAGGTACATTGCAAAAGATGCAAATGAAAGAAAATTGTTCTCTCATTTGTTTTGGCATTTGACATAGTGCTGCTTCTTCGAGACATCTCTCCCATTCTGTGTCATCTGCCAGAAAGTTTTGATGTCTTGCAGCTAACTGAAAAGTATCATAAACTATGTCATTGACTGTGCGTAAATGTTCATATCTTTGTGCACCAGGAACATGTAAAATAAGTAATCTTACGTTCAATGTCTCGTGGACTGACGGTATATATTCTTGGTATATTTTATAATTATGTTTTTTTTCGTTGTCTCCATTCACCATTTACAAATACATAGTGATTTGGAATGTCAATGTATAAAAATTGTCTGGCCGGAGTGTCCTGACAATTTAATTGAAACCAAGCAGTAAGTGTTGTTGCTCTATGTTCACTTTGTGCTAAAGCATTTCTTTAATTGCCTTCAGCGAAGCAAACAAATTGACTTTGTGGCAAATGGACAGCTAATCGATGCACAGCATGTGACCGATCTTGCATCTCAAATGTGAGAAGACGCCACATTGCCTCTGGAGCACTTACATAGCAAGCATCTAAATAAAATAAGTTCGTCATGTAAAATTGGATTGTCTTTTTCATTTTGTGCACCTTGAACAACAACAGTGGCTGCATCATATCCTATATATATATATATATATATATATATATATATATATATATATATATATATATATAGATAGATATATATTTATAGACATATTTGATGGATTTGATGGAAGTGCAAGCTTCCACATTGATATGTGCATTGTACTTCATCAGCAAATGTGGATTGTATGGAACCACATAACTATTATCGACCTTTTGGCCACGGATAATAACTGTTTGTCCTTCTCTTCTTTTATACAAAGGGTATCCATCACAACTAACATATGTCTGCATGGTGAATTTGTATTTATCTCTCCAAATGGGTGATGTGGCAGTTCAGCAGTAATTACTGAGTCCACTCTGTCTGCCGTATTCAATTTATCTTTTTCTTGCAAGATTAAAAGTATATGTGCATGTGGCAAGCCTCTTTTTTTTAAATTCAATGGTATAAACAAATGCCACACATTTTCCAAATAAGTCTGCTTTAGTTATATCATGAATTAATGAATTGAGTTTTATTTTGAATACTCTTGCCACCAAATCTGGTCGGTCAGAAGTAGTTTGTCCAAGCAGTACATTTTGTTTGATCTCTGGCCATTGTGAATTACATGTAAATGTAATGAATAAATCTGGTTTGCCAAATTTAGTGACTATAGCCATGGCATCATTGTACCTTTCTCCCATATTGCGAGGAGATCCTTGGAAAGAGGATGGCAACATCATTGCTCTTCCAGCAGGAATGTCTTTGTTTGCAGCCAATTCAGCAACATAATCCATCAATCCACAATATTGTTCTACTCAAAGCTTGTTTTGTTTAAATTTAGACTTCTGACTTGTAGATAGGAATCAATAATCCATTGTTGTGTGAGTTTGCCCCCACATAAAATAGGATTAAAATGATCCTGAACAGCAGTTTGTGCCACTTTATATTCCAGCATGGAAATATTGTTTCTAACGCAAACTTTACTATCGGGATAACTTTGCAACTATAATTTTGGTTGCCATCCTGGCTCCCCATATGGAAAGAAATGGGATATGTCATAGGATCCAAATTACTGCTTAAAATATTTATGTTTATAAAAGGTTGTTCTTGATTGCGTGGATATATTCTAATATCCTGCCCAAATGGTGGTTCCCCATCATCATTTTTAAATACCATGGCAACCTCATTTGCTGTTGGTAAATTATACTGTCTTTGATCAGTATTGCGATCTCTTTTGAGAACCATATTTACTCTTGGCATTGGCAACTGATGTCTTTGCGCATATGCCAGTTGTTCTTTTTCAACCTCAGCTAATTTTTTGTATGCTTTACTATATGGGTTATTGGCTATAATGTTATCAAGCTGTTCAATGACTATAGGTAAGCATTGTTTATTTTCAGGAAGTATCATTCGTTGTTCAACAGCTTCCATTGTATCAAGGACATATAACTGTGCAAATTTCCTTTGTTCTCCTGATTCTGGGTGTAAATGTGAAGTCCGGTGGTATATTTGTCCTTGGACTTTAAAACAGTAAGGACCATGTCCTGGGACATTTTCGGCTTATGTTGCACCCATTGAAGCAAATGAAATTGCACTGTTATAAGACTGAATGTTTTTCTTAAAATTGGTGTAATTTGGAAATAATTTGGAAATGTAGGATCACTCATGATACTTTGTAAATATTCTGGAAATGTGTGTCTTTCTGGAAGTCTTACATTTCCTTTCTGACAGCAACTAATAAACTCTCTATCAGTTGGTCTTTCTTTCAGAAAATGATAGGCCCCACAAAACTGACAAACCGCATTCATTAATCCACAATAATGAGTGTCTACTGTTAGTGCTTTAAATAAAGGACTATCAAGACCTTCCTCAATATAGATCTCAGTTGAACGTTCTATAGCTACATTGGTGTCATCTCTATCAACATTGGTGTAAGGAGGCAAAATAGGGTAATTAGAGAATGTTTTAGAGACATTTTTTTGTTTAAGTTTTCTTTTCTTTGAATCTTCAGCAGACTCATTTTGTGCTATTTTAGCCATTTTTATTTTATTCAGAAGTCTCTGCCGATCTTCTCTTAAAAGTTGTGAAGTCTCAGGGGTCTGAGCATCTCCTCATCTCTGCTTCCTTTCCCTTGCCATTCTTCTTTTATATTCTTTCTTATCTTCGGCGTTGTCCTCCATTGTAATCTATTATTGGAAATAGAGGTGTACGAATTGCATTTGTTTTATTGTACATATTTTTGAACCTGTCATATATTTCTAAAAAATGTAATGGTAATTTGTCTCTGTCTGTCTCTCTGGGTGTCTGTGTCTCTGGGTGTCTGTGTCTCTGGGTTACTGTGTCTCTGGGTATCTGTGTCTCTGGGTGTCCGTGTCTCTGGGTGTCTGTATTTGTGTATGTGTGTGTATATCTCTATGTGTGTGTGCATATCTCTATGTGTGTGTATATCTCTATGTGTGTGTGTATATCTGTGTGTATGTGTATCTCTATGTGTTTGTGTGTGTAGGTCTCTCTGTGTGTGTCTTTCTCTATGTGTGTGTGTGCGTCTATGTGTGTGTGCGTCTCTCTCTATGTGTGTATGTGTGCGTCTCTCTCTATGTGTATGTGTGTGCATCTCTCTCTATGTGTGTGTGTGTGTGCATCTCTCTCTATGTGTGTGTGTGTGCGTCTCTCTATGCATCCTTTTTGTAATTGTCATACATGCATCTACTAAAAGAAATGTAAATCTTGAAAAAATTATATAGCTGTGAAGGTGATCTGATTGCAGATGAAATGCTGCAAACGCCCCTCTGTGCCCAGATAATCAAACTGTGAAATAAAAGGAAAAGCATTGTTAATGTTTGTATGATGTTTACTATACATGCAAAATATAAGTAAATTCTCTATAAAATGTAATAAAGTGATCTAAATATTTAAGCGGTTTGAGGATCCTATTCCTTTGAGACAATGAGCAGCAACAGATAAATATGATTACACTGTAAAATCTACCTATTTTGTGATGCATTCAATTTTTAAATGAACATTAATAATTAGGCATCAACACACGAAGATAAGTGCATTAATAATGAAGGCTGAAAACATAAATATAACAGCAATGTAATAATTAAGCAGCAGCACTGAAATGTAGGTGCAGTGCAAAATGTACATAAGTTTTCAGTTTTTCGTGTAGCCTCGGTTTCAATTTTTTCGGTGGCCATTTTTTTTTTCGCTTAGGCGATTTTCAGGTGGCGAAAATCATCTAAATCCACTTAAATTTGCGTTCCAGATCACTCACAGACGTCCTGGCTGTTGGGCGATTGCCCCATGCTCTCTGTGATGTGTTTGTGGTGTATTTAGCGTGTTTTCACTGTTTTTTGGTTTGCGCATCTTGGCTGCTAAGTTCATATTTTTACGACTATTATTTTGGATTTTTTAAGTGTTATGACTCGTATTTGGAGTTGTAATTGTTTTTTTTTCTGAGTCCCGTGATCGTCACGTGTGATCGGCTAAGTGATGCGAGTTTTGTCCGGTGGTGTGTGGCGCCGTAGGCGTAAGTGCTGCGACTTGAGGTTTGTGTGTGAGACTTTTGAGGGTTGGTTTAGAGCAACATTGGAGTAAATAGCTGCGAGTTAAGGTTTGTGTGGGAGTTTTGTATGTTGTTTTAAGGCGCCGTAGGGAAAGTGCTGCGAGTTAACAATGCAGTTTGTGTTGTTAGTTTTTTGAGGCGGCGTAGGACAAAGTGCTGCGGGTTAAGGATTATGCGGGCTTGTGTTGTTCCAAAGTCATGCACCTTAAAGCCTCCACCTTCCTCAAATGGGGCCCCTCGCTTTGCGAGGGACGCAGTTCTTGCGAGCTCGCTTTGTGAGCTCGCAAATTATGACGTCTAGTTTGACAACTATTATATGTAATCGTCCACATACTAAAAAGATCAGAAGAGATCTAAAAAGGTTAACCTTGATGGACTAGCAGTCTATGTAATAACAATACTATGTAATACTACTATACTGCTATGCCTATACCATGAGTAGCATCCCTATGTCTTGTTTCAGAGACCTGCTGACTGAAGGGCTATGGTGTGCCCCATAAACTGGCTAAGATCCCAAATGTTTAATAGACTTAAACAACAACCATTACCAGGAGAAAAAGACTGAATGATAAATTGAGGAACTCCTATAGGGAGCCGGAATGCTATGTCTCTTTCTGAGACATAGCATTCCGGCTCCCTATAGGAGTTCCTCAATTTTGCCCCACAAGCTAACTGTGAGCCCTGTAGATAATGGTAATATCTGCCAGATACATAATGGAAACATTTCAGAACTAAATGCAAAATGCACTAAACATGAATTAAAATAAGTGATAAACATCCATACTGTTAAACAGTAGGATACATTATTAGCCTAATGTCCTCAATATTGGGACCATATCCATATTGAAGCTTATCACTATTAATAAAATAGCAGTTATATATTGTAACAGATCCACTGCTACATTAGGGATTCAGTGCCTCAGTTTCCAGCACTATATTGGAGTACTCAGGAGGCAGTTAATGCTTTGCTTTTAAGATTTTTTTCTGGTTAGGTGTCAGCATACAACAGAAGTAAAGACAGAACCCCCCCCCCCCCCCCCAAAAAAAAAAAAACCTAGCTTCTTTGAATCCCTGACTAAACAGTAGCTGAAGTTTCCTCACTGCCAAAACAAATGCAAAAATCCTCCAATATACTGGCCTGTATGCTTGTCTGCTCCAACAGTCTGTGGGCCTGCTTCAAGGTGCAGAGGTGCTGTCTCTCTTGATTCTCAGGTGACACTGAACACTCTTGTCAGTGTCTCACAATATCGCTGTCTGTATGCGCCAGGCAGTCTCTCTTACTGCCTGCCCCTTTCTGTGTCCACACACAAAGCTGTCTCAGGATTTCCATCCAAGCCAGAATTAGCTCAGTCTCCAAACTTCCAAACACATCTCTCCCTGCATGAAGCCCCCTATTGGAGCAAACAACCATGCCTTTTAAGCTGTGTGTTTACCGTCTCACTCCTGGGGATAAATTGTGAAGTGCTCTCTTCTGACCTCTGGTGGCACTTCCTCACAATATATATCAAGAACAAGTGATAACTGCTACAGCATATATTAATATCTGGTCCTGACGATTTTAGAAGAAAACTATTTCACCCTTGCATCGGCTTTATCAAATGCTAATTGTATTAAAGAAAAAAATAGCACTTTTTTAGATTTAAATACCTCTTACCCTGTGTATTGTACTAATCTGATAGGGCAATAAAGTTGGTTTGTGCTCTGCTCTATTGCGCATTCTCCACAAGTAGGGGATATTAAGGAAAATGAATATGTGCAGTTTGTAATATTGTTTATGGTTAAATAAAATTAAATTCATCTTAGGATTCTTTCCATGTATTGTACTAGCATATCAGAGCTTTTGTGCATGTGCTGAATACAGAGCTGGGGACTTCCCAAGTTAGAGGTGCAACAGAGTGAGAGCTGGCACCTACCCCTTCATTGCCTTCACCCATTTGTTTGGACTACACCCATGAAATCATTGTGACCTTTATATGCCTTGCCCAATGACCTTATACTGGCTTCACCCATCAAAATAGACTCCACGCACTGTTTTTTTTCTCCATTGATAAATTTAAGATTCTTAGGATTCTGATGAATAATAACATTAAAATCTCTCTTCTGTTTCAACAACACAATGACACTCATCAACAATTGGTTCTTCTTCTCAGGGTCTCTTGAAGTGTAGTCATTGAACAACCAGTCCAAACCAGTCTATAGCCGCAGAGTGCTTGGATCTGGGTGTGATGTAGAACAAGCAAATAAATTAGAGCATGCAAGGCATCATTCCTTCCACCACCACTGTCCCCTTTATCACCTAGATAGGTACCTAATATCCATCAATATACCATACTGGTCTATATAGGGCTCCAGGGTACCTAAAAAAACCTTAAAAAAACATGTGGGTCTATATAGGCCCAAATAATACCTAAAAACTCACATTATACCATACTAGCCTATATAGATCCAAACAGTATCTAAAAACTCACATTACACAAAGCGAGACTATATAGGCCCCAACCAAACCTAAAAAATCCACATTAAACCAAGCTGGAGCATATAGTCCTCAACCAGAATTTAAAACCTTAAAATACTAAGCAGTGCTATATAGGCTAAAACTGTAACTAAAAAACTTTAAAATACCAAGCAGGACTATATAGGCCCCAACCAGACCTTAAAAACCCACATTACACCAAGCAGGATTATATAGGCCCCAACCAGGCCTTAAAAACCTTAACATACCAAGTGGGACTATATAGGTCCTAACCAGACGTTATTGACCCACATTACACCAAGCTGCATAATATAGGCCCCAACCGGACCTTAAGAACCTTAAAATACCAAGTGGGATTATATACGTCCAAAAGAGACCTTATTAACCCACATTAAACCAAGTGGGACCATATAGGTCCAAACCAGACAATATAAACCTTAAAATACCAAGCGGGACTATAAATGGCTAAACCATACCTAGAAAACCTTAAGATACCAAGCAAGACTATATAGGCCCCAACCAGATCTTATTAACCCACACTACTCCAAGCAGGACCATATAGGCCCCAAACGGACCTTAAAAACCCACATTGCAACAAGCGGGAATATGTAGGCCCAAACCATACCTAAGAAACCTTAAAATACCAAGCAGTACTATTTAGGCCCCAACCAGACCTTATTAACCCACCTTACTTTAAGCAAGACAATATAGGCCTTAAAAACCCACATTACAACAATTGGGACTATATAGGCCCAACCCGTACCTCCAAAACCTTAACATACCAAGCGGGACTATATAGGTCAAACTGGACCTGAAAAACCCACATTACACCAAGAGGGACCATATAGGCCCCAACCGGACCTTTAAACCCTTAAAATACCAAGTGGGACTATATAGGCAAAAACCATGCCTAAAAAAAATTTAAATACCAAGCGGGACTATATAAGACCAAACCGGACCTTAAAAACCCACATTTTACCATGGACATCTATATAGGCCCAAACAGTAACTAAACACCCAAATTATACCATACATGTCTATACAGGTCCAGATTGTACCTAAAAAAATACATTATATTATACTGGTCTATAAACCCAAAGAGTACCTGAAACCAAACTACAACAAGCAGGACTATAAAGGGACCCAAACGGACCTTAAAAACTCACATTTCACCAAGCGGGACCATATAAGCCCTAACCGGACCTTAAAAATCTTAAAATACCAGGTGGGACTATAAAGGCCTAAACCAGACCTAAAAACCTTAAAATACCAAGCAGTACCATATAGGCCCCAACCGGACCTTAAAAAACCACATTACAACAAGCAGGACTATATAGGCCCAAACCGTACCTAAAAAGCCCACTTGCCCCAAGCGGGACCATATAGTCCTCAACCGAACCTTTAAAGCCTTAAAATACAAAGAGGGACTATATAGGCCCCAACTGGACCTTAAAAACCCACATTACACCAAGCGGGGCTATATAGGCCACAACCGGACTATATAGGCAAAAACCTTAAAATACCAAGCAGGACTATATTGGCCCCAATCCAAAACTTATTAACCCACTTATTAACTTATTAAACCACATAATACCAAGCAGGACCATATAGGCCCCAACTAGACGATAAAAATCTTAAAATACCAAGACGGACTATATAGGCCCAAACCGGACCTTCAAAACCCACATTACATCAAACGGGACCATATGGGCCCCAACCGGTCCTTTAAAACCTTAAAATACCAAGAGGGACTATAAAGGCCAAAACCGTACCTAACAAAAACTCAAAATAACAAGCGGGAATGTATAGGCAACAACCAGACCTTAAAAACCCACATTACACCAAGCTGGACCATATATAGGACCAAATGGACCTTAAAAACCTTAAAATACCAAGCAGGACTATATAGGGCCCAACCGGACTTTTAAAAACCCACATTACACCAAGCTGGACCATATACGCCACAACCGGACCTGAAAACCCTTAAAATACCAAGCGGGACTATATTGGCCCCAAACTAGACCTTATTAACCCACATTACACCAAGCAGGACCACATAGGCCCGCACTGGACCTTTAAAAAAGTAAAATACCAAGTGGGACTATATAGGTCTAAACCATTCCTTATTAACCCACATTACATCAAGCGGGTCCCGATATATGCTAATGACGTGGCGCCCATGTGACGTCACATGCGGGCCGGGTCAAGGAGCGGAGCGGAGGCTGGAGCAGAAGCAGGTAAGTGAGGGGGAGGTATTTAGGGGGGTTTAGGTTGAGGAGGGGGGTTTAGGTTGAGGAGGGGGGTTTAGAATGCAGAGGTGGGTTTAGAATGAGGAGGGAGGTTGAGGAGGGGGGGTTGAGGATAGGGGGGTTGTGGTTGAGGAGGGGGTTTGAGGAGGGGGTCGAGGATAGGGGGGTTGAGGAAGAAGGATGAGGATGGGGAGGTTGAGGGGGTTTGAGGATGGGGGTTGAGGAGGGGATTGAGGAGGGAGGTTGAGGAGGGGGTTGAGGATAGGGGGATTGAGGGAGGATGAGGGAGTTGAGGAGGGGGGTTGGGGGGGTTGAGAAGGGGTTGAGGAGGGGGTTGAGGAGGGGGGATGAGGAGGGAGGTTGAGGATGAGGAGGGGGGTTGAGGATGAGGAGGGAGGTTGAGGAGGGGAGTTTAAGTTGAGGAGGGGGGTTTAGGAAGGAGGATGAGGATGGGGGGTGGAGGAGGGGGTTGAGGATGGGGGGTTTGAGGAGGGAGGATGAGGAGGGAGGTTGAGGTTGAGGATTTTGCTTCAAAGTTCTTTATTTAAAAAAAAAAAAAAATTCCCCTGAAATTTCCTTCTTAAAATGAAGTGCGTGTTATACTCCGGTGCGTGTTATATGCCGATAAATACGGTATATTATGCTGGTCTATATAGACCTAAATAGTATCTAAAAACCAAATTACAACAAGCAGGACTGTAAAGGGCTCGAAACGGACCTTAAAAACCCTCATTACACCAAGCGGGACATATAGGCCCTAACCGGACCTTAAAAACCTTCAAATACCAAGCAGTACTATATAGGACCCAACCAGACCTTATTTACCCACATTACTCCAAGCGGGACTACATTACAACAAGCCGGACTATATAGGCCCAAACCAAACTGTACCTAAAATAACTTAAAATACCAAGTGGGACTATAAAGGCCCCAATCGGACCTTAAAAATCCACATTACACCAAGCGGGACCGTATAGGCCTTGCAAAAGTATTTCCCCCCCCCCCCCCTTGGCATTTTTCGTGTTTTGTTGCCTCACAACCTGGAAAGAACATCGATATTTTGAGGATTTGCATCATTTTATTTACAGAACATGCCCACAACTTTGAAGATGGGACTATATAGGCCTCAACTAGACCTTAAAAACCCACAAAAATACCCACATTACAATAAGCGGGACTATATAGGCCCAAACCGTTCCTAAAACAACTTAAAATACCAAGCTGGACTATATAAGCCCCAACCGGACCTTAAAAACCCACATTACACCAAGCTTTACCATATAGGCCCAACTGGACCTTAAAAACATTAAAATACTAAGCGGGACAATATACAGTGCCTTGCAAAAGTATTCACCCACTTGGCAATTTTTGTGTTTTGTTGCCTCACAACCTGGAATTAACATGGATTGTTTGAGGATATGCATCATTTAATTTACAGAACATGCACACAACTTTGAAGATGTATTTTGTTTTTATTGTAAAGCAAACAACAAATAGGACAAAATAACAGAAAAAGTCAATGTGCATAACTATTCACCCCCTAAAGGCAATACTTTCTAGAGCCACCTTTTGCGCAATCACAGCTCCAAGTGGCTTTGGATAAGACTCTATGAGCTTGCCACATTTTACCACTGGGATTTTTGCCCATTCCTCCTTGCAAAACTGCTCCAGCTCCTCCAAGTTGGATGGTTTGCACTTGTGAACAGCAATCTTTAAGTCTGACGACAGATTTTCTATTGGATTGAGGTCTGGGCTTTGACTAGGCCATTCCATCACATTTACATGTTTCCCCTTAAATCTTGCTTTACCGGTATGTTTGGGGTCATTGTCCTGCTGGAAGGTGAACCTCCGTCAGAACATAGCGTTTTCTTTAATGACCGAAAAGTTAAATGTTAGTATCATCAGACCAAAGCACCTATCTCAATACATTTTGGGAGTCTCCCACATGGCTTTTTGCAAAATAAAAACGTGCCATTTTGTTTTTTGCTAAAAGTAATGGCTTTCTTCACTCTGCCATAAAGCCCAACTCTATGGGGTGTATGGCTTATTATCATCCTATGTACAGACACTTCAGTCTCTGCTGTGGGCCTCTGCAGCACCTCCAGGGTTACCTTAGGTCTCTGTGCTGCCTCTCTGATTAATGCCGTCTCTTGGCAGGTTTGCTGTTGTGCCATGTTCTTTCCATTTTGTTATGATAGATTTGATGGTGTTCCTGGGGATCATAAAGTATTTGGATATTTGTTTATAAACTAACCCTGACTTGTACCTGTCAATAAAATTGTCCCTTATTTATTTGGAAAGTTCCTTGGTCTTCATGGCAGTGTTTGGTTAGTGGTGCCTCTTGCTTAGGTTTTGCAGCCTCCTGGGCCTTTCAAAAATATGTGCATACGTAATGACAGATCATATGATACTTAGATTGCCCACAGATTGACAGCATTTCACTAATTATGTGACTTCTGAAGGTAATTGGTTGCACCAGAGCTTTTTATGGGCTTCATAACAAAGGGGGTGAATACATACGCACATGCCAATTTTCTGTTTTCTGTTTCTAGAAAATAGTTTTATGTATATATTTTACTCATTTCACTTCACCAACTTAGACTATTATGTTCTGATCATCACATAAAATTCAGATTAACAAAACATTAAACTTAAGGCTGTAATGTAACAAAATAGGTAAAAAGTCAGGGGGTGAATACTTTTGCAAGGCACTGTGTGATCTATAGCAGCTGTGCAGCACTAGCGAGAGACACCAGGCGAGGGAGAAGGCACACAAAGGGTTAATTTAAAGTGATAGATGCATATTTTTAAACAGATATAATCACATTTTATTATCTATATAAATTTAAAATATATTAAAGTTATTGATAATTTGGGGGGCTGTATGTTGTCCTTGATCTTCAGCGTTATTGTGCATGCGTTTACTTGTCAGCGCTATTGTGCTAAATTAATTATTGTATGTGTAATAGAAAGTAATACAATATAATGAATAAAATCCGTTCCTGTGTGCATTTATTGTGTACAATAAATAATTAAGGTTTATTAATTAACCATATTTATGTATATTCATGTAATTGCAGTGATAGAAAATAAATAAACATTTATTAATTTGACATTTGATACACTCAATAGTGAATATTTGAGTTATATAATAAAATGTTTAACTTATTTAAGACATCATTTCCCTCCTCATTCTATTTGGGAAACTTGATTTAAATAAATTATGTTTCTTGTGAGATAATCTTCGTTCAATCATTGAATTTAAGATGAAACGGTCATCAATCACATCACATATATAGTTGTGAGCATGTGGGTTGTTGCTAACACTTGCGGGCACGAACTACGGACTTTTCATCCCTACGACCCCCTATGAGGGGCCACATTTGCGGAGGTGGAGGCTCTACGGCGCCTTACAACCGCTTACAGATACCCACACACTCGGGACTTGGGAAAAAAACAAATAAACACGCAATGATGAACTACGGACTTACACAAAAAAATGCGAGCCGCGGGACTTAGAAAAACATTAACATTTCCACACTTTCCACACTCAAAAATCCCTGAAGCAACAGAAAAAATGGCTGACGAAAAAAACGAAAACAAGTCTAAGGACGTAAAATTAGTAAACGTACTTGCAAAACTGAACCAACACACAAGAACACTTCATGCGGCACGTAACACACATCATGTGGCACGTACCACAGTGAAATTCGCCACCATTTCACATGCAACAAATAACTATTAGCCGCAAAATGGCGGCTGGAACGCAAATTGACTTCTGGAAAGCAAATAGCCATGCGTATCGCGTTCTAACGGTTTCTTCTTCACCTCCAAGTCTATAAATACTGCACACTTTCCAGAAATTTCTACATTTCTCCTCAGGTGATGAACAGTGTGACTGGACATTTCACTGGTGGTGTTACTTCACAAGCTAATTCCTTACCAACTTACAAGTTTACAATCTGCAAATTACAACAAAGAGTTAAGCTATAATACATTTAATTAACTAAGAAATCCAGAAACCGAAAAAAAACAAAAAACTTGGATTTCAATTATTGACAACAACTGTATTCATGTATATTACCATTTCAAACACACAGATATGTCTATGTGCCCTACAATAAGCTCTATTTAAACAAAAAAAAGAGATAACATATATATTTATCCTGCATTTCAATATTTCCCTTTTCTTCACATTTCCAACAGACTCTCTTTTTCAACAGACACTGCCTGAAGTGTGTCGCAGGAACATTGATACACAACTAATACTTCAACCAAGGTATAGTATAACAAGTAAAAAAAAAAACAAACACCTATCCTGTTTGCTGTCCGCCAATGTCAAAATGAAAAAAACAAAAACAATAATAAGCCCCTATTACCAATTATGGTGCACACACAACACGATACTTCAACAAATATTGCTAACACATATAAAATGGAACAATGAATCCTGTTTTGTCTGCAACAACCTCTAAGCCTAACCCATAAGCTAAATCTATCATCCCAAAAGTGGCATACAGAAAACAGGATAGTATAACAAATATTGGTAACACATTCCAAATTTAAGAATAAATCCTGTTTTCTGTGCCCTAACCTATAAGCTTAAACCCACAACCTAAACCTGTACAGAAAACAGGATACTACAACAAATATTGGTAACACATACAAAATGTAAGAATAAATCCTGCTTTCTGTGCCCGACCCTATAAACCTAAACCCAGAACCTAATCCTCTAATGACAGCAATCGTGTAGAGAAAACAGGATAATACAACAAATATTGTTAACACTTACAAAATTAAAAAATATTTCCGGTTTGGTGTGCCATGCCTTTAAGCCTAAACCATAAACTAAATCTATAATCTCAAAAGAACCTCCAGAAAAAAGAATAGTACAACAAATATTAGTAACACATACAAAATGTAAGAATAAAATATCTTTTCTCTACAATAACCTATAAGCCTAAACCTAGAACCTAAATCTCTAATGACAACAGTGCTGCACAAAAAACAGGATAGTACTAAAAAAGAAAAATATGCACTTACAAAAGAAATGACAATAAGGAACAAAAATAATAATAGATTATTTTTATTTACAGATAAATATGGCAAATACTGACAAGAAACAGGAAAAGATAAGAAACAAACTAGAGAACGTCAAAAAACATGGGCAAAGCATAGGACGCCGGAGCAGAAGGAAATTCGACGACAAAAAGAACACAAAAGACTTGCATGCAAAAGACTATCAGCTGACAAACTAAAATCCATCCCTGAGAAGGCAACTACAACAAAAAGCATTTAGAAAGGGTTGCTGAACAATGAGATAACATTTCTAATGATGATATAGAGAGTCATATTAATATATGTTCTCACAGTAGTCCTTCACTTAAGTCTTTAGCAGTATAAGTTCATAATTGTGATTATATGAATATTGTCTGTCAGTTTTGAAGGGCTTATCATTTCAAACAGGAAAGACCCAGAGATGGCAAGTTCGTTAGTTCCAAGGCAAGGTAAAACTTCCAGAAAGACAACAATTCCCAACATATTTACAAAGCATTATGACTGAGCCAGCTTTCCCCAATTACCAAAATTTCAAAACAAACGTAAGATCCTACAATAGTGCCATATCCTTTGCATCTATGGGTGAAACATTAGCTGCTAATGTGCCAGGACACGGCCCTTACTGCTTTAAAGTAAAAGGACACATTTACCATTGTACGTCTCATTTACATCCAGAGCAAGGAGAGCAAAGAAAATTTGCTCAACTATATGTCCTAGATACAATGGAAGCTGTTGAGCAACGTATGCAGCTTAAAGAAAATAAAAAATGCTTACCCAGTGTTTTAATAGAGCTTGATAAAATTATGGCCAATAACCCCCACACTCAAGCATATAAAAATTGGCAGAAGTAGAAAAGGAACGACAAATTCATGCAGAAATACATCAATTGCCAATCCCAAAGGTGAATATGGTCCTTAAAAGAGATAGACATACTGATAGACTCCGTTATAACTTGCCAACATCAAATGAGGTTGCAATGGTTTTTCAAAATGACGAAGGAGAACCAACATTTCAGAGAGACATTAGAATATATCCCAGAAATGAGGAGCAACCTTTCATTAATATAAGTATCTTAAGTACCAATTTGGATCCAATGACATATCCAATATTTTTTCCACATGGGAAAGCAGGTTGGCAACCTAAATTAACCCTTCAGAGTTACCCAAATTCAAATGTGTGTGTGCAAAATAATATTTCAATGCTTGAATTTAAAGTGGCTCAAATTGCCATGGCATGGATTCAATCCCATTTTATGTGGCGGAAAATTTACACAACAATGTATCATTGACTCATATTTGCAAGTTGAGGCAAATAATTTAAACTTTATAAAATAACAAAAACAAGATAAACTACGTGTAGAAAAGTATTGTGGATTGATGGATTATGTCGCAGATGTTGCTACAACCAGAGAGCTGCCAGCTGGCAAAGCCATCATTTTTTATTTTTTTTCCCCTAGGTGACTGATCTGAATGGACATCTGCAAAGGTAAGTGGTCTTAATTATTTTATTTTAGCTTAGAATTAGATTATTTTATATATAGATAGCATTTATTGTATATTAGCTAAGGGTATGTGTTTTATATAGATAGCATAGCACGTATTGTATATTAGATTGTGGTATTTATTTAGATAGATTGTGTGATGTTTATTAGATAGATAGAATGTATATTAGATTATGGTATTTATTTAGATAGATTGGGGATGTATATTATTTAGATATGATGTATATTAAATTATGGTATTTATTTAGATAGATTGGGGGATGTATATTATATAGATAGGATGTATTGTATATTAGATAGGGGTGTATTGTATTTAATTGTATTGTATTATATTGTATTGTATTGTATGTATTATATTGTACTAGCGACTTGCCCGTCAAAAAATGACGGCAATGTGATGTATATGTTTGTCAAGTTGTTTAGTTATTTATATATATTTTTGACCCTTGTAAGTATTGTTATATGAACGTGTATTTTTGTAAAATTTTGATGTAATGGTTTTTTAACATGACATTTGTATCTGAAGAATTGTTCACTTAAATATACATTGAATCCAGAGGAAAGCAAAAAGTAAAAAGCCTTTTTGAAACGTCCCGAATTTTAACATGAAGTTTAAAATATATGTAAGCAATAACCTTCAAAGTATATATTTTTAAACTTGAACTTTATTTTTTATGTAACTTTGGAAGTTGACAAAACATTTGTATAATTTGGAACATTATAAACAGGAACATAGTGAATACATTTTGTAACTTAATTTTGTATTAAAAGTATTAACATTTGAATGTAAAAACAGTTGAACTTTAAATTAATCAGTATTAACATGCAATTTGTATCAGAATAATTGTTAAGTTCAATATACATTGAATGTAGAGAAAGGCATACAGTAAAACTCTCCTTAAAACGTACCTAATGAAAGTAATTCTTTACTGACCACATAAACTGGCGATAAACATTAATGTAGGTAGTAATCTTAAGATAACAGACAATATTTATATTGTGACTTAAAAGGTGCTTGAGCTCTTAACATGAACTTTGTAATCTGTTGAATGAAATAACTTGAAAATATTGTTTTTAAACTTGTAACATTAGAAACATTAACACAGTAACTTAACATTGTAACATAATTTTTCTTAAAAATGCAAGGCAAGTATTTTGTGAGGCGAATTATCCATAAACATTACTTCCATTAATTATGACTGAATTAAACAACAAATTGTTATGTATTTTTGAATGCTTTTAAAAAATGATTATGGCTTTAGTTTGTATTCTGCAAAGTTATAGTACTTCATAGTAGACAATGTTTTTAGTAAAAATACGTCCATCTTCTAATAAATCACCTTGACTTGCAACGTACAATTGACCATGTGCAAATACTGGTTCTTCCAAAAAAATACCCACAGATTTGAAAGTTTGACCTTGTGATTTATTAATGGTCATGGCAAATGCCATAATAATGGGAAATTGTCTTCTTTGAAGTATAAAAGGGAGACTACTTTCACTTGGTGCTAAATCTATTCTTGGTATGAAAACTCTCTCTCCTTTATGGGTCCCAGTTAAAATTTCAGCATCTACAAAAAGGTTCCTTAATTGTTGAACAATTAATCTTGTGCCATGGCATAGGCCTTTTTTGGGGTTCATATTTCGCAGTAACATGATAATTGCACCTTTCTTTAGCTGCAAAATATGTGGTGGCATTCCAGAAGGAGTTAGAGAGTTTATGAATTCAGTCAAAAAGTTAGCCTGACTTTCATTGTCATCAGCAAGTACAGAATCAGCACTGTGGTAATTTCTTTGTGGTGCATTAATTTTTTTTAAGATTTCATTATTGAGGATTAATGCATCTTTATTTTTACACGTCAGTATGACTTGGTTGGCAAGCTCGGAATATTCTTCGTTATTGATGCTCCCTTCAAATATAGCTGATATAATATCTTGTTGACAAATCATCTGAGATGGGATCTCTACAGTGTCGTCAGCTAAATGTAGTATTTTTTCTGTTCTGCCTTCTCCAATTTTAATAAGCCAATCATTGAAATCATTTTGTCCTTCTGATCTCATATTTTGTTGCAGTTGAAGATGGGTAAAATGTTTCCATACTGTGCTTGACTTGATACAGGTTTCGATAATGTCAGTTCGATTTCCATGTACAACAACAGGTAATGTTTGTCTAAAATCGCCACCCAACAACATTACCTTTCCACCAAATGGAAAAATATTATCCATGACTTCACGAAGCAAACGGTCAATACATTGGAGGGCATAGCATGACATCATTGTGGCCTCATCTATTATAATTAATTTACATTTCTTCAATTTCTTTGCTTGTAAGGATATCTTGCGAATATCTGACACAGAATATCTAAAATAGGCACTGGCAGTTTAAATCCACTATGAACAGTTCTTCCACCTTCTAATAAAAGTGCAGCAATTCCAGTAGTGGCAAACGCCATTGCTATTTGTCCTTGTGCTCGTACTGAACTCATTAATAAATTGTACAAATAGGTTTTTCCTGATCCGCCAGGTCCATCAAGATAGAAATAACGCTCTGTCACCATGTCATCATCTATTGCATTTTTAATGGCATGAAATGCTTGCAATTGTAGTGTATTTAAAGTTGCAAGTCTTTCTTGTGTTTTTTCTGCTTGTAGTCGAATGTCATAGTCTTCAAAGTTTATGTCATCTATAAGACCTGGATCAGGCAAATTAAAACTTGCACAACTTAATCCATGAGTTAAAAAGACTTCTTGGATTTCCATTAACGCTTTTAAGTGTGCAATGGGTTCATTGTATCGTCACATAAAGTCTTCAGCCATATTACTTTTAAAAGTCTCCCACAAAGCTAATGCATTTGGAGCATTTGAGAAGATACAAATAAAAGCAAATTGTTCTCTCATCTGTCGTGGCATTTGACATTGTGCTGCTTCTTCTAAACATCTTTCCCACTCTGTATCATCAGCGAGTAAGTTTCTATGTCTTGCAGCTAAATGGAAGGATTCATATACAATGTCATTAACAGTTCTTAATTGTTCAAAATTTTTTGCTTCTGGAACATTTAAAAGTAATATCCGTAAGCAAAAACGTTTAACATCTCTTGGACTGACTGTGTAAATTCGTGGAATTATTTTATTGCCTCTGGTTTTTCTTGGTCTCCATAATCCATTCACAAAAACATAGTGATATGGAATTTCAATATATAAGTATTGTGTTGCTTGAGCATCATTTGAATTTAATGCAAACCATGCAGTTAGTGTAGTGTGACGATCATCACTTTGGGCCAATGCATTCATTTCATTTCCAGCATGGAAATAGACTAAATGTCGTTGTGGCAAATGTACTGCTAATCTATATACTGCATGTGATCTATCATGCATTTCAAATTTTAAAAGCCGCCACATAGCTTCTGGTGCACTGACATAGCGAGCATCTACATGAGATGCAAGTTCATCATGTACTAACTCACTACATTCAGGGTTGTCTGCACTTTTGACGACTACAGTAGCTGCATCATAGCCTTTGTAAATATATTTGTACACATGTTTAATGGATTTGATGGAAGTGCAGGCTTCTACGTTGATGTGGGCGTTGTACTTCATGAGTAAATGTGGATTGTATATAGTCTACCATATAGTTGTGGATCTGGTAGTTCAGCAACTATGACTGCATCCACTTTGTCCGAAGTATCTAATTTATCTTTCTCTTGAAGTATTATGAGAAGATGTGCATGTGGAAGGCCTCTTTTTTGAAATTCAATGGTATATACATAAGCAAGACATTTGCCAAATAACTGATTTATAGTGAAGTCACGTATTAATTCATTTAATTTGATCTTAAAAACTCTGGCTACTAAATCTGGTCGATCTGAAGCACTTTGTCCAAGAAGTAGATTTTCATTAATTTCTGGCCATTGTGGATTACATGTAAATGTCATAAATAAATCGGGTTTGCCAAATTTAGTCACAATAGCCATAGCATCATTGTATCTTTATCTCATATTTCGAGGAGATCCTTGAAAGGAAGATGGTAAAATGATGGCTTTGTCAGCTGTCATGTCTCTGCTTGTAGCCACGTCAGCAACATAGTCCATGAGTCCACAATATTGTTCTACACGTAGTTTATCTTGTTGATATTTTATAAAGTTTAAATTATTTGCCTCAACTTGCAAATATGAATCAATAATCCATTGTTGTGTTAGTTTCCCACCACATAAAATTGGATTAAATTCATCTCGAATGGCAATTTGAGCTACTTTAAATTCAATCATAGAAACATTATTTCGGATTCTGGCTTTAGCATTTGGGTAACTGGGAAGGGTTAATTTTGTTTGCCAACCTGCTTCTCCATGTGGGAAAAAGATGGGATATGTCATTGGATCTAAATTTGGACTTAATATATTAATATTAATAAATGGTTGCTCCTCATTTCTGGGATATACTCTAATGTCTCTTTGAAATGGTGGTTCTCCTTCATCATTCTGAAAGACCATTGCAACTTCATTTGATGTTGGCAAGTTATAACGACGTTTATCAGTATGTCTGTCTCTTTTAAGCACCATATTAACCTTTGGCATGGGTAATTGATGTCTTTGTGCATGAAGTTGTTGTTCATTTTCTACTTCTGCCAATTTTTTGTATGCTTTACTGTAGGGATTGTTGTCCATAATGTTATTTAGCTCTATGAAAACACTGGGTAAGCATTTTTTATTTTCTTCCATCTGCATACGTTGGTCAACAGCTTCCATTGTATCTAGGACATATAGTTGAGCGAATTTTCTTTGCTCTCCTTGCTCTGGATGTAAATGTGAAGTCCGATGATAAATTTGTCCTTGGACTTTAAAACAGTAAGGACTATGTCCTGGTACATTAGCAGCCAATGTTGCCCCCATAGATGCAAATGATATGGCACTATTGTAGGATCTTATGTTTGTCTTAAAATTTTTGTAATTTGGAAAAGTAGGTTCAGTCATAATATTTTATAAAAAGCTTGGAAATTGTTTCCTTTCTGGAAGTTTGAACTTTCCTTTTTGACAACAACTAATAAATTGTCCATCTCTGGGTCTCTCCTGTTTAAAATAATAAGCCTCACAAAATTGACATTGAGTACTCATGTCCCCACAACTATGAACCTCTACTGCTAAAGACTTGAGTAAAGGACAATTTGCAAAGCATATCGGATGTTGACTTTCATATTCATCATGTGAAAAGTCATGAAATGTTTCAACAACAGGTTCTAAATGTTTAGTTTTTTTCGTGGCTTTTCTTGGTATATGTTGTCCTTGTTTTGTTGAAATGTCCTGTAAGTTTTTAGTAAGAGTTTGTAAATGCTTTGTTTTTGCAGTTGCTTTTTTTGGTCTGTCTTGAGTGGTATCTTGTAAAATGTCATCTGATATTTGAGGAACAGTTTGTAAATGCTTTATTATCTTTTTATTTTTTTTGTTGTATCTTTCATTTTTGCAGCTGATAGTCTTTTATTTGCAAGTCTTTTGCGTTCTTTTTCTCGTCGAATTTCTTTCTCCTCAGGTGTCTGCTGGGCGGCCCATCTCTCTTGTCTTTTTCTAGTTTGACGTCTTTTCTTCTCTTCTTTGGTCTCGTTATCAGCCATATTAATCTGTAAAGGAAAAAAAAGAAATGTAATTGTGTATATTTAAATTTGTAATTCCTGTTAAAGATTCTTGTGCACAATTGGTGAAATAAAAGGCAAATCATTAATGTATGAGTTATATTTAGTTAAAATTATAATTCCTGTCCTCACTGACTAAGAATTTGGCCAATGGAATACTGCTGTAAATAAGCATGTAACATTTTTTTTTTAAATAATGTTTTTATTTATTAAAAACGTTGTTTGTGGATAGATATTTACCACTGCAAAACTTCTTTGCTAAAAAAAACATTGATGTGGTTATTGAGCTATGTATTGCATATTGGCAATTTAAATAGAATAAGGGAGATAGTAAATTTATTTTTTTATTTTTCTGTTGACACGGATGCAACTGAAAGCTGTTTCTTTAGTTTTCTCCTTTTGTACTTATTATACTGTACCTTGTTTGAAGTGTGATTTAAATCCGAATGTTTGTTGGTCCTCGGTTGAAAATCGTTGTCCAATGGTGTGGTCCTCTGTTGGAAGTCCTCGTCCGATGGTGTGGTCCTCTGTGTAAAATCCTGGTCCTATGGTCTGGTCCTCTGTTGAAAGTCCTGGTCCGATGGTGTGGTCCTGTGGCGATAGCCCTCGTCCGATGTTGTGGTCCTGTGGCGATAGCCCTCGTCCGATGTTGTGGTCCTTTGGTGAAAGTCCTCGTCCGATGGTCTGGTCCTGTGTTGAAATTCCTCGTCCGCTGGTCTGGTCCTGTGTTCAAAGTCCTCGTCCGATGGTCTGGTCCGGTGGAGAAAGTCCTCGTCCGATTGTCTTCACGCAGTATCTGTTGTAATATAAAATAGAGAATGTTGTTTGAGTGAAATGTCTTTTAAATAAGTAAAAAATGTATGAATTTGGCTGTATTGTATCAGTTATGGTTATTTTTTTCTAATTTTTTTTTTAATACTTTCTATACAATCCCACGACTTTTGTTATTCTTATTTAAGGTTCTTAGTAAGGCTTGTGGGTTGTGATATATTAAATAAGACTATGAATTTATTTTGCTATGTGTTTATGTTAGTTTTTGTACAATCCTGTTTTGTGCGCACCACTTGTGGTATACTGATTTAGCCTTTATTGGGATGGGTATAGTTTGTGAACCATGAAATAATATAATTAATGTAGTTTGCTATGTGTTTGTGTTAGTTTTTTACAATCCTTTTTTGTGCGCACCACTTGTGCTAAAGTTATTTATTCTTGATTGTACTGGTTATAGGTTGTTAAACATTAAAGAAGAATGTTAATGTAGTTTCCTATGTGTTTGTGTGATTTTTTGTACAATCCTATTAGGTGCGCAACACTTTTGTTATTCTTATTTAGGCTTCTTTGTAAGGCTTATAGGTTGTTAAACATTGAATAAGAAAGTTAATTTATTTTGCTATGTGTTTGTGTGAGTTTGTTCCAATTCTATTTTGTGTGTAGCACTTTGGGTGTCATTCAATTGCGATTTGTCTAATTGAATGGTGCCCTAAATAAGCACATAGCATATTTTTTTAAAGAAGTTTTTAGTCTGTGAAAAACTTTCTTTTGTATAGATTTTTACTAACTAAAAACTTCTTTAAAAAAAAATTTATGTTCTTATTTAGAGCCCTATTCAATTGGGCAAATTGCAATTGAATGAGGGCCTTTATGTGTACCATATGTTGCATAGTTTGCCCCTCATTGAATTGCATTTTTTACAATGTAATAGTACTCTAAGGCCCTCATTGAATTGCAATTTTGAAAATTGAATAGAGTTCTAAATAAGCACATCACATATATTTGTTAAAGAAGTTTTTATTTATTAAGCATCTATCTAAAAGCAAGGTTTTCACTAACGAAAAAGTTCTTAAAAAAATATATGTTATGTGATTATTTGGATCCCTATAGAATTAGCAAAATGGCAATTGAATAAGGGCCTAAAAGTGCTTATTTATAGCCATATTAAATCGTCCAAAATAGCAATTGAATGAGGGCCTTTGGTTGCTGCATTTGTTATATTGTCAGCTCCTCATTCAATTGTGTTTTGGCCAATGGAATAGAGGTCAATATCACCACAGAGCATATTTTTTTACAGAATTTTGTATTTAGTGAAGTTGTATCCAAAAGCAACGTGTTCACTAAATAAAAAGTTCCTTTAAAAGATATGCTCTGTGCTTATATAGAGCCCTATTGAAATGGGCAAATCACATTTGAGTGAGGCCCTCGGCCATTAAAGATATATAGGTCCTCATTGAATTGCAATTTTGCCAATTGAAGAGGGCTCTATATAAGCTCCTAACATATTTATTGAGCAAAGTTTTTAGTTATTGAAGACCTTGATTGTGGTTAGAAGTTCAGTAACTAAAAAGTTCTGTATAAAAAATATGTTATGTGCTTATATAGAGCCCTATTCAATTGAGCAACTCGCAATTGAATGAGGCTCATGGTTCTTTCTTTTTTATACTTAATACTTTACCTTAAATGAAGTGTCGAATGACAGAGGGTCCCCTCCTGCCAATCTTAATCCGCCGGTCTTCTTGTAGTGTCTGTTTGAAAAAGAAAGTGAAATAGTTAATTTTATATTTATAATTTTTCATCTAGCAAATCATGGCCTTTTGAGCATGTAATGTCTTGTTGTATCTTACCTGTTGTTCTTTGTTGGTGTTCTTTAAAAGGGATTGTGCTTCACAATGCACGGTGCAAATTGTTGAGTGACGCTGTTGATGCAGAGTCTGTTTGAATATTAAAAGAAATAGAAAGATTCAGCTTTATATGATCTATTGAATAGCAGTAAATTAATGTCATTTAAATATACTTCTGTAATTATTTTCAATTGACCTTATTTTTTGGTGGGGGCTACACACATATGTCACATACATGAAGCACATTCCATAGTTTAATGTAATTATTTTGTGTGCGTGTGACATATCACTATACATGAATCATATTTAAATTGTTAAATTAACCTTATAATTTTTTTTCCAACACACATAAATGTCTGTGTGTGAGATGTAACTATAGATGATACACATATATGTGCGTGTCACATATCAGTATACATGACATCTAATGTCATTTAAATGTAGTTGTTTAATGATTTTGTTTTAAGCTAATTTTGTTGCAGTGGCAATACACATAAATGTGCGTGTCACATGTCACTATACATTATACACATATATGTCCGTGTCACATGTCACTATGCAGGGGCAATACACATAAATGTGTGTGTCACATGTCAATATACATGATACACATATATGTCCGTGTCACATGTCACTATGCAGGGTCAATACACATAAATGTTCGTGTCACATGTCACTATACATTCTATACATATATGTGCGTGTCAGATGTCACTATACATTATAGACATATATGTGCGTGTCACATGTCACTATACATTATAGACATATATGTGCGTGTCACATGTCAATATACATTATAGACATATATGTGCGTGTCACATGTCACTATACATAAATCTCTGTTTAATATTGAATTATGTTTTTTTGTTGTTTTGTTAAATGAACCGTATTTTTTTTGTGGGCCTATACACATAAATGTGCCATATATGTCACTACATAAATCCTAGTTTATTTTTTATTTTTTTTGACCTGTCCTGATCATAAAATGTAATATATTATAGCTTACCTCTCAGTTGTAATTTGCACAATGTAAAGTAGTAAATTAGTAAAGAATTGTCTTCTCAAGTAAAAGCAGCAGTTATCTATGAAGTCACTCCGTTCATCACCTGAGGAGAAATGTATTTTTTTGTGTAAAATAGGCAGTATTTATAAACTTGTAGAAAGTTCTGGAAAGTGAGACCGTTAGAACGCAATACGCATGCGCTATTTGCGTTCCAGCTTACAATTTGCGTTCCATCCGCCATTTTGTGCGTAGTACTGTTCAAAATGGTGTTTAATATGATTGTGATACGTTCCGCATAGTATGTGTTTCATTATTGCGAGTAAGTGTAGTCTAGTTACGTCTGAAGCCTCGTTTTCATTTTGTTTGTCGGCCATTTTTTCTCTCGCTTAGCGATGGTATTAGTGTCTAAAGTGTTTTATTTTGATTTAAATGTAGATGTAACTTGTTTTTTTGAGGTGCTGGATGGTTCCTCTTGCTGTAGGTAAGCTTTTTATGTGTTTGTTGTGTGTATTTCTTAAGTTTTAAATGTTTGTATGTCGGCATGTTGCGTCCAATGTTTGCGAGGTCGTAATGTGTGGTAACGTGTCTCGTATGGTGTTTGCGTGTGTAGCCTCGTTTTCGTTTTATTCGTCGGCCATTTTTTGTGTAGCTTAGCAAATTATTTAGTGTCTAAACTTTTTTATTTTGAGTGCAATTAAGTTGTAAGGTGCATTTTTGAAGTCGTGGGTGCTCCCTCTTGCTGTAGGTAAGCTTTTTATGTATGTGCTGTGTGTATGTATTGTGTTTTTAATTTTGTAATGTTCGCGAGTTGCGTCCGAGTGTTGCGAGGCCGTGATGTGTGTAAACGTGTGTCGTATGTTGTTTGCGAGTGTCGTAATGTGTGTGTCGTGCTGTTTGGGTTGCGACGTGAACTTTGCGAGGTTCGCAGTTCTTTGGGTTGCGAATTTGGGTTGTGAATTTTGCAAGGGTTGCAGTTGCTGCAACTGAAGCCCTCTCTTTTGGGGGGTTCCTCAGGTGCTGGCATGGAGCGCCTGCGGCGCTCCATGCCAGCAACTGAGAACCTGGCGCAGTGCCCTCGCTTTGAGAGGGCTGCGGCCCTCGCTTCGCTACGCGAGCCCACAGCGTTAGCAACAACTCGTACGCTCACAACTATATATGTGACGTATTATATTGTATGGATTGTATTGTATGTATTATATGTATTTTCTTTTTTAGGTGTGTAATTTTTTTTTCTGTAGTGGGGGAGGGGTTGTGACTTAGGTTTTTTTATTTTCTGCAATGTAGATTTTTTATTTTTTGTGAATAAGGTTTTTTTTTTTTATTTAATGAAGATTTTTATTTTTTTGTGACTTTAGGCTTTTTTATTTTCTGTAATTAGAGTGGTGGGGGTTATTAGGGGGTAGGTAGGTAGTGTAGGTGCTAATAGGTTAGTGTAGAGGGTGTTTAGTTGATTTTTAATGTTTTATTGGGGGCGTATAGTGCAGTGTAGTGTTTATACTTAGTGTCATGATGGTCCTTGAGGAGTGTTATGGCACTTATGTGGTTAATGTTGGGTTGTAACAGGCCCAAAATGGTCTTAACATACCCTTATGGGACTGATGGGGTTAAATAGAGGCGTATGAGGGTCTATATGGACCCCCATGAGTGACACGGTTAATTAGCGGTTTATGGGGTTCTGTATTGACCCCCATGAGTGAGGGGGTTAATTAAGGGCTTATGGGGGGCTGTATTGACCCTCCTGAGTGACGGGGTTAATTAAGGGTTTATGGGGGTCTGTATTGACCCCCATGACTGATGGGGTTAATTAAGTGCTTATGGTGGTCTGTATTGACCCCCATGAGTGACAGTGTTAATGAAGGGCTTATGGGGGTCTATATTGACCCCTTGAGTGACAGGGTTATTGAAGGGCTTATGGGGGTCTGTATTGACCCCCATGAGTGACAGGGTTAATTAAGGGTTTAGGGGGGTCTACATTGATCCCCATGAGTGACAGGGTTAATTAGCGGTTCATGGGGGTCTGTGTTGACCCCCATGAGTGAGGGGGTTAATTAAGTGCTTATGGTGGTCTGTATTGACCCCCATGAGTTACAGGGTTAATGAGGGATTTATGGGGGTCTGTATTGACCCCCATGACTGAGGGGGTTTATTAAGTGCTTATGGTGGTCTGTATTGAACCCCATGAGTGACAGTGTTAATGAAGGACTTATGGGAGTCTATATTGACCCCCATGATTGACAGGGTTAATGAAGGGCTTATAAGGGTCTGTATTGACCCCCATGAGTGACAGGGTAATGAAGGGCTTATGGGGGTCTATATTGACCCCTATGAGTGACAGGGTTAATTAGCGGTTTATGGGGTTCTGTATTGACCCCCATGAGTGAGGGGGTTATTTAAGGGCTTATGGGGGGCTGTATTGACCCTCCTGAGTGACGGGGTTAATTAAGGGTTTATGGGGATCTGTATTGACCCCCATGACTGATGGGGTTAACTAAGTGCTTATGGTGGTCTGTATTGACCCCCATGAGTGACAGTGTTAATGAAGGGCTTATGGGGGTCTATATTGATCCCCATGAGTGACAGGGTTAATTAGCAGTTTATGGGGGTCTGTATTGACCCCCATGAGTGAGGGGTTAATTAAGTGCTTATGGTGGTCTGTATTAACCCCCATGAGTGACAGGGTTAATTAGGGGTTTATGGGGGTCTGTATTGACCCCCATGACTGAGGGGGTTTATTAAGTGCTTATGGTGGTCTGTATTGACCCCCATGAGTGACTGTGTTAATGAAGGACTTATGGGGGTTTATATTGACCACGATGAGTGACAGGGTTAATGAAGGGCTTATGGGGGTCTGTATTGACCCCCATGAGTGACAGGGTAATGAAGGGCTTATGGGGGTCTATATTGACCCCCATGAGTGACAGGGTTAATGAAGGGCTTATGGTGGTCTGTATTGACCCCCATGAGTGACAGGGTTAATGAAGGGATTATGGGTGTCTGTATTGAACCCCATGAGTGACACAGTTAATGAAGGGCTTATGGGGGTCTGTATTGACCCCCATTAGTGAGGTGAATAATTAAGTGCTTATGGGGGTCTGTATTGACCCCCATGAGTGACAGGGTTAATGAAGGACTTTTGGGGGTCTAAATTGACCCCCATGAGTGACAGGGTTATCTAATTGTTGCTGGGGCTCTGTATAGAGCCCCATGCGTGATAGTGTATATATATATTTTTTTTTTTATAACGGGTCCTTTAAGGACCTTTACGGTCCTTTAAGGACAGGTAACGCGGGAATTTTGAATTTTCATTGCACCCACTGCAATGTTTAATGTGGGATTAATGCAGGTCTCCGAGCTTATCTCGGATCCCTTCTTGGGTAAGTTATACGTGGCTGGGCTTTGAGCCTCATTTTTTTTGGCGGCCATTTTTTCTCTCACTTTCAGGATTTTCGTGTGTCTGAAATCGGGAATTTGGACTTAAATGGAGGTGTAACTTCACTTTCAGAAGTCCTGGTTGCCCCCCTTGCTATGGGTAAGCTTTTTATGTATATTTTGTGAGTATTTGGTGTGTTTTTACTGTTTTTAGGTGCGTGCGGTTTGCCCGTTATGGTCGTATTTTTCGTGAGTGTGGGTGTTTGTGCCGTTAAGGTTGGTTCCGAGGTCGTTTTTTTTTCTAAGTCGTGCGTGTGTATTTTTAACAGCGTGTGAGGCGTTTTTGAGGACAAACATAGCCGACGTTGGAGCCTCCATCTCCGCAAATGCTTCTCGAGGGATGCAGTTCTTGCGAGCTCGCTTTGCGTGACGACGATTCGTAGTTTGACAACTATTATATGTGATAATTCAGTGATATAAAATAATGAACCAAAACAAATCATCACACATAATAGTACCTGCAAAACATCTTCTTTCCAGGGATCTCCTCGCAATATGCGAGAAAGATACAATGATGCCATGGCTATTGTAACTAAATTTGGAATACCTGATTTATTTATTACATTTACATATAATCCACAACGGCCAGAGATTACACAGAATTTGCTAATTGGACAAACTGCTTCCGATAGACCAGATTTAGTGGCAAGAGTCTTTAAAATCAAATGAAATTAATTAATACGTGACATAACCATAACTCAGTTATTTGGCAAATGTCTGGCTTATGTTTATACTATCAAACTTAAAAAAAGATTACTTCCGCATGCATATATTCTTATAATACTTCAAGAAAAAGATAAGTTTGATACTGGTGACAAAGTGGATTCAGTAATTATTGCTGAACTGCCAGATCCAGAAATACATGGTAGACAATATGAGATTGTAACTCATCGTATGATTCATGGACCGTGTGGAGATATTAATCCACAGTCACCATGTATGGAAAATACGAAATGTACTAAAGAATTTCCAAAAGATTATAGAGACAAAACTTATGCTAATTGTTATGGCTATCCATTATATAGAAGAACAGAAGGACATACTGCCAATATTCGGGGCACAAAGGTAGACAACAGATATGTGGTCTCATACAATCCACATTTACTCATGAAGTATAATGCACACATTAATTTTGAAGCCTGCACTTCTATAAAATCAATTAAATATGTCTACCAATATATTTACAAAGGTTATGATGCAGCTACTGTAGTGGTCAAAAGTGCAGAAAATAACGAACCCAGTCAGTTAGTACATGATGAACTTGCATCTCATGTAGATGCTCGCTATGTAAGTGTGCCAGAAGCAATGTGGCGTCTTCTAAAATTTGAAATGCACGATCGCTCACATGTAGTATATTGATTAGCTGTACATTTGCCACAAAGACATTTAGTGTATTTCCATGCTGGAAATGAAACAAATGCTTTGGCACAAAGTGAGCATCACCAAACTACACTAACTGCAGATTTTCAATTAAATTCTACTGACTTAATGGTATGGAATGTCAATATATAACAATTCCATTGCCTCTATTTTTTCGTTAATGGATTATGGCGAAAACGAAAAAGTTGTGGAAATAAAATCCCAAGAATTTACACTGTAAGTCCAAGAGACTTTGAACATTTCTGCTTACGATTAATACTTCTAAATGTTCCTGGTGCACAAAGTTTTGAACAGTTAAGAACTGTTAATGACATAGTTTCTGAATCATTTCATTTACAGTAGATACGCGACACAGAAACTTCCGAGCTGATGATACAGAATGGGAAAGATGTCTAGAAGAAGCAGCACCATGTCAAATGCCACGGCAGATGAGGGAACAATTTGCGTTCATTTGTATCTTCTCAAATGCTCCAAATGCATTAGCTTTGTGGGACAAATTAAAAACAAATATGGCTGAAGACTTTTTGCAATGATACAATGAGCCTATTGCACAATTAAAAGCATTAATTGAAATCCAAGAGGTCTTTTTAACTCATGCATTAAGTTGTGCAAGTTTTAATTTGCCAGACCCAGGTCTCATAGACGACATACACTTTGAAGACTATGACACTCAACTACAAAGAAAAAGAACAGAAGAAAGACTTGCAACTTTAAATACATTACAATTGCAAGCATTTAATGCAATCAAAAATGCCCTAGACTATGACATGGTCAAAGAGCTTTATTTCTATCTGGATGGACCTGGTGGATCCGGAAAAACTTATCTATATAATTTATTGATGAGTTTTGTACGAGCACAAGGTCAAATAGCGCTGGCATTTGCAACCACTGGAATTGCCGCACTTTTGTTAGAAGGTGGAAAGACTGTGCATAGTGGATTTAAACTGCCAGTTCCTATTTTGGAAACATCCGTGTCGGATAATCGAATGACATCATTACAAGCAAAACATTTTAAAAAAAAGTAAATTAATTGTAATAGATGAGGCACAATGATGTCATGCCATGCCCTACAATGTATTGACCTTTTGCTTTGTGAAGTCATTGATAATACTTTTCCATTTGGTGGAAAGGTAATGTTGTTAGGTGGCGATTTTAGACAAACATTACCTGTCGTTGTACATGGAAATCGAACCGACATTGTCAAAACATGTATAAAGTCAAGTACACTATGGAAACTATTTACCCATCTTCAATTACAACAAAATATGAGATCAGAAGGAGAAAATGATTTCAATGATTGGCTCATTAAAATTGGAGAAGGAAAAACAGAGTGAATACTAAATTTACCTGATGACACTGTGCACATCCCAGGTCATATGATTGGCAAACAGGATTTTATATCGGCTATATTTCGAAAGTACAATAAATAACGAGGACTATGCAGAGCTTGCCAACAAAGTAATACTAACATGCAAAAATAAGGATGCATTACCACTCAATAATGAAATATTAAAAAAAATAAATGCACCACAAACAAAATTATCACAGTGCTGATTCGGTACTTGGTGATGATAAAGAAAGTCAGACAAACATTTTTAATGAATTCATAAACTCCTTAACTCATTCTGGAAGCCCACCACATATTTTACAGCTAAAGAAAGGTGCAATTGTCCTGTTTCTGCAAAATATGAACCCAGAAAAAGGCCTAAGCAATGGAACAAGACTAATTGTTCAAGAATTAAAGGACCATTTCATAGATGCTGACATTCTAACTTTCATACCAAGAATTGATTTGGCACCAAGTGAAAGTAGCCTCCCTTTTGTACTTCAAAGGAGACTATTTCCCATTATCATGGCATTTGCCATGACCATTAATAAATCACAAGGACAAACTTTCAAATCTGTGGGTATCTTTTTAGAAGAACCAGTATTTGCACATGGCCAGCTGTATGTTGCCTTCTGTAGATGCAAGAATCCACAGGCTATTAAAGTTTTACATTGAAAATAATGAAAGTCAAGGTGATTTATTGGATGATGGAAGCATTTTTACCAAAGACATTGTCTACTATGAATTACTGTAAATTTAATTCCACCAAATACAATACATGACACAGAAACATCAACCAAAAAAAAATCAATAACCTCAATGACAATTTCACAACAAAAACAAAAAACAAAATATAGAGAACAGTAGTTTAATTTTAAGAATGACATTTTATGTCACTTAGACTCTTTTTAGAGCACCACTATTTCCATAAGAAACTCTATAGCATGGCAAAAAACATAGAGAACAGTGGTTACACCCTGCGGACGAACTTTAATGTCTGGCGTTCTCTTTTTTGAGAACCACTATTTCACACAGGAAACTCTATGTGACATTTTCATCAATTACAACAATAACAACCAAATGTCAAGCATCAAAATCAACAACGACAAAATAACAGATTACAATTTGAAGCAAGTAGCCTTTTTGCATGATTAGCCCCACAAAACACTTTGCTTGCATTTTACAACACTTACAGTTTAAATTTTACTTCAATATGTTACTGTTTATAATGTTACAAGTTTTTTTTTTAAAACCTGCAAAGTTGTTTAATTGTATATATTTCAAAGTTTTTGTTAACAGGAGGAGCTTTTGTTATACAATGTAAATGTATCATTCAATGCAAAATATTAATCCAGGGAGTAATCCAATCACCAGGAAATGGGGTCAAGAAGGAATTAATTTTTTTCCCCTTTGATACAATTGGCTAAGTTTCAAGGAGGGATTTTACATTTTGCCTTCCTCTGGATTCAATGTATATTTACTTTTACAGTTGTTAATCTACAAGTTGCATGTTACAAAACATTATGTCATGTTTACAATTTTCATTATTTCAATGTTGACCTGTTCCTACATTAAAATATTACTGATCTTAAAAATTTATCATTTAACAGTTGCTGACCTACAAGTTGCAGGTAAAAAAAATAAACATGTTTTATATAATAATTGTACTTCTTTATAGATAACAAAAAGGTTACAACTCTCAACTGTGCATATTACATGCAAAACAAAATTCAAACTATACATATTTAATTGCCGTCATTTCTTGACGGGCAAGTTGCTAGTCACTATAATAGTCAGTTTGCGAACGTTGTTCACCTTTGCGGGTTTGTCACGTTTTGCAACCCTTGCGAAGCAAGGCGAGCCATCGACCGTGCGTCCCGCAGGGCAGGCCAGCGGGACATCCTGCAGTGAGGGCTGCAATACTCCTCCCTCCTAGCCCCTTTGGCTCGCGGGACTTTGGCGCTCAGGCCGGCAGGACTGAGGCCTGTAATCCTCCTCCTTCCTAACACCCTTGGTCTGCAGTGAGGGTCTCAATCCTCCTCCTCCCTCCTAACCCCCTTGGCCCGCAGGACAGTGAGGGCTGCAATCCTCCTCCTCCTCCTCCCTCCTAACCCTTTTATCCTCCCTCCTTCCCCCCTTATCCTCCCTTCTTCCCCCCTCTCCAAAGACCTCTCTATTCTTACCTTGATACACAAGGGAGGGAGAGGAAGGGGAGAAGGAGACACAAGGGAGGGAGAGGTGGGGAAAATTAAGACACAAGGGGGATAGTAGGGGGAAAGGAGACACATGGGAAGGAGAGGTGAGCAAAAAGGAGACACAAGGGAGGAAGAGATGGGGGAAAAGGAGACACAAGTGAGGCAGAGTAGGGGAAACAGGAGACACAAGGGAGGGATAGGTGGGGGAAATGGAGACACACGGGAGGCAGAGTAGGGGGAAAAGTAGACAAAATGTAGGGAGAGGAGAGGGAAATGAGACACAAGGGAGGGAGAGGAGGGGGAAAGAGACACAAGAGAGGGAGAGGAGGGGGAAAATGAGGCACAAGGGAGGATGTAGATGAGTGTCGAGGGTGCTCACATTGGGTGGCAAACAGCATTTCCACTCTTAAAATGTTATTCCCGTCATTTTTGACGGGCAATTTCCTAGTAATAATATATTTATTGGTTCATACAATATTTAATGGTCTATCACATATAATAGTGGTCAAGCTACAAATCGTCGTCACGCTTTACGAGCTCGCATAGCGAGCGACGCAGTTCTTGCGAGCTCGCAAAGCGAGCTTGCAAGAACTGCATCCCTTGCGAAGCGAGGGACGCAGTTGGTCCGCAAATGCTGGTCCGCAAAGAGTTGGTCCACAAATAGTATATTTAGATCATCATACAACACTTAGTGGCATGTTGTGTCTATATTGATCATTTAAAAATCTTACTTAAAATATATACAGCCTTATTAAATTGTGATTCAGCAAATTTAAAAGGGCTCTATATAAGCACATAGCATATTTTTTTTACAGAAGTTTTTAGTTAGTGAACTTCTATCCAAAAGCAAGGTCTTCACTAACTAAAAGCTTCTGTAAAAAAAATATGCTGTGTGCTTAAATAGAGCCCTTTTAAATTTGCCGAATCGCAATTTAATAAGACTGATAGTTTTTATAAAAGTTTCCGTACATTTAAATGATTCAAATAAAGTTGATGTATAATTAATCCTTGAGATATTGACAAATGCTTCCAGCATTCTAGTAGTTATTTTACTTTTTATTTCTGTTCTCATCATAACCTAGATTCCGTAGGTTGTCATTGATATAGGTTTCTGTCTCCATATTGTGATGTCATTACTTGGTGCGACTGTTTGACCATATGACGAAGATAAATTGGTGGAATATTTATATATATTATATATATGGTAACAAATTGGGTTTAAGACACATACAGTGTCTTGCAAAAGTATTCACCCCCTTGGCATTTTTTATGTTTTGTTGCCTCACAACCTGGAATTAACATGGATTGTTTGAGGATTTGCATCATTTAATTTACAGAACATGCCACAACTTTGAAGATGTTTTTTTTTTTATTGTAAAGCAAACAACTAATAGGACAAAATAACAGAAAAAGTCAATGTGCATAACTATTCAACCCCCTAAAGTCAATACTTTGTAGAGCCACCTTTTGCGGCAATCACGACAACTCTGACCAGTTTCCCAGTCCCGGCTGCTGAAAAACATCCCCACAGCATGATGCTGCCGCCACCATGTTTTACTGTGGGGATGGTGTTCTTTGGGTGATGTGATGTGTTGGGTTTGCGCCAGACATAGCGTTTTCTTTGATGGCCGAAAAGTTCAATTTTAGTCTCATCAGACCATAGCACCTTCCTCCATACATTTTGGAAGTCTCCCACATGGATTTTTGCAAACTCAAAATGTGCCATTTTGTTTTTTGGTTGAAAGTAATGGCTTTCTTCTGGCCACTCTGCCATAAAGGCCAACTCTATGGAGCGTATGGCTTATTGTTGTCCTATGTACAGATCCTCCAGTCTCTGCTGTGGAACTCTGCAGCTCCTCCAGTGTTACCTAAGGTCTCTGTGATGCCTCTCTAATTAATGCCCTCCTTGCCCGGTCCTCCTTGCCCGGTTATGATGGATTTGATGATGCTTCTGGGGATCAACAAATATTTGGATTTTTTTTTTTTATAACCTAACCCTGACTTCTCAACAACATTGTCCCTTACTTGTTTGGAGAGTTCCTTGGTCTTCATGGCAGTGTTTGGTTAGTGGTGCCTCTTGCTCAGTTGTTGCAGCCTCTGGGGCCTTTCAAAAAAAGGTGTGTATATGCAATGACAGATCATGTGACACTTAGATTGCAGACAGGTGGACATCATTTTCGCTAATTATGTGACTTCTGATGGTAATTGGTTGCACCAGAGCTTTTTATGGGCTTCATAACAAAGGGGGTGAATACATACGCACATGCCAATTTTCTGTTTTCTATTGCTAAAAAATAGTTTTATGTATATATTTTTCTCATTTCATTTCCCCAACTAAGACTATTGTGTTCTGATCCATCACATAAAATTCAGATTAACAAAAAAAAAGAACTGGCTGTAATGTAACAAAATAGGTAAAAAGTCAAGGGGTTTGAATACTTTTGCAAGGCACTGTAGATCTCCTCAAATCACCTTTATAAGAATCAAGACAAAAACAACCAAATTTAGCAAATCATATACATACATACCTATAACTAATCCTAAGCATAATTGGACCAAAATTAATCTAAATAAACCAAAACATTATATGGCCACCAAACTTGGAAAAGATATATGACATTAAATCAATTTCTCAAATTACATATGACACTTTATGTGGAAAAATACACAATGTTTTCTATAATTACACAAAACATAAAAAATTTAACTTTATCTTTTCCATATTTTATAAAATTCAGTATTACTCTTGCAGCAGTGGTAGAGCTACGTCTGGTGCAAATGGTGCAAAACACCTCAGACCACAACAGGGTAGGGTACTCTCTCTACTAGTAGTACATAATGAATACTTCTATTAGGTGGGCAGGGTAGACAATCACATATTATAATTGTCAAAATGCGATTCGCCGTCTCATATGCGAGCATCGCAAAGCAAGACGAGCCGTTTTTGGCCCATAGGGCCCCAACTGCAAGGCGAGCCTTTAACGCATAGAAGCCTTCCAAAGGTGCTCATCCTGGCAATAGGGCCGTAACTGCGAGCCTCGCAAAGCGAGGCGAGCCGTTAACGCATAGAAGACTTCAGAGCTCGGAGCACTTAGACGATGCAGTTGAAGCAATGAAACACACAGAAGCTCGAGCACAAAGGCGCTCATTGCCCTGCAAGCCTCGAGAAGTGAGGTGAGCCATTGAGGCATTGAAACACACGGGACTTAGCCTGCAAGCAGTTAAGAAACACGGGACTTACTTAGGCTGCAAGCAGTTGAGGAATGCAGGACTTAGAAAATAAAATCCGACCTCGGAATCTCAGTGGCAAAAAAACGACCTCAGAAACGTATGACTTTAACGGTCAAACCACGTTAATCTAAAAACAGGGATAACAAGACAAAATTAAAAAATTAAATAAAAAAACACTCACATGGAGCATTCGGGGGGGGGAGCACCAGGATGCCTGGAAGTGAGATTTAATGCAAATTTAAGCTGAATTTGCCGATTTCGCCACTCGGAAATTGGCTAAGCGAGAAAATAAATGAAAAAAAATAAAACTAGGCTAAAGGAGACCGAAGGGCGCAAATCACCGCCAGGCATGTACGAGTTAGCCAGGAACAATCTCGTGGGCATAAAAAACGACCTACTAAATAATGGATGGATATTTGTATTTCTACAGAACAAGGGGAAGGGGGAAATAGATAAGGAAAAAGATAGATAGGGAGAGAGATGGGGAGGAGAAAGATAGTAAGAGGGGGAGAGAGATAGGAAGAGGGGAGAGAGATGGGAAAAGGGGAGAGAAATGGGGAGAGGGGGAGAGAGATAGGAAGCACAGGAGATAGATGAAGAGAGGTGGAGAGAGATGGGAAGAGGGGTAGAGAGATAAGTGGAGGGGCAAGGAGGGAGAAAGGGAGAGAGATAGGGAGAGAGAGATAGGGATATATATGAGGAGAGGGGGGAGATAGTGAGAGTGGTAGAGAATGAGAGAGATAGAGAAATGGGGAAAAAGACGGGGAGAGGGATAGGGAGGGAGGGAGCGAGATAGGGAGAGGGGGAGAGAGATGAGGAGATAGGGAGAGAAATAGGGAGAAGGGGAAATAGATAGGGAGAGGGAGAGAGATAGGGAGAGAGAAAGATAGGGATAGAGATGGATAGAGATGGAGAGATGGGAGAGAGGGGGAGAGGGATAGGGAGAGGGGGGAATGGAGAGAGATAGGGAGAGGGGGAGAGAAATTAGATGAGAGAGATGGGGAGAGAGATAGGGAGAGGGAGAGAGAGAAAGGGGTGAGAGAGGGAGAGAGAGGGAAAGGGGAGACAAATATGGAGAGGTGAGGAGAGGGGAGAGAAAAAGGGAGAGGGGGAGAGATAGAGAAAGAGAGAGGAAGGGGGAGAGAGCTAGGAAGAGGGGGAAAGAGATAGGAAGAGGGGAAGAGATGGGGAGAGAGAGAGAGATAGGAAGAGAGATGTAGAGAGGGGGAGAGAGATAGGGAGAGGGGGAGAGGAAAAGAGATAGGGAGAGGGGAGAGAGATAGGGAGAGGGGGAGAGATAGGGAGAGAAAGATAGGGATAGAGATGGAGAGATGGGGAGAGAGGGGGAGAGAGATATAGAGCGATTGAGAGGGAAAGAGATAGTGAGAGGGGAAGAGATAAGGAGAGGGGGAGAGAGAAAGGGAGAGGGGGAAAGGGAGAGAGATAGGGTGACGGGGAGAGAAATGAGATGAGGGGGAGAGAGATAGGGGGAGGTGGAGAGAGAAAGGGGTGAGAGAGGGAGAGGGGAGAGAGAGATATAGGGAGAGAGAGGGAGAGGGGAGAGAAATATAGAGAGGTGGGGAGAGGGGAGAGAAAAAGTAGAGAGGGAGAGATAGGGAAAGAGAGAGGGAGGGGGAGAGGGAGAGAGCTGGGAAGAGGGGGAAAGAGATAGGGAGAGGGGGAGAGAGATAGGAAGAGAGATGGAAAGAGGGGGAGAGAGATAGGGAGAGGGGGGAGAGGGGAGAGAAATATAGAGAGGTGGGGAGAGGGGAGAGAAAAAGTAGAGAGGGAGAGATAGGGAAAGAGAGAGGGAGGGGGAGAGGGAGAGAGCTGGGAAGAGGGGGAAAGAGATAGGGAGAGGGGGAGAGAGATAGGAAGAGAGATGGAAAGAGGGGGAGAGAGATAGGGAGAGGGGGGAGAGGGGAGAGAAATAGTGAGAGAGAGAGAGAGGGAGAGAGATAGGGAGAAGGGGAAAGAGATGGGAGAGGGGAGAGATAGGGAGAGAGAGAGAGAGAGAGAGAGAGAGAGAGAGATGGAGAGAAGGGGAGAGAGATAGGGAGAGGGGGAGAGGGAAAGAGATAGGGAGAGGGGAGAGAGATAGGGAGAAAGGGAAAGAGATAGGGAGAGGGGGAGAGATAGGGAGAGAGAGATATGAATAGAGATGGAGAGAGGGGGAGAGAGATAGAGGGAGGGTGGAGAGATATAGAGAGGGGGGAGATAGGGAGAGGGGGAGAGGAAGATATATAGGGAGAGGGGGAGAGATAGGGAGAGGGGTAGAGATTTGGGGAGGGAGATGAGGGAGAGAAAGGGAGATAGATAGGGAGAAAGGGAAATAGATAGGGATAGGGGGGTATAAAGAGTGGGATACCCATTAAGATGTGCGCCAAGATAAACTTTTGCCTCCCAAAAATAACTAAGGAGGATTTAGATTATCTAAACAGTGAAATAAAAACATTCGAAATTGAAGAAGTAATTGATAACTTAAAGTTAAATTCAGCCCCTGGTCCAGATGGCTTTGTAAATTATTATTACAAAACCTTTAAGACGGTACTTATGAAACATCTACCTGAAGTGTTTAATGAAATTAAAAGAAAAGGGGGTGCACCTAAAGAAATGTTAGAGGCCGTTATAATTAATATTCCAAAGCAGAATAAAGATATAAGGTGGTGTAAGAAATATAGACCGATATCTTTAATGAACACGGATATAAAATTATATGCAAAAATATTAGCTAAAAGATTGAGCTTGTTCCTTGGTAAATTAATAAATATGGATCAATCAGATTTTTTACAAGATAGGAAGGGAGCCGATAATACAGGGAGATTAATTGACGTAGTTTCTTTTTGTAAAGATAATCATAAACCTTCTATAGTTATCACATTAGGTGCAGAAAAGGCCTTTGACAGGCTAAACTGGGATTTTATGAATCAAGTATTACTAGAATTCGGTTTTGAAGATTTTGGAGTGAAATCTATAGGGGTTTATATTCAAACCCCACTGCCTGTGTTGTAGGAAATGGCCTAAAAACAAACACCTTCTCTATTACCAATGGGACCCGTCAGGGTTGTCCATTATCTCCTTTAATTTTTCTTTTAATGATAGAACCTTTGGCAGAAGCCATTAGAATGAATAAGAAAATTCATGGAATTAGAATTGGTGATTCTGAGCATAAAATCATGCTTTATGCTGATGTTGTGATATTAACTATAGCCGAACCAAGAAAGTCTTTACTACAGATTCAGGATTTAATAAACAAATTTGGTTTAAAGTCAGAGGTATTAACGATAAATATAGAGGAAGATGAAATAACTTCTCTGAAAAACATTTGGGAAATTGATTGGGAGTTAAATAAAATCAATTACTTGGGAATAGAATTTTCGAAAAAATTGGAAAATCTAATTAAAATTAATTTTTTGAAATTATATGACAAAATTAAATACCAACTAATAAATTGGAAATCAAATAGATTATCCTGGTTTCGGTAGAATAGCAGCCGTAAATATGTCTATATTACGGCAAATTTATTATTTATTTAGATGTTTGCCTTTATCCATTCCTGAAACTATAATAAAAAAATACCAAACCTTTCAAACGATTCATTTATATATAATGGGAAAAAATCTAGAATTAATTCAAGGATTGTTAGGAAGACCTTTATAAAAGGAGGCATTGCATCCCCTTGTGTTGAAGAATATTATATGGCTGCAATGCTATCTCATTTTATACCCTGGTCTGCTAAAACAAAACAAAATAAGTGGATAACTATAGAAAAATGTTTAGCTAAGGGCTTATCATTAAGAGATTGGCTTTGGTATGATAAATTTCCCAATAATAATATTACGTCAATAATAATTAAAAAGGGTTTAAATTTTGGTTTAAATGGAAGAAAAAACTAAACCTTTTGACAATTCCATGTTCGGAAATGTCATTGTTAGGTGTAAGTAATGTTCTTAACTTGGCCTGTCTTTGTAATTGGAGTAATTGGAATATCCTGACATTGGGAGATCTGTTCTATATAAGTGAAATTAAGTCTTTTTCCAAATTATGTGCTGATTTTAGTTTTACATCGTCTAAATGGTTGGAATATGAGAGAGTTAAAAAAGTTATTTTAAATTCGAAATATTTAATTACCTCATACAGATCCTTAACCAATTTCGAAAAAGTTAGTACTTTATAATGACAGGAAACATATCATTTCCAAATGCTATGAAATATTAAGAAAACAGGATAAGATGAAAAAATCTCCAGGTATGCTTAAATGGGAAAAAGAATGCAATTACTTAATTGACCTGGAAAATTGGTCTAGAGCGTTTGCGTTCTCACAGAAAATTATTAAATATCAAGCATATAGAGAAGTCAATTTTAAAGTGATTCAGAGGTGGTACTTTTTCCCAGTAAAGATAGCAATTATTAACAATAATCCTAATAGTGGGCTTTGTTGGAGGCTTTGTAATCAGCAGGGGACGCACAAACATATTTAGTGGGACTGTGACCCCATTAAGAAACTTTGGAGTTTGATTTTTGAATATATTTCTAAAATTTGTGGTAAAATCATTAAGCTGACATGTGAAATGGCTATTCTTCACATCATGGACAATAGGGTTAAGATGGAAGAACAAGCTTTAATTATACAGGTAGTCTCAGTAGTCAAATGGCTTATTGCCAAACGCTGGAAATCAGAACTTATTCCATCACTGAATGAAGTATTAACAATTCTCAAAAAGAACAGAGAATTAGAAAGGAATCTATATGACATATGCATTGTTTTATCCAGGTTTAACAGTTGGCTGATTTGGGATAAATATTTTCATTCTTTAAACTCATAAGACATAACTAGTGATGTCGCGAACATCTAATTTTAGGTTCGCGAACAGCGGATGCAAACTTCCATCTAATGTTCGCGAACGGGCAAACCCGGCGAACCGCCATAGACTTCAATGGGCAGGCGAATTTCAAAACCCACAGGGACTCTTTCTGGCCACAATAGTGATGGGAAAGTTGTTTCAAGGGGACTAACAATTGGACTGTGGCATGCCGGAGGGGGATCCATGGCAAAACTCCCACAGAAAATTACATAGTTGATGCAGAGTCTGGTTTTAAGCCATAAAGGGCATAAATCACCTAACAATCCTAAATTGTTTGGAATAACGTGCTTTAAAACATCAGGTATGATGTTGTATTGATCAGGTAGTGTAAGGGTTACACCCGCTTCACAGTAAGAGACCAATCTCCCTGTTTAATGCATCACAAACAACCGCAAACAGTCCCTTTGCACAACCGCAAACTCCCCATTTGCACAAGGATGGATACCAAGCTAGCCATGTCCCGTTCCTTGTCCTCACTGATGTCATTGAAGGTCTCTTCCTCCACCCAGCCACCAAGGGTCCCTGAAAGTTGACAACAAGCCCCCTGGGACGCCTGCTGTGTTTGGTCTTCCAACTCCTCAAAGCCACCTTCCTCCTCTGACTCCTCTTCTTCAGACTCCTCTCACTGCGTTGCCTCTCTCTGCATTAGTATAAGGTGTGTACTGTTAAGAAGTACTATTCCTATCAGTTTAATCCCTGTTACGTCCACTATTAGGGGACGTGTATATGGCATTGATTTTTGGAACAGGAAGATGGAAAAAGATGATTGGTCGGTCCTCTCACTTCATATTTGGGGCACTGCGCGTGCAATCTAAGGTGCCACCAGATATGAGTGTCACTGTGCACTGGCAAAAGTTGGCAGAGTAGGCGCTGTAGGCCTCACACACACGCCTGTAGGCAGGCAACTGATATTCAATCGATTACAGTCAAAAAATTGTTGTTTTATGTCACTGTACACTACGGTTGCACCAGATATGACGTATCACTGTGCACTGGCAAAAGTTGGCAGAGTAGATGCAATAGGCTTCACACACACGCCTGTATGCAGGCAATTGCTATTCAATCGATTACAGTCAAAAAAGTGTTGTTTTATGTCACTGTACACTACGGTTGCACCAGATATGACGTATCACTGTGCACTGGCAAAAGTTGGCAGAGTAGATGCAATAGGCTTCACACACACGCCTGTATGCAGGCAATTGCTATTCAATCGATTACAGTCAAAAAAGTGTTGTTTTATGTCACTGTACACTACGGTTGCACCAGATATGACGTATCACTGTGCATTGGCAAAAGTTGGCAGAGTAGATGCAATAGGCTTCACACACACGCCTGTATACAGGCAATTGCTATTCAATCAATTACAGTCAAAAAAGTGTTTTTTTTTTTCACTGAGCACAATATAAGCTGTGAGCCTGACACAGGCAGGCAACTAAAATTAGATTACAGGAAAAAAATGGTTGTTTTCAATGTATGGTACACCACCAGGTATGAGTAGTGAAAATAAGCACAATATAAGCTGTTAGGTGTTAGCCTGTCACATACACACGCTGGCAGGCAGGCATAGATTACACAGAAAAAAATTATAAAATAAAATAAATGATGTTCAAAGTTTCCTCAATGATAAAGTATAGGGGACGAACCGAAAAGCGCATGTGTTCGCCGTCCGCTGCGAACGCGAACATGCCAAAATCGCTGCGAATAGTCCGCGGGCGAACTGTTCGCGACATCTCTAGACATAACCCTTTTTTATTTTTATTTTCATTTAGTTTTTGTATGACTGTATTATATCTTGTATTTGTATATTTGTTTTTTGTATAATTTTGTAATATCTGTTTGTTATTTGTAGAAACTGAAGTAAAATAAAAATATACAAAAATAAATTAAATTGGTGGAATAAAGGTATAACCGGACTAAAAGATTTACAGACCCCTCATAAGTGATTGGGTAAATTTGGGGTTTATGGGGCTCTGTATAGAGCCCCACGAGTGACAGGGTTAATTAGGGGCTTGTGGAGCTCTGTATAGAGCCCCATGAATGATAGGGGTAATTTTTATTTAGCACTGGTCCTTTAAGGACCTTTATTTTAAATGCAGTGGGGGTCCCGATTTTGACCCCCATTGCAAGGGTTATTGTGGGGAACCTCTGGGGGTCTCGATAGGGATCCCCAGCATTTGGGGGGTTAATTTTAGGTGCAGGTAGAGGTACTTACAGTACCCCCACTGCCAGTCAACTATTTGTGTGCCGCGGGCCCTTTAAGGACTTGCAGTGGAAAAATTAAACATTTTAAATACAGTGGGGGTCCTGATCAGGCCCCCACTGCAAGGGTTAATGTGGGAACATTGCGGGGGTCCCCAATGGGGACGCCCAGCATGGAGTGCATGTGGGGACACTACAGGGGTCTGATCGGGACCCCTGCATTATTGGGGTTAATGTGGGTCCCATCAGGGGTCCAATTGGGACCCCTGCATCATTGTAGGGATCGGAACCCCTGCAGCAGGATTACTTATTGGGAGGCTGTGAGAGCACTCACAGCTTTGAGCACCATCAATCGTGATGGTCTCAACTCCCATTGGCTATTGGTAAGCAGTAGCTCTGAGCTTGCAGTCGCAAGCCCATCTCTGCTTCCGTGGAAAACATTGGTTTCTGATTTTGGATGCCAGGCAGCGTGACTTGGCCTTGGCTAATTGAATTGCCTCGGAAAAGGAGGGAAACGCAGCTTGCAGAACACTCAGAGACATGCAGCCCTCTGCGAGTGAGCTGTGGGCTGGCAATTGAACGAGGCTCTAAGTTTTGTGGGTGTATGAGCTATGAAAAATGGAGCTAATATTGTTACACCTGCAATATAAATTAACACAAATCCAGAGGCAGAAATGTGTGAGGCGCTATGTCTAGAGGCAAAAGAAACCAAGAAACAACATTTCCATTGCCAAAAGTAAAAGTACATATTTCTTTATGGTCCCATCTCTAAACCTTGTTTGCCAATGTATGAACCCTCAACTGTCCCTAACACAACTGTCCCTAACACAACTGTCCCTAACACAACTGTCCCTAACACAACTGTCACTAACACAATACCCACATTGGGACAACAACTATCTTTTTACTATCTAGTTTAAACAAATGTTAAGAATAATGTGTCCCTTTGCTCAGTAATTGTACATATCCATATTCAATTTTGACCTAATGGTCTCTTTTCCTCTATTATAAAGATACCATTGATATCTTCCCTTTTTATCATTATCTTCTCAGCACTCTCCTTCCTGTAGGCTAAATACATCCATCATTTGCAGATGGAGTCACATTGGGATTACTCATAAATTTTTCCTGTGTTCTGGAATGCAAAATAAAAATAATGAATCAAATTAATGGGTGTGGCTAAATAAAGAGGTAATAAAAGAAACTATAAACTATAGTCCTACCATACAAGGTGCAAATAACTTGATTAAAGAGTCAGCTGGAAATAAGAAGCTGCCAAAAAATAAGAAAAAAAAGTTAGACAACCATTGAGAGTTTTTTTTTAAATATAAATGGCAAAAACAACAAGACCTGGAACATTAAGCTAAGAGACGGGCAGACTAAGTGTTAAAAAAAAGGCGTGTACTCAAGTGGCTGTGATACCTGGGAGGAGAGTGAGATCCTTATGAGATCTGGGCTCCCATGTGGCTGGGACCATCTGACGGCACCAGGAGAGCCATATACAGACTTACCTGCCTAATCTTTACTCCATAGGATCCATATAACAGGGTAAGTAAAAAATGGAGTTTATGTTATTTATTTGGTATCTGAAGATTTTATCTTGTCCCGTCTTCCTTCTGTCTTCAGCTCTGCATCATTATACAGAAAGCAAGACAATGAGAAGGATGACAGTGTACATTAATTATGCTTTCAGTGGACAGTATTTTTTCAGAAATACAGAGTGCCCTAAAATAAGAGACAAGCCCGGGTCCCTGAGAGGGCGAGACACACAGAGGTATTACTGTGAATACAAGAAAAGGCTCATACACAATGTGTTCAGTCCCTCACATGAAATAACACGCTGTGCACTGCCCTAGGCGAGGAAGCACAGTCTCTGCCAAATTGCTTTTAAAGCACAAGTAATAAATAAAATATGGATTGTTCTTAGGATATCATAGGCTACTCTAGGGTATAAAATATTTACAAAAGTTAATTTAATCTTACCTAAGATATATTTGTATGCAAAGTAAATAATATTAAGTTAATAAACTCAACACAAGATCAAACCAGAAAATGTTAAAAAGCCATTTGTTTTATCTGTCCTTGTCTGACTAATTAATGGAAATGTAATCTCTTGGTCCGAAAGGCTACACCGGATCTTATCCTGAGCACAGGTGAGAAACAAACTACCTCTCTCTATCCCTTTCTCTCTCTCTATTTCTCTCTCTGTCTCTTTATTTCTTTCTCTCTCTCTCTCTCTTTCTCTCTGTCTCTCTCTCTGTCACCTTTCTCTTTTTCTCTTTTGCTCCCCTTTTCTCTCATCCCTCTCTCTTTTTGTCTATTTTTGTCTCTTTTTGTCTCTTTTTCTCTCTCTCTCTCTCCTCTCTCTCTCTTTTTCTCTTTTTCTCCCCTTTTATCTCATCCCTCTTTCTTTTTGTCTTTTCTCTCTCTCTCTCTCCTTCTTTCCCTCTCTCTTTTTTCTCTCTCCTTCTCTTTCTCTCTCCTTTCCTTTCCCTCTCTCTTTTTATTTCCCTCTCTCTTTTTCTTTCTTTCCTTTTTTCTTTCTTTCTTTCTTTTTTCTTTCTTTCTTTCTCTCTCTCCTATTTTCTCACTCTCCTCTCTTCTCTTTTTCTCTCTTTCTCTTGCCATCCCTCTCTCTCTCTTTCCCTCTCCCTATCTCTCCCTCTATTTATTTTTCTTTCTTTTTTTTCTTTCTTTCTTTCTTTCTCATGCTTTCTTTCTTTCTCAATCTTTTTTTCTTTCTCTCTCTCCTTCTTTCTCTCCTCCATATCTCTCTCTTTTACTCTCTTTCTCTCTTTTTCTCTCTCTCTCCCTCTCTCTGTCTCTCTCTCTCCCTCTCTCTGTCTCTCTCTCTCTCTCTCTTTCTTTCTTTCTCTCCTTTCCCTCTCTCTCTCTTTCTTTCTCTCTCTCTTTCTCTCTCTCTCTTTCTCTCTCACTTTCTCTTGGTTTTTCCCTCTCTCTCTCTCTTTCTCTCTCTTTATTGTCTTCTTTTCCTCCCCCTTTTTTTCTCTCCCTCTCTCTTTCTCTCCCTCTCTCTCTGTCTCTCTCTCTCTTCCTCTCTCTCTCTCTGTCTCTTTCTCTCTATAACCCCCTCTTTTCCTCACACTTTTTCTCTCTTCCTCTTTTTCTTTATATTTTTCTCTATCTCTATTTTTATCTTTCTCGTTCTTTCTCTCTCCATTTCTCTTTTATCTCTCTCTTTCTCGCTCTTTCTCTCTCTCTCTCCCTCACTCTCTTTCTTTCTATCTCTCTCTCTCCTTTCTCTCTCCTCTCTCTCTCTTTTTCTCTTTCTCTCCCCTTTTCTCTCTTCCCTCTCTCTTTCTCTCTCTCTCTCTCCTTCTCGTTTTTTATCTATCCCTCTCTTTCTCTCGCCTTCCCTCTCCCTTTCCCTCTCTCTTTCCCTCTCCCTATCTCTCCCTCTCTTTCTTTTTCTTTCTTTCTTTCTATCTCTCTCTCACTCTTTCTTTCTTTCTTTCTTTCTATCTCTCTCTCTTCTTTCTCTCTCCTCTCTCTCTATCTCTATCTTTTTCTCTTTCCCACCCCTTTCTCTCTTCCCTCCCCTTTCTTTATCTTTTTCTCTCTCTATTTTTCTATTTTATCTGTCCTTGTCTGACTAATTAATGGAAATGTAATCTCTTGGTCCGAAAGGCTACACCGGATCTTATCCTGAGCACAGGTGAGAAACAAACTACCTCTCTCTTTCCCTTTCTCTCTCTCTATTTCTCTCTCTGTCTCTTTATTTCTTTCTCTCTCTCTCTCTTTCTCTCTGTCTCTCTCTCTGTCACCTTTCTCTTTTTCTCTTTTGCTCCCCTTTTCTCTCATCCCTCTCTCTTTTTGTCTATTTTTGTCTCTTTTTGTCTTTTTTTCTCTCTTTCTCTCCTCTCTCGCTCTTTTTCTCTTTTTCTCCCCTTTTATCTCATCCCTCTTTCTTTTTGTCTTTTCTCTCTCTCTCTCCTTCTTTCCCTCTCTCTGTTTTCTCTCTCCTTCTCTTTCTCTCTCCTTTCCTCTCCCTCTCTCTTTTTATTTCCCTCTCTCTTTTTCTTTCTTTCCTTTTTTCTTTCTTTCTTTCTTTTTTCTTTCTTTCTTTCTCTCTCTCCTATTTTCTCACTCTCCTCTCTTCTCTTTTTCTCTCTTTCTCTTGCCATCCCTCTCTCTCTCTTTCCCTCTCCCTATCTCTCCCTCTATTTATTTTTCTTTCTTTCTTTTTTTCTTTCTTTCTCATGCTTTCTTTCTTTCTCAATCTTTTTTTCTTTCTCTCTCTCCTTCTTTCTCTCCTCCATATCTCTCTCTTTTACTCTCTTTCTCTCTTTCTCTCTTTTTCTCTCTCTCTCCCTCTCTCTGTCTCTCTCTCTCTCTCCCTCTCTCTCTCTCTCTCTCTCTCTTTCTTTCTTTCTCTCCTTTCCCTCTCTCTCTCTTTCTTTCTCTCTCACTTTCTCTCTTTCTCTTTCTCTCTCACTTTCTCTTGGTTTCTCCCTCTCTCTCTCTTTCTCTCTCTTTATTGTCTTCTTTTCCTCCCCCTTTTTTTCTCTCCCTCTCTCTTTCTCTCCCTCTCTCTCTGTCTGTCTCTCTCTTCCTCTCTCTCTCTCTGTCTCTTTCTCTCTATAACCCCCTCTTTTCCTCACACTTTTTCTCTCTTCCTCTTTTTCTTTATATTTTTCTCTATCTCTATTTTTATCTTTCTCTTTCTTTCTCTCTCCATTTCTCTTTTATCTCTCTCTTTCTCGCTCTTTCTCTCTCTCTCTCCCTCACTCTCTTTCTTTCTATCTCTCTCTCTCCTTTCTCTCTCCTCTCTCTCTCTTTTTCTCTTTCTCTCCCCTTTTCTCTCTTCCCTCTCTCTTTCTCTCTCTCTCCTCGTTTTTTATCTATCCCTCTCTTTCTCTCGCCTTCCCTCTCCCTTTCCCTCTCTCTTTCCCTCTCCCTATCTCTCCCTCTCTTTCTTTTTCTTTCTTTCTTTCTTTCTTTCTTTCTTTCTTTCTCGCTCTCTCTCACTCTTTCTTTCTTTCTTTCTTTCTTTCTTTCTATCTCTCTCTCTTCTTTCTCTCTCCTCTCTCACTATCTTTTTCTCTTTCCCACCCCTTTCTCTCTTCCCTCCCCTTTCTTTATCTTTTTCTCTCTCTATTTTTCGATCTCTCTTTTTATCTCTCCCTCTCTTTGTTATTATATCTCTCTCTTTCTCTCTCTCTCTCTTTCTCTCTCTCTCTCTTACTCTCATTCTTTCGATATCTCTCTCCTTTCTTTCTCCTCTCTCTCTCCCTCCTTCCCTCTCCTTCCCTCTCCCTATTTCTCCCTCTATTTCTTTTTCTTTCTTTCTTTTTCTTTCTTTCTTTCTTTCTTTCTCTCTCCTCTTTTTCTCTCTCCTACATTTTCTTTCTCTCTTTCTCGCACTCCTCTCTCTCTCTTTTTTCTCTTTCTTTCTCTCTCTCTCTCTCCTTCATTCCCTCTCTCTCCCTCTCTCTGCCTCTCTCTCTTTCTCTCTCTCTCTCTCTCTCTCTCGCTCTCTCTCTCTCTCTCTCTCTATATATATATATATATATATATATATATATATATACTGTATATATATATATATATATATATATATATATATATCCATCCCTATCTCTGTATGTCTCTATCTTTCACTCTCTCTTTTTCACTCTCTCTTTCTCTCTCTCTCCCTCTCTCTCTTTCCCTCTCTCTTTCCTTCTTTCCCTATCTCTCTTTTTCTCTCTCCCTCTCTTTCTTTATCTTTTTTCTCTCTATATTTTTCTCTCTCTCTTTCTCTCTCCTCATTTCTCTCTCTCTCTTTGTTTCTCTCTCTCTGTTTCTCTCTCTCTCCCTCTCTCTTCTCCCCCCTCTCTCTCCCTCTCTCTCTCTATCCCCCTTTCTCTTTCTGTCTCTCTTTCTCTCTCCCCTCTCTCTCTCTTCCCTCTCACTTTTTCTTTCTCCCTCTTTTTCTTTCTCTCTTTCTCTCACTCCTCTCCCTCTCTTTGTTTCTCTCTCTTTCTTTCTCCCTCTCTCTCCCCCCCCCCCTCTCTCTCTCTCTTTCTCTCTCCTTCTCTCTCTCTCTCTGTCTCTTTCTCTCTGTCTCCTTCTTTCCCTCTCCCATTTTCTTTCTCCCTCTTTTTCTTTCTCTCTTTCTCTCACTCCTCTCACTCTCTCTCTCTTTCTTGCTCTCTCTTTCTTTCTCCCTCTCTCTCCCTCATTCCCTCTCTCTTTTTCTATCTCCCTCTATTTCTTTATCTTTTTGTCTCTCTCTTTTTATCTCACCCTCTCTTTGTTTTTATCTCTCTTTATCTCCCTTCATCTCTCTTTCTCTTTCTTCTGTTCTTTCTTTCTCTCTATCTCTCCTCTCTATCTCTCCTCTCTCTCTCTTTTTCTCTTTACCTCCCTTTTTCTCTCTTGCCTCTCTCTTTTTCTCTATTTCTCTCTCTCCTTTCCCTCTCTCTTTTGCTCTCTCTCTCTCTTTCTCTCGCTTTCCCTCTCCCTCTCTTCCTCTCTCCCTCTCTTTATTTATTTATTTCTTTCTCTCTTTCCTTCTTTCTTTCTCTCTCTGCTTCTTTCTCGCTCTCCCCTCCTCTCTTTTTCTCTCTCTCCCTCTCTATCCTCCTTTCTCTCTCTCCTTCCCCACTCTCTCTTTCATTTCTCTCTCTTTCACTCTCTTTCTCTCTTTCTCTCTTTTTTTTCTCTCTCTCTCTCCCCTTCTTCCCCTCTCTTTTTTTCTGTCTCTTTCTCTCTCCCTCTCTTTTTCTCTCTCTCCTACTTTTCTCTCTCTCTCAAATACACTCTCTCTCCTTCTTTCCCTTTCTCTTTTTTCTCTCTCTCTTTCTCTCTCTCTATCCCCCTCTCTCTTTTTTCTCTCTCTCCTACTTTTCTCTCTCTCTCAAATACACTCTCTCTCCTTCTTTCCCTTTCTCTTTTTTCTCTCTCTCTCTCTTTCTCTCTCTCTATCCCCCTCTCTCTCTCTGTCTGTCTCTATCTTCCTCTCTCTCTCTATCTTCCTCTCTCTCTCTATCTCTCTTTTTCTGTCTCCCTCTTTTTTCTCTCTCCTTCTTTCCTCTCGCTCTCTCTCCCTCTCATCTGTCTGTCTGTCTCCCTCCTTCTTTCTCTTTATCTCTCTCTCTCTCTTTCTCTTTGTCTCTCCCTCTCTCTCTCTCCCCCTCTCTCTCTTTCTTTCCTTCTTACCCTCCTCTTTCTCTTTCTCTCTCATTCTCTCTCTCTTTTTCTTTCCTTCTTACCCTCCCTCTTTCTTTCTCTCTCTCTCTCTCTTTCTCCCTCTCTCTGCCCCTCTCTCTCTCTTGCTCTCTCTTTCTTGCTCTCTATCTCCTTAATTACCTTTCTCTCTGTTTCTCTCCACTCTCTTTGTCTTTCTCTCTCTTTCTCTTTCTCGTCATCTCTCTCCCTCTCTTTGTCCCCCCCCTCTCTCTGTCTTTCTCTCCCTCTCTCTCTCCCTCTCTTCTCCCCCCTCTCTCTCTCTCCCTCTCTCTCTCTATCTCCTTTCTCTTTCTGTCTCTCTCCCCCTCTCTCTCTCTTTCTCTCTCCTTCTCTCTCTCCCTCTGTCTCTCTCTCTTCCTCTCTCTTTCTCTTTCTCTCTCTCTCCTCCTTTTCCTCACTTTTTCTTTCTCCCTCTTTCTCTTTCTCTCTTTCTCTAACTCCTATTCCTCTCTCTCTCTTTCTTTCTCTCTCTTTCTTTCTCCCTCTCTCCCTCATTCCCTCTCTCTTTTTTTCTCTCTCTCTATTTCTTTATCTTTTTCTCTCTCTTTTTTATCTCGCCCTCTCTTTGTTTTTATCTCTCTCTTTATCTCCCTTCATCTCTCTCTCTCTCTCTTTCTTTTTTTCTTTCTTTCTCTCTATCTCTCCTCTCTCTCTTTTTATTTCCTTATTACCCTCCCTCTTTCTCTCTCTCTCTATCTCGCTCTCTCTCTCTCTCTCTCTCTCTCTCTTTCTTTCCTTCTTTGCCTCTCTCTCTTTGTTTACTTCTTTCCCTCCCTCTTTCTCTCTCTCTTTCTCTCTCTCTCTGTCTGTCTCTCTCTCCAATCTGTCTCTCTCTCTCTGTCTGTCTGTCTCTCTCTCTCTCTCCCATCTGTCTGTCTCCCTCCTTCTTTCTCTTTCTCTTTTTCTCTGTTTCTCTTTGTCTCTCGCTCTCTCTCTTCCTCTCTCTCTTTCTTTCCTTTTTCCCTCCCTCTTTTTCTCTCCCTCTCTTTCTCTCCCTCTCTCTCTCTCTCTTTGTCTCTTTCTCTCTCTCTCCTTCTTTCCCTCTCACTTTTTCTTTCTCTCTTTCTCTCACTCTTCTTCCTCTCTCTCTGTCTTTGTTTCTCTCACTTTCTTTCTTAATCCCTCTCTCCCTCTTCATCTAAAGACCATTTGACATCTGGGTGTAGTTTCTGATTAATTAATTAATCTCATTTTAGTTATTCAGTTCATAAAGATAGTTATATTTACATCAAGACTTTAAAACAGAAAAATAACTGCTTCACTAAAATCATCAAGACAAAATTAAAAAAGTAAATTAGATCTAATGAAATCCAATTCAGTATGTGATGCGGATCTACCTCCAATGCCTACAATATAAAACATTTGAATTTACTCCAAAATCCAATCCGAATTACAATAATATTTATTACTGTATAGAGACATCAAAGAATAAAATTTACATTTTACAAATATGTAATATCAATTAGATCCAGATTAGTTCCTCAAATTATGAAACTAATAAAATATAATATTCATCTACAATATATATCATGTATGATTGTCATATAATGTTATGTAATATTTGTTTGTTTTGTTGATAATTTAGTAATTGTATCAATAATATATATTTAGCTATTATTTTTTTCCGCAACTTTATGGGTCATCATTGTTCTTAAACTTTATGCATTTTATACAGAAATTATCCTTGGTGACCTTTCAAGAATCTTATTCTATAAAAAATATTATTTAAAAATATTTGTTGCAATACAACTGACTTAAAATAACTACGAAATATTATATTTCTTTTAACTAAGATGTTTTATTATTAAAGGAAACTCAGTTCAAAATTAAAATAAAAAATCCTATGAATTGTGGAAAATACTTTACTCAAATATTTCATGCTGAATTTCCGTCAAAAAGATACTAATAATTTTGTAAATGTAATTTGTTAAAAATAAAAAAAAATATAATAATATAATGAAGAAAACATAACACTAATTCAAATGTCTGCTTATATATATTATTATTATTATTATTATTATCTTTTATTTGTATCACGCCAACATATTCCGCAGCGCTGTACAGTGATAAGAACAGGGGAAATACAAGTTTAACAAATTAAAAAGTTGAAGGGCTAACGACATTTAATACCTAAAATAGTTATGCTGCTCCGATTATTATTATTATTATTATTAGTAGTAGTATTATTATAATGATTATTATTATTATCATTAATAATAATAATAATAATAATAATGATAATATTAATAATAATAATAATAATAATAATAATAATAATAATAATAATAATAATAATGTAACAATGACATACTAATACATATATTACAAACAATTAATGCCTTCTTGGTATTTGTCTGCTCCTTTTACATTTGAATTGTTTTATTTTTAATAATTAAGCCTTAATGGCTTTTAGTTTAGATTAATTAAAAGTTTTATTTATAACAGTATATTTAGCACTTTAGATAAAATGCCTAGCTGATATAAACAATTAGAAAATCACAAACTTCAATGTAAGATTGATAACATAAAAATATTTTTAGTGACATTAACCTGGCTAAATCCTTATTACCTATAGTTTTAATTACTACTGTATTTAGAAGATTGCTGTGTTCCTGTCCCAAATATATTTATATATATTTAAGATAGTTGTTGTACCTATCCTTGCTACCTCCACTGGAATGCTACTCCACATATGTACCTATATTTATTTTTAATTATATATTGCTCATAAATTAATGTTTAATCAACCTTTAACTATAGTCCAGCGTCACTTCTTACCACCAATTTCTCGGCTCCAAAAAGCTCCTCTCTACTACTTTGTTTCTCTCCCCTGCTCGTCATCTTACTATCCTTATTTTCTTTTGTTTTTTTCTTAATTCTCAGCATTTATATTTGAAATGTAAATTAATAGCTTACATTCATAGAAATATATTTGACAACAGATACAAACCAAAAAGGCCCATTTGGTTTGCCCATTCTATTTACTTAAAAACGTGTTGCTCAATTAAGCCTCAGTATAGCCATATCATTAATCTTAATTTTTAATCTTAAATATATATATATATATATATATATATATATATATATATATATATATCTTAATCATTAAGAAAAAAGGAAAATATTTTAGCAACTTTCAGTGCTTTAAAAATGAACAATATATCAGAAATTAATAAACACCTGGAGATTAGTATTTCCTAAACCTATGGACTACATATATACAAGCACATAATGGTTATTCCATATTAGATGTAATTCTCTAAAGTGTTTAGTATTATTTCATCTTACAATCACCAATAATTAGGTCTCATCTCTCTGATGTTGAAACCATAATAAAATCCATTATTGACAACAAGCTGTCTATTTAATAACATAAGAATTGCTTCTATTTAAATGTCAAATATATATATTAAGTCCAGTGAAAATCCATTATCAATATGAGCATCTCACAAATCAGTATATTAAGACAATATTGTAAGGGTAAAATCTTCAAATGATCAAAAAATATGGAATGAATTCATAAAAAAGATCCATCCTAACAATTAATAAATAAATTAAACTAAATTAGAAATGAGCCAATTCAAATATAACAATTTTAGTAATAAAGTTACAAAACAAATAATATGCTAAACATAATAATTATTGTCACTTATTAACTTATCTGATATATCTTTAACCACAAGAAAATCATTTTTAGAGTTTGTCAATCATTACTAATTCATGGAGATGTACAGCATGTTAGTGTCTGCTTATGCTTTATGCATTATGAGGCCTTGCTAGTGTAAAGTCCCTCCCTGTGGGTGTGGCTTTAGGTCACAGCTAAGGAATATGTTAGTTCTCAAAAGAGGTAGAGCAGGAAAGAGTGAGGGAGCAGAAGGTGAGAATGTTACTCGGGGACTTATTTAAAGTAATTGAAGCGCAAATTGTATAACATAATTATATTAAGAAGGATGAACTTGGTGGGATGTTGCTCCACCCAAGAAGTGACTAGGGTGGAGGCCTAGCAAGTTAGTCCTGACTGACAGTCCAGGACAGCGATTGCATAGTACAATAACTCTCCAGCAAATTTAGCAGCGAGACCCTCATAGAGGAACCCCAACGGCAGACCCAGCATAACAAAATAGAAGCTAGCATATCGGTGGCCGCAGTGCCTAATTACCACTAAGCTATAGGAACTCTGGCAGAAGCTTCTGGCATGTGCAACACCTCATCTGAGAGGAGCTGGTGAGTGGACAGGCTGGGGCCATAACAAACAGTGGTCCCAGCAGAATAAAAGCCACAGTGCCTACTTACCACTTAGTTGCAAACCACTGAATGGCACAGAAGGACACTGGCGGAAGCCACTGATGTGTGCAGCACGCCAGCGTAGGAAAGTTGCTGGTGAGTGGACAGGCTGGGGCTGCCAGGGATGAGCTTGGATCACCACCACGAGGTGCAGAAAGATGCAGAGAGACGCAACTTGTCAACAAAGCCCTGGTAGGTCCAACTCTGTAAATATCACAGGAATCCCTGATAAAGGGAGACACAGAGAAGCAGCAAAGGCAGTAAAAGTTAAAACTGATGAAGAAGGGGCTGAGTAGTTATTACTCCCATTAGTACAGCTAGTACTACCAAAATCAGTTGAAACCATCTTGGGAAGAGACACATAGAGTCATAGTCTCTGTGAGTGGCTATTTATAGCTGCTATTCTAGACAAAAAAGGTACTAGAGGAAGAGCTCAAAAGCTTAAAGAGTAAACAAGCTCAACTATAAGACCACTCTAGAAGAAATAATTTAAGGATAAGAGGCATACCAGATGCAGTGATGGGTAAAGATCTTTTGTTATATGTAACCCCTTTTTTACATTCGTTTGTAATACCAATTATCCCGGGAGAGGATTAAATTGATAGGCTACATCGTATATCACTGCCTAAAGATTTTTTTCAGGATACATTAAGAGACGTTCTAGTTAAATTACATCACTACTAGAGATGTCGCGGACAGTTCACCAGCGGACTATTTTGGCATGTTCGCGTTCGCAGCGGACGGCGAACACATGCGCTTTTTGGTTTGCCCCTATACTTTATTATTGAGGAAACTTTGACCCTGCACCTCACAGTCAGCAGACACATTCCAGCCAATCAGCAGCATACACTCCCTTCCAGAGCCTTCCATCTGAAGGACAGCATATATTTTAGAATCATTCTGAAGCTGCATTCGTTGTGAGAGGACAGATAGTGTAGCTGCTGGAGATTTAATAGGGAAATAGATAGCCAGGCTGTGTATTTAGCTTCCATTACAGACCTGAAGGACTCATTTGATATCTGCAGCAAGGACAGCAACCCAAAATGCCCTTTTTAGGGCTAGAACATAATTTATTTTATTTTATATATTTTTTCTGTGTAATCTAATTGCATATGCCTGCCTGCCAGCGTGTGTGTGTGACAGGCTAACACCTAACAGCTTATATTGTACTTATTTTCAGTACTCATACCGGGTGGTGTACCATACATTGAAAACAACCATTTTTTTCCTGTAATCTAATTTCAGTTGCCTGCCTGTGTCAGGCTCACAGCTTATATTGTGCTCAGTGAAAAAAAACAGCACTTTTTTGACTGTAATAGATTGAATAGCAATTTCCTGCCTACAGGCGTGTGTGTGAGGCCTATTGCATCTACTCTGCCAACTTTTGCCAGTGCACAGTGATACGTCATATCTGCTGCAACCGTAGTGTACAGTGACATAAAACAACACTTTTTTTGACTGTAATCGATTGAATATCAGTTGCCTGCCTACAGGCATGTGTGTGAGGCCTACAACGCCTACTCTGCCAACTTTTACCAGTGAACAGTGACACTCCTATCTGGTGGCACCTTAGATTGCACGCACAGTGCCCCAAATTTGAAGTGGGAGGACTGACCAAGCATCTTTTTACATATCCCTGTTCCAAAAATCCATGCCATATACACGTCCCCTGATAGGGGACGTAACAGGTATTAAACTGATAGGAATAAATAGTACAACTGAACACACCACTCCTATCTGGTGGCACCTTAGATTGCACGCGCAGTGCCCCAAATTTGAAGTGGGAGGACCGACCAAGCATCTTTTTCCATCTCCCGCTTCCAAAAATCCATGCCATATACACGTCCCCTGATAGGTAACATAACAGCATAACAGGTATAAAACTGATAGGAATAAATAGTACACCTGAACACCCAACTCCTATCTGGTGGCACCTTTGATTGCCCGCGCAGTGCCCCAAATTTGAAGTGGGAGGACCGACCAAGCATCTTTTTTCATCTCCCGCTTCCAAAAATCCATGCCATATACACGTCCCCTAATAGTGGACGTAACAGGGATTAAACCGATAGGAATAGTACTACTTAACAGTACACACCTTATAATAACGCAGACGGAGGCAACGCAGAGAGAGGAGTCTGAAGAAGAGGAGTCAGAGGAGGAAGGTGGCTTTGAGGAGGTGGAAGACCAAACACAGCAGGCATCCCAGGGGGCTTGTTGTCACCTTTCTGGGACCCTTGGTGGAGGAAGAGACCTTCAATGATATCAGTGAGGACAAGGAACGGAACATGGCTAGCTTGGTATCCAACCTTGTGCAAATGGGGAGTTTGCGGTTGTGCTAAGGGACTGTTTGCGGTTGTTTGCGGTGCATTAAACGGGGAGATTGGTCTGTTACTGTGAAGCGGGTGTAACCCTTACACTACCTGATCAATACAACATCATACCTGATGTTTTAAAGCATGTTATTCCAAACAATTTAGGAATGTTAGGTGATTTATGCCCTTTATGGCTTAAAACCAGACTCTGCATCAACTATGAAATTTTCCGTGGGAGTTTTGCCATGGATCCCCCTCCGGCATGCCACAGTCCAGGTGTTAGTCCCCTTGAAACAACTTTCCCATCACTATTGTGGCCAAAAAGAGTCCCTGTGGGTTTTAAAATTCGCCTGCCCATTGAAGTCTATGGCGGTTTGCCGGGTTTGCCCGTTTGCGAACATTTGATGGAAGTTCTTGTCCGCTGTTCGCGAACCGAAAATTTGATGTTCGCGACATCACTATTCACTACACATATAAAGAGTCTATTGTTAAGGCCTCCATCTCTGGGAAAAGGTTAGCAGCTCCATATGATAAAATTTATATTTTTTGGGATCTATCAGCTAATACCCCTAAACAAAGGAGAAAGTACAAGATATAGTTTTGAATCGCATAGCGAAGTTGAGAAACAAATAATAAAAATGGAATCTAACGTAGTGTTTTTTTTGTTGTTAGAGAAGACATGAGAATTATAATTGACTCCATGTATATTTGGTTCTCAATCTATTGTGTTTATTTATTTATTTTTTGTATTATTTATACAGAATTAAGTACATATTTCAAATATGGTATAAAGTATAATCACATTAAAACATTTTATTATTCTAGGTATACACTAAGGCCCTCATTCTATTATCGGCCGTAAATCGGCCGCAAAGCTGCGATTCCTTGCGGGGCTCCCGTTACCTTGCAATTCAAATAGACTGCGCCGCAAGGCTATCCACTTACGGCCGGCCGTATATCTTGCAACCGGCCGTAAGCTCAGAAATCTTTAAATGCAAAAATAAATTCAAGACGGCACTGTAAAGCTCTGTAAATGCAAGGGATCATAATGGGGGACATGAGGATTAATAGCAACCCCCTCTCAAGCTTGCACATCAGCCCAAATCCGAGATTACATTAACTGTTTATTTTCCGGCCGCAGCGTGGACGGGTCTGAGGTGCTCCAAGCCCTCTGGACTTTTTACATGGATATGTGACATAAATTTTTTTTTAAATTAGTTACGGATTTGAGTGTAGGGGAATGTTGTGCTATTAATGCTAACACCTACAATCACTTTATAGTCTCCTCAGAGTGCAGGATGGCTTTATTATGGCTTTGTTATGTGCTTAATTGTGTGCCTGCGGGACCTTTTTGCTGCAAGTAAGCTGCGGCTCGGTTTTAGCCTTGTAGAGAGGGTTCCCGGAGCAATTGAATAGCAACCAGGATTTTCTTGCAGCCAAAACTCTTGCGGCCGTTTAAGATCAAAGGCTTTCCTCCGGCGCGTGCGGCCGCAAGGGATAACAAGGCGCCGGCTGCAAGCCTGCCGGAATCCCCGGCCGGAAGGGAATAGAATAGGCAAATAGCTTGCGGCCGGTCCTTGCGGCCCTGCATCTCCTACGGCCGATAATAGAATGAGGCCCTATGAACGCAACTACCACTTTTTAAACACCTATAAATCTATTATAGTAAACAGAATATACCTTTTAAAAGAAAGATGTTTATAGATAGCTTAATAAGAGATAAGATCAATATTGCGTACAAGAAACACACTGGAAGCATAACAGAGAACCAGCTCTACCCAATAGGAATTTTAATAGGAAAATAAGCTCTAATTTCACATCCAAATTGAGAGGTGTTTCTATTTACAAAAAGGTAAGTATAATAGATGACTACATAGAAACATGCATAAATGGTAGATTCGTTATTTGGATAGGTCAAATTAACAATCTATCTTTTACTATAATTAATCTTAACCTTCCCAATAGTAATCAAAATGTCCTTCTTAATAAGATGTTAAAACATGTTCAAAAAATCAGAAAGGGTTTTTTGATTGTTTGTGGCAATCTGACTATGGTGCACAATGTGATTCTGGACCGTATCTCTTTAACAAAAAGTACCCACAAACAAAAAAAATAGGCTGTGTTTAAATTAAATATTAATTTAAAAAATAGATGAACTGAAGTCTAAGCTCACAACAAACTCATACTGTATATAATGTTTTAAATATTTCACAGCATGTCTATTATAATTTAAGTTATTCTTTTGTAGTATAATTTAAGTACAAAATAACAAAAACACTTACATTTATGTTTCATTTAATACTGAAAAGATAATAAAAAAACAGGAACTGGGTTAAACATTAGTCAGATGTGCGTAGATAAAAAGAATGTTTCCTTCCAAGTAAAACCAGCTGAAATGATCATCTGTAGAGAAGGAATTGACTGAAATATCTTCATCTCTCCATGTTTATCCCTGTGTAGATGGAGAATCAGGTGTTCAAAAACAGTCAGTTTTCGAGGGTATATCAGGAATACATGATCCCAATTCCTCAGGAAGTAACAGACTTGGTGTTACATTTTCTGCACGAGAAGGTAAGTGGATGTTCATGCCATTAGAGCACCAAGAATATAGATATGACGTATGGAATTGCTCTCTGAACAAAATGGGTTTTTCGATTAGTATCTGAATTTTGTCTTTCAAACAAATTTGTTCTGGTTTTGGTAAATCAAACCACTCAATGGCTGATTAAACTACCAGCTAATGCCTTTGTCACGACCGGCCAATTTGGGGGGACCACGCTCACCCCAAATCTCTCTCTCTCCACGGTCGCAACTTTTTGTTCAGATCTCAACACCAGCAGACACTTCAGATGACCGCATCATTACTGCAGAGACATGCACCGCAGACCCCTATTCTTAGGATCTAAGAATCACACCCATGTACCTTGGATTAGTACAAGCAGACTCTGACACCACCTGTGTTTAGTGTGTCCAAAGTCAGACTGCCCACTTCTTTATTGTTACAAAGATATATAAAAAAAAAACAGAAAGATGACACAAAACACCAAAGACTGCCCCCAGTTCTAGCCCAACCTCCTAGGCAAATAGCTTGCTATTCCCCCTCACCCACATGATTTCCTGATGTAGAGAGGCATCTGACTTTCTTCTAATTACACCTTTTGTTTCTCCTCTTACAGAGCCATAAAACTAGTTACCCCTTTCATGAATAAAGCCAGAGCCTTCACACGTGGCCGATCGCAGGGCCATATAAATTCCACTATCCTATTTCTAATACAGATACAGTTTTGCAATGTGAGTCAATTACAGCACCACATGCACTTATTACATGCATGATATAAATGTTAAGCAAATTGTTAGTACCTTCTAACCACACATATAATAACTGATGAACCCCAAATAGTCCAGTGGGCCCTTCTGTTCATAACAGCTAGTTTCCCCCATCCTAGTGTGGCCTAGGAATTCGTCCTGACGGACAAATTTCTAGCCACACTGATCTCACTTGTGCAAGTGATGGTGATTGTAATTACCTCATAGTCCACATTTCTTCCATTTCCAATGGGCACACAATTTTGGGCATAGCCTCCATGGCTCAATTGCCAACCGCCTTCCTTGGGCCATGGCACATGCCCCCTTCCTCCCCATCCATTGGGGAAAACAATTTAATTGGGCAGCTGCATCTAAAACAGTCCTTGGGCCTATTAGTTCACCCAGTCCAAAGGGTCCCAGGGTGGTACAAAGTCCAAGTGACAGTTCCCAAGGTGACATGGCTCGCCCCCCTCCCAAAAACCAGGGCCAGTGCCCTCCTCTTCCCAATGTCTGAGGGGAAACATTTTCCTTGGGAGTCCCATAAACTAACACCTCCAGGGAGGAACATACCAGTATGATACTGAACCCAGCATCCATGATGGTGGTCTGGAATGGAGGCTCCACTTTCACCTGCACCGCAGTCTGGGCACAGTAACCCCTCTCACCTGCAGCAATGGTCTGGGCATGGGACTCCATTTCTCCATCTCCTTGGACCACAGTTGGTGCACTGTATTCCATCTCGCCTGGATTGGGCACACAATAAGGAATGTGGTCCCTCTTTAAATGATTTGCAGTGTCTCTGTTTGGCAGGATCTCAGGGATCATAACCTCCCCTGCTCCCTTGTCTGTGGCTAGCTCTCTAACATTTTTTATCAGCGGGAGCTCCATGCTAGGCCCAAAGTCCATTCCCAGGGCACAGTGAACATAGCTGCTCCTATCCAGACTGTTTGCTTGGCCTGGGTTCTGCCAACAGACCTCTGTGCCAGGGTAATCAATGCAGTTCAAGGGTGCCATTGCCAGCCCACCCCCCAACAACCAGGGCCCATACACTCTTCTGCCCCACTGCATGGGTAAAACACTCCCCTGGGGTGCCCAGAAAAATAGTAATTCCAGGGGGTCGTTTACTGGACGGATCTGGAAGCTGGCACCCAATGTTGTGGTCTGGTCTAAAGACTCCAAATATCTATGTGGTATCTGGATCAGCACATCACCTCCCCATCTCTCTGGAACCACTGCCTGGTCACAGCACTCACCTCCCTTGGGATCTTTGGTCACTGTGTTCCCTGGCAGGACCTCACAGCTCTCATCCAGACATCCCCTTGGGCCATCAGTTTTAAAGACATTCTCTGTCTTCTCAATTGCCTTGTTATTAGCAATTGTGCCCCAGCCATTTGGGTCTGGCTGGCCCCCTTGGTCTGACACAGTCCCAAGGTTGTTCTCGGTGTTCGCCCCTGTACCCATGGCTGGTTCCTGGACTGTAGTTATCCACGGGAACCCCATGTTAGGTTCACAATCCATCTCTGGTTCTTTCCAGAACTCTCCCAGGCCCTCCATCTGGCCTGCTATTCCTGTCTGAGACTCAGACTCCACCGGTTTTTAGATGTACCCATAATGTATGGTACCCTCCTCATCTGTCCCAGTTGTAGCAAAAAATGAACTGGGCCTTGTCCATTTGTATCTCCACATTGGTATTGTCCTGGTCAGAGTCCACAATATCCTCTCCCCAGACCTCTGGTAACCAATAATTTTCCTCCCTGTCCGCCTGACAGGGTTCTTCCCAACTGGATGGCCAAAACCCCTCAATGGATGCCTCATCCAGCAATTCAACATACTCAGCCTCCAGCTGCAGCTCTTGCTGAATCAGGGGTTCCAGCAAATTAGCCTCCGGGGACCATGGTTCTAATCCCAGACCATGACAGCGTTTAAGAAATAAGTTATTTTTCCTCCTTACAGTCCCCATGCCACCTTCAGGATCACCATAGACGATCTCCCAGAGCCCATCTATTAGCTCCAATTGAACATAGAGATCCTCTTCAAGGGCACCAACAGGCCCTATCCTGGCATGATACTGTTTCTCTAAGGCAATCTCTTTCCATACCAGTTTCTTCAGCCAGCATGACAGCTCATGGTCCTTCCACAATCCCAGGAACGCCATCCATTGCTTTAGATGGGCCATTCCTCTGCAATCCTTTGCCTCTGTCACCTGGCTCTCTTTCTCTACTGGGGATAAGCATTTCCCCTCCACAGGAGCTGAGACAGGGCCATTGCTTACCCTTCTCCTGTTCGCCTGTACCTCCTGTGTTATCTGTATCCGGAGTTCCCTCTGCTGATCCTTAGTAAAACCTGCAGGCATTACCTCAATCCATCTTTGATACCATCTGGACACTTCCTCCTCCTCTGCTGCAGACATCTCTTCATAAGCTGCCATCCTTCTGTGTTTTATACAGAGATCCCCACCGCTACCACCAGCTGTCACGACCGGCCAATTTGGGGGGACCACGCTCACCCCAAATCTCTCTCTCTCCACGGTCGCAACTTTTTGTTCAGATCTCAACACCAGCAGACACTTCAGATGACCGCATCATTACTGCAGAGACATGCACCTCAGACCCCTATTCTTAGGATCTAAGAATCACACCCATGTACCTTGGATTAGTACAAGCAGACTCTGACACCACCTGTGTTTAGTGTGTCCAAAGTCAGACTGCCCACTTCTTTATTGTTACAAAGATATATAAAAAAAAACAGAAAGATGACACAAAACACCAAAGACTGCCCCCAGTTCTAGCCCAACCTCCTAGGCAAATAGCTTGCTATTCCCCCCCACCCACATGATTTCCTGATGTAGAGAGGCATCTGACTTTCTTCTAATTACACCTTTTGTTTCTCCTCTTACAGAGCCATAAAACTAGTTACCCCTTTCATGAATAAAGCCAGAGCCTTCACACGTGGCCGATCGCAGGGCCATATAAATTCCACTATCCTATTTCTAATACAGATACAGTTTTGCAATGTGAGTCAATTACAGCACCACATGCACTTATTACATGCATGATATAAATGTTAAGCAAATTGTTAGTACCTTCTAACCACACATATAATAACTGATGAACCCCAAATAGTCCAGTGGGCCCTTCTGTTCATAACAGCCTTAGTGTATGTATTATGGCAGATGATTTAAACTTTTGTGATGTTTTTAATAAAACAAAAAGGTTTTATGTATATGTTATGTCAGATAATTGCTTTTGTTTAGTATTAAATAACCTTTGATTTATCTTATACCCTGTGGATATAAGGTCTATTTATCTGTCAGAGATTGTGGAAACTTGCAGCCCCATTCAATTAGCTGAATTTTAGATCCATCCCTTCTTCTCCTACACCCCCCACTCCTAAATTAAACCCCCATAATGCAGGAGACCCCATCGGGACCCCCGCAGGGTCCACACATTTACCCTTGCTGTGGAGATCCCGAACGGGACCCTGCAGCATTTTAAAAAAGGACCTGCTCTACAATTCTATTTAACCCCATCACTCATGGGGCTCTATACAGACCCCCATGAGCCTCAAATTAACCCTACCAGTCCCATAAGGGTCTACATAGACCCTTATAGGACAATAATTAACCCTCAAATTAACACTATAAGTGCCATGAGGATTCTCCAGAACCCTCATGACACTAATCTAAGCATTACCTTACACTACGCTATTAGCCACAACAATAAACTAATACATTTAAATTAACCCCCTTTACGTAATTAACCCCCTCTAAGTAATTAACCCCCCTGTAGGTATTTTACCCCCACTGTAAAAAATTAACCCTATTTAACCCTCACATACCTATTTAACCCTATCACTAACTACTTAACCCTATCTATACCCAGTTATCCATATCTAGTGGTATTTAACCCTAAATGTACCCAATAAGCCCTAACTGTACCTAATTACCACTAACTGTACCTTATTACCCCTAACTGTACCTATTTAACTCTAACTGTACCCAATAAACCCTAACTGTACATATTTAACCCTAACTGTACCTATTCAATCCGAACTTTACCTATTTAACCCTAACTGTATTTAATTACCCCTAACTGTATCTATTTAACCCTAACTGTACCTTTTTAACAAAGACACTGTCTAGATGCTTTGCTGAAGCCTACAGCTGATCAATTGATCAATTAGCAACACCTGCTAACTATACCTAATTAATCTATTACACAATGTTTCCTCATGCCTCATTACCTCCTGTCTTTTTCTCAAGCTCCTCTTCTCAACTTTTCCACATCATGCCTCCAAAATAACCATCTCACCTTCCGATCTCCTCTTCTATGCTCCCATGAGCTACTCTCCTTCCTCCATTCACTATCTCCTCCTCTTCTAAAGCTCATAAGCAGAAACACTGCAAGTCCAAATCCCACCTCCTTTCCCTCTCTCTCTTTCTTCTGCTGGCTTCTGGGGATATATCTCCAAACCCAGGCTCCTTACCTTACATTCCCATATGCAGATTATACTATCTGACCACTAGGGGCAGATAACATATTACATACTAAAGCCACTTTCCTAATTACTTTCTCAGATGCTTTCTTTTTCCTTCTATATGAAAAAAAATTCTAACTTTGCATACCTTCCTACCTAATTAAACTTCACTTTCTTCATGACCCTTGTTATTCCTATCTGCCTCTTCCATTCCTTTTAGATTGTAAGTAGAGAGTTTCCTCTCTCTGGGGAAAAAATACAATTCTACAAAGATTCTAATCTCAAAACAGGGCCCTCCATTTTCTGCAGTTTGTTAAAATTCTATTTTTCCTTGTTCTTTTCCCCTGCATAACTCTACTGAATATGTTGGCGTGTTACGAATAAAAGTAATAATAATAATATTAATAATAATAATAATAATAATAATAATAATAATATTAAATTTAACCCTAACTGTACCCAATAAATCACTATCATATTAACCTCCTTCCTACTCTATCCTATTAACAACCCTATTGTATCCTATTAACCACTACACTACCTAACTTACCCCCTATTAAACACCCCAACACTCCACTAAGTACAAAACATAAAAAAACAACATTACAAAAAAAACACATTAATTACAAAAAATAATGAACGACTAACTACAGAAAATAAAAAAGCACTACAGGAAATAAAAAAGCATTGCAGAAAATAAAAAAAAGTACACAGCAAATAAAAAAGAATTACACATAACATAAAACCCCCAAAAATAAATAAATAAATACAAAATAAACATCAAACCTGTTAAAAGGAAAGGGTTAATGAGTCCACTGACATGGCCAAAATGCCCCTCCAGTGGTGTCCATTGATGCCCTAGTCTTCAGTTTTCTGTGCCAGGAAAGCCCCCCCCCCCAGATAATGTCCCGATGTCCTGTCACAAATACAAAACAAACAAAAAAATTACAGTAAATAAACATACCCCGACAACCTGTAATAAAAAATGGTTAAAAGTCTACTGACCTGGCCAAATGCCCATCCAGCGGTGTCCATCAATGCCCTGGTCTTCAGCCCAGGCCCAGCCCCTCAAAAAAAATCCAGACATTAAAAAAAAAAAAAAAAAATGACTACTAACGGAGCTCCTCCCCTGAAGAGCTCCTTGCTGCAAAAGGTGCTCCTATATAAAAAAATCCATTTGCGCATTCTGATTGGCTGATTTAACCGTTAACCATATTTCAGCCAATTGGAACGTGAAAATGGTGTGAGCCATTTAGAATGGGATACGCCCCTGTAAGCCATTCTGATTAGGCACCAAGCATCTGCGCATACTGATTGGCTGAGATATGATTGACAGTTACATCAGCCAATCAGAATGGGATACAGGGGTGTATCCAATTTTTATTGGTTCACACCACTTGCACCTTCCAATTGGCTGAAATATGATTGACGGTTAAATCAGCCAATCACAATGCACAAATATTTTTTGGGGTTTTGGAGCATGCTCGGGAATCACCATTTGCGGTAGAGGGCTCTTCATGGGAGGAGCTACATTAGCAGTTGTTTTTTTTTTAGAATGTCAGAATTTTTTTTCTGGACTGGAGGACTGAAGAACAGGGCATCGATGGACCGTATTGGAGGGGCATTTTTGCCAGGTCATTAGACTATTAACCCTTTTTTTATTACAGGTTGTCAGATGTGTTTGTTTACTGTAATGTTTTTTTGTTTTGCAGGTGTGACAGGATGTCGAGATATTGTTGGAGGGGCCTTATCTAGCAGGTAAGACTGAAGACCAGGGCATCGATGGACACCACTGGAGAGGCATTTTGGCCAGGTCAGTGGACACATTAACCCTTTCCTTTTAAAAGGTTGTATGTTTATTTTTTTATTTCGATAGTGGTTTTTATTTTATGTGTATTTCTGTCATGCTTTTTTATTTTCTGTAGTGCTTTTTTATTTTCTGAGATGGTCGTTTTGTTATTTTTGTAATCAGTGTTTTTTTTTTTCTGTAATGTGGGTGTTTTTATTTTTTTGCACTTAGTGGGGTGTTGAGGAGTTTAATAGGGGTTAGCTAGGTAGTGTGGGCGTTAACAGGATAGGATAGGTTAGACGGGGTTAATAGGATAGGGGTTTATTGGGTACAGTTTGGGTTAAATAGGTACAGTTAGGGTAAAATAGGTACAGTTAGGGGTAATTAAATACAGTTAGCGTTAAATTGTTACAGCTAAAAGTAATTAGGCACAGTTTGGGTTGAATTTGAATAGGTACAGTTAGGGTTAAATAGGTACAGTTAGTGGTAATTAGGTACAGTTAGGGTTTATTGGGTACAGTTAGGGTTAAATAGGACTAGAAATGTATACCTGGGTCTAGATAAGGTTAAGTAGTTAGTAACAGGGTTAATTAGGTATGATAAGGGTTAAATAGGGTTAATTACTTAGAGGGTGGTTAATTACCTAGAGGAGGGGTTAATTACTTAGAGGGGGTTCATTACTTAGAGGGGACTTAATTTAGATGTATTAGTTTATTGGTTAAATGTATTAGTTAATTGGGGTGGATGATAGTGTAGTGTAGGGTACTGCTTAGACTTAGTGTCATGAGGCTCCTGGAGGACCCTCATGGCACTTATAGTGTTAATGTGAGGGTTAATTATTGTCTCATAAGGGTCTATAGTTAATTAGAGGCTCATAGGGGTCTGTATAGAACCCCAGGAGAGATGGGATTAATCAGAATTGTAGCGCAGGTCCTTTGAGAACCTTTAAGTTTCTTTAAGGACCGGCTAGGCAGGAAATTAGAATTTTTAAATGCTGTGGAGGCCCGATTGGGACTCCCACAGCAAGAGTTAATATGGGGACCCTGCAGCATAGACAGGTTAATTTTAGGTGCCGGGGGGGTACTTACAGTAAACCCACGGCTTGGTGTTAACCATGTGTGTGCTGCGGGCCCTTTAAGGACCCGCAGGAGGGGATTTGAATATTTCAATGCTGCGGGGGTCCCAATCGGGAACCCTGCAGCAAGGGGTTAATGTGGGGATCCTGCAGGGGTCCCGATGAGGACCATGAAGCAGGGTTTCATTTAGGTAGCCTGTGGGAGTTTTTCCAATGTTTGATTGACGTCCTGATGACTGTCTCATTTACTATTGGCTATGTCTCAGCAGTAGCTAGCCCTGCTCTGCTTACATATATATATAGTTACATAGTAATTTAGGTTAAAAATAGACTTTAGTCTATTGAGTTCAACCTTTTTAGATCTCTTCTGATCTGCAATACGTGGATTTATTGTTAATTGATCCAGAGGAAAGCAAACAGAAAAAAAAAAAAAAACATTGAAAATTGCCAATTGTCTCAACAGGGAAAAAAATATAAAATACATTCCTGACCCCAGATACTGGCGATCAAATTCATCCCTGGATCAATACTCCCTCTCTGTTTATCCAGGATAGCCCATAATGCCCTTTTTATTAAAAAATATATCCAATCCCTTTTTAAAGTTATCTATCGAATCCGCTGTCACCAGCTGCTTTGGTAGAGAATTGAACAGATTAACCACCCTTACTGTGAAGAACCCTTTTCTTTCTTTAAGGTGAAATATTTTTACTTCTAACCTCAAAGGATTTCCCCTTGTCTGTTGAAAACCTCTTGACACAAAAAGTTCCCTTACATATATTTATATAAGCTAATCATATCTCCTCTTAGACGCCTTTTTTCTAGAGTAAATGTTTTTATTTGGTTAGTCTTTCTTCATAACTTAGCCCCTTCATTCCCCTTATTAGTTTTGTTGTCCTCCTCTGGACCCTTTTCAGCTCTAAAATGTCCTTTTTATGAAGTGGTGCCAAAATTGTACTCCCTATTCCAAATGAGAGCGTACTAGGATTTGTATAGTGATAGAATTATATTTGCTTCTCTTGCTTCTATACCCTTCTTAATACATGCTAATATTTCACTTGCCTTTGTAGATGCTGCTTGGCATTGAGCACTGCTACCTAGGTGCTTGTCCACAAGTAGTCCCAAATCCCTTTCAATATCTGATACCCCTAGATTTGCTCCATTAAGATTATACATTGCATGCCTAGTTTTCCTTCCCAGATGCATAACTTTACATTTATTCATATTAAATCTCATCTGCCATTTAGATGCCCATTCCTCTAATGTATGCAAATCCCTTTGGAGGGAAAGTACATCATTTTCTGATTTAATTACGTTGCACAACCTTGTGTCATCAGCAAAAATTGAGACACCACACTCCAATCCCACTTCCAATCATTAATAAATATGTTAAAAAGTAGGGGACCAAATACTGAACCCTGAGGAACCCCACTTACCACATTAGTCCAATCCAAGTATGTTCCACTTACCACAACCCTTTGCTTCCTGTCTTTTAGCCAACTCTCAATCCATAAGCAAATATGTATGGCAATTCCTGTATCTCTTAGTTTGAGGTTTTACGATTTCAGATCTCAGGCAGAAAGTTGCAGACTTGAGCAATTGAATAGCATCGCAAACTGAGAGGAACTGGAGCCCGCAACTCACTCACAGAGAATCTACAATTGAGTTGCGTGCTTTGAATCTGGACCATAATCTTTAATGTGTGTGTTATAAGTCACTTAAACCTATGTCACCATACATTTGTGCTGTTTTTCAGCTTTTTTTTGTGCTCCAGATTTTTTTTCTTTAACAAAATAGTTTAACAGAAAGGAAAACATAATGTGTTCAGAAGAAGAGAGAGAGAGAGAGAGAGAGAGAGAGAGAGAGAGAGAGAGAGAGAGAGAGATGTCTATAGGGAGAGTAGAGACAGAAAGGGAAAAAAAGAATATAAAGTACTACATTACAAAAAATACATAGATAACTAGAATAGCCTTCCAGTGGAAGTGGTAGAGTCAAATGCAAGAAAGTAAAGCATGCCTGGGATAAGCATAAAGCCATTTTAGGGACATCTTAGGGCTTAATAAGCCAGACTTTGGGTTGATAGAATTGGCAAGCTAGATGGAGCTTAGTTATCTGTCATTAAATCAAAGTTTACATTTAAGAGAGGAGGAAAGACAAAAGAGAACAAAATAGACAGGCAAGGGAGAAAGAAAGTAAGAAACAGAAAGAAGCAAGGAAGAGAGAAGGGGTTAGGGCAGCGGGGAGAAAATAGGGAGAATATGGAAAGCAGAAAGAAAATGTAAGGGAGAAATAAAAAATAAAAATGAAGGCTGGGCAGAAGTTAAGGAAGAGATGCAGAGAAGGGAGAAGAGAAAAATGGGCTAAGAGGAGGGAGGGAGGGAGAGAAAAGGGTAATGGAAAGAAAAGGGAGGGAGAACACAGGCTACCGCCTCCTCACTGTCATATTAGTGTATAACAAATGCTCCCCTACTTATATATTTTATCACTGCATCACACAGGCTTCCTCCCACCTCACTATCATATCACTGCATAACACAGGCTTTCTACACATCACTATTATATCACTGCATAACACAAACTTCCCTTAGCTCACCATCATACCACTGCATAACACAGGCTTCCCCCACATCACTATTACATCACTGCATAACTCAGGCTTCCCTCACCTCACTATCATATCACTGCATAACACAGACTTCATCCCTCCTCACCATCATATCATTGCATAACACAGGCTTCCTCCTTCCTCACTATAATATGACTGCATCACGCAGTCTTCCTCCCACCTTCCTATCATATTCCCCCACATCACTATTATATCACTGCATAACACAGGCTTCCCTTACCTCACTATCATACCACTTCATCACACAGGATTCCCCACATCACTATTATATCACTGCATAACACAGACTTCACATACCTCACTATCCTATCACTGCATCACACAAGCTTCCTCCTTCCTCACTATCACATGACTGCGTAACACAGGCTCCCCCATCCTTACTATCCAATCACTGCATAACTCAAACTTCCTCCCTTCTCACCATCCTTTCACTGTATAACAAAGGCTTCCCATAGTCCAGGGAAAACTGCTATCAATACTTGTATTCCCTATAGATAATCACTCCACTTCTTGGCTATCTATTATTATTATTAATAAAAGTAGGCAGGATACACTTTGTATGTAAAACCGTAGGTTTTTTAGCTATTATTAATGTATATAAAATGGATCAGTTTAACATACAATCTTGTGCTCTTTCACACCATGAAAAGCACTTACAGTGAGGTAAATGTATAATGGTAAATGGTAAATTAAAAATATTATTCAAAATATTATGAGAAAAAGAAAAGGTTCTGTGAACAAAATCCTTTAACATTAGATGCTGAACAGTTACTTTACCAATGAAATGTTACCATGTACAGTATTTAATCCACACTGTGTGTGGGTGTTTCAAATTTTTAACACTTTCTGTTTATAATGAATGTCTTCTTCTCTTTGAAAGGGAGGACCCTTTGAGCTGGCAGTGGATGTTGGCTGTGGGACAGGGAGGTCCACTCGGCCATTGGCTCCTTACTTCCACAAGGTGATTGGAATAGATATCAGCGAGACGCAGATAAATGAGGCCAGAAAACATACTTCAGAGGAAAATGTCTCTTATCTGTGAGTATCCTTACCATACCATGCTGTAGAGACATGATCATCAGTGCTATATAATGTACCCTATTATACTGCACCCCAATATATTTGACATTATTTATAGCATGTGCATGACTGCAATCTATTTGGACTTATAACTTTATGAGAAACCACCTTCATTGGAATCTTCCTCTCTTTGCAGGGTCTCCCCAGCTGAGGACATGCCCCTGGAAGATTCCTCTGTGGATCTAGTTATTGCTGCACTGGCTGCTCACTGGTTCCCTATGGACAAATTCCTGCAAGAAGCCGATCGAGTTCTGAAGCCCAATGGCTGCATCGCTTTGCATGCTTTAACATTAACATTTACATTACAATATAAAGAAAAGTCTGAGGAACTAACACGTATCATATGTGATGTAAGTAGATGCCCTCTGTTTTAACTGTTGCTGTAATTTGATTTTTAATGTTAGTCTTGATCTTTTGATCATCTGAAAATTAAACAACTTGCTGAAGCACTCTACACTTATTGTTCATATAATATATAATTATTCAGCAATGCGATAGAGACATCACCTGGTATATAAAAAGTACAAAAAGTGATTCCTATTCTACTATACAGAGATTTGCAGCCATCGTCATTCTTGTATCAATGTGACATTTCAGCTCTCACCGAAGTCTCCAGTTGTGATTATTACCATCAAATATGGTGAAAAAGACTTCTGGAAAGTCAATCTTTTTAGAAACTGCTACTGAATTAATTGAGGTAGAAAACAATACAAATATTATGCAAATGGGGCAGCCGATAGTTTGGTCCCTGTTTACAATAAAGAAAGTAAGAGTGGGGTGTGAGACAGGAGGGTGACAAATACAATATGGCAGAGATGAAGGCAGTAGGCGTGTACTGTGTACTGAAGTAGAGGTGTACTGTATTTTGTATGTGTTAGCAATTTGTTATGCAGTTTCTGCATGTTAAAGCTGAGGTTGGTAAGTTTCTTTAAAGAGATGCATTTTTCATTAGTTTTTGAAGGGCTTGAGTCATGAAGATAGTCTGATAGAGTGAGACAGAGAGTACCACAGAGTAGGTGCAGCTCAAGAAAAGTCCTTCAGGGGAGAGTCAAAAAATGTGGAAAGAAATAAGGAAAGAAGAAGGTCATTAGTAGAGAGAAGAAGGCAGTTGGGGGAGTATTTTGAGACAAGGGCAGATATATAATGGGTGCACAGTTGCTATGGCCTTTATATTTAGGGTCCGGATTTTATTCCAAAAACTATGGAAAACAGTTGTGTAATGGATAGAGAAATGAGGCAGACACTAAGGGGGGGGGGGGGGTATATGAATCTAATTATGGATTGTAGTGAAGACAGAAGGGTGATAGAAGGCTAAAAGGAGTGAGTTCCAGTAGTCAAGGCGAGAAATGATGAGAAAATGGATTCAAATTTTAGTTGTGACTTATGTACGATAGAGGAATGCGACATGATTTGGTTATTGATTGTATGTGAGGAATGAAAGAGAGGGCAGGGTCCCATAAAAAAACCAAGATAGCGAGCCTGATACATGGAAGTGATTATAACATTGTCAACAGTGATGGATATCTGAGGAGTGCTTGCTGTAATCTGTGTAATTGAGTGCCTCAGTGTAATTATGGCATGTTTTAAAGATGATGAACTTGTCAGAGTTAAGGGAGAGTTTGAATAGATGTGTAAGATGTGTGATAGATGGATCAAGTGGGCAAGTTGTAAAGTGAGAGGTTGACAGAAGACCAGAGACTTCATCCACAGTTGTCGGGTAAAAGGAGCCCATTATAATTGTGGGATTGTGGATGGACAGTGGTTGGGTGTTATTGGTTTGTTGAGAGGACTATTTGTTTGAGCCATGTTTAGAGGAGAGTTTGCTCTGGATATTATGAATTTTATATTTAGAGTGGCTGCCAAAGTCTTCAGCTGTGGGGGGAGAAGATTGTTGGATGTTGAGAACAGACATTTGTAATTGGTCTACAAAGTTGGTATCACATATATAGTTGTGAGCGTACGAGTTGTTGCTAACGCTGCGGGCTCGCGCAGCGAGTCGCGGGCCTCGCGAAGCGAGGGCACTGTGCCAGGTTCTCAGTTGCTGGCATGGAGCGCCGCAGGCGCTCCATGCCAGCACCTGAGGACCTCGCAAAGCGAGGTCTTCAGTTGCAGCAACTGCGACCCTTGCAAAAAAAAGTTTACGTCGCAACACATTACGACACTCGCAAACAACATACGACACACGTTCACACACATTACGACACTCGCAAACAACATACGACACACGTTCACACACATTACGGCCTCGCAACACTCGGACGCAACTCGCGAACATTACAAAATTACAAACACAATACATACACACCGCACATACATAAAAACCTTACCTACACAAACAGGAAGCACCCAGGACCTCAAAAATGCAACTTACAACTTAATTGCACTCAAAATAAAAGAGTTTAGACACTAAATAGTTTGTTAAGCGACAGAAAAAATGGCCGACGAATAAAACGAAAACGAGGCTACACACGCAAACACCATACGAGACACGTTAACACACATTACGACTTCGCAAACATCGGACGCAACACGCCGACATACAAACATTTCAAACTTAACAAAGACACACAACAAACACATAAAAAGCTTACCTACAGCAAGAGGAACCAGCCAGCACCTCAAAAAAACAAGTTACACCTACATTTAAATCAAAATAAACACTTTAGACACTAATACCATCGCTAAGCGAGAGAAAAAATGGCCGACGAACAAAACGAAAACGAGGCTTCAGACGTAACTACACTACACTTACTCGCAATAATGAAACACATACTATGCGGAACGTATCACAATCAGATTAAACACCATTTTGAACAGTAATACGCCTAAAATGGCGGATGGAACGCAAATTGTAAGCTGGAACGCAAATAGCGCATGCGTATTGCGTTCTAACGGTCTCACTTTCCAGAACTTTCTACAAGTTTATAAATACTGCCTATTTCAAACTAAAAAATACATTTCTCCTCAGGTGATCAACGGAGTGACTTCTGAGATAACTGATGCTTTTACTTGAGAAGACAATTCTTTACTAATTTCCTACTTTACATTGTGCAAATTACAACTGAGAGGTAAGCTATAATATATTACATTTTATTATCAGGACAGGTCAAACAAATAAAAACAAAAAAATAGGATTTATGTAGTCATCATGTATGGCACATTTATGTGTATAGGCTCACAAAAAAAATACGCTTCATTTAACAAAACAACAAAAAAACATAATTTAAGATTAAACAGAGCTTTATGTATAGTGACATCTGACACGCACATATATGTCTATAATGTATAGTGACATGTGACACGCACATATATGTCTATAATATATAGTGACATCTCACACGCACATTTCTGTGTATTGCCCCTTCATAGTGACATGTGACACGCACGTATATGTGTATAATGTATAGTGACATCTGACACGCACATTTCTGTGTATTGCCCCTTCATAGTGACATCTGACACGGACATATATGTCTATAATGTATAGTGACATGTGACACGGACATATATGTGTATAATGTATAGTGACATGTGACACGCACATTTATGTGTATCATCTATAGTTACATCTCACACACACACATTTATGTGTGTTGGAAAAACAAAATATAAGGTTAATTTAACCATTTAAATTTGACTCATATATACTGATATGTCACACGTACACAAAATAATTACATTAAACTATGGAATGTGCTTCATGTATGTGACATATGTGTGTAGCCCCCAACAAAAAATAAGGTTAATTGAATTAATTTACTACAATTCAATAGATCATATAAAGCTGAATCTTTCTATTTCTTTTAATATTCAAACAGACTCTGCATCAACAGCGTCTCTCAACAATTTGCACCGTGCACTGTGAAGCACAATCCCTTTTAAAGAACACCAACAAAGAAGAAGAGGTAACATACAACAAGACATTACATGCTCAAAATGCCATGCTTTGCTAGATGACAAATTATAAATATACAAATAACTATTTCACTTTCTTTTTCAAACAGACACTACAAGAAGACCGGCGGATTAAGATTGGCAGGAGGGGACCGTCTGTCATTCAAAACTTCTATCAAGGTAAAGTATTAAGTATAAACAAGAAATAACCATGAGCCTTATTCAATTGCGACTTCCTCAATTGAATAGGCCTCTATATAAGCACATAACATATTTTTTATACAGAACTTTTTAGTTACTGAATTTCTAACCACAATCAAGGTTTTCAATAACTAAAAACTTTGCTCAATAAATATGTTATGTGATTATATAGAGCCCTCTTCAATTGGCAAAATTTCAATTCAATGAGGACCTATATGTCTTTAATGGCCAAGGGCCTCACTCAAATGTGATTTGCCCATTTCAATAGGGCTCTATATAAGCACAGAGCATATTTTTAAAAGGAAATTTTTCTTTTGTGAACACGTTGCTTTTGGATACAAGTTCACTAAATACAAAATTACGTCAAAAAATATGCTCTGTGCTGATATTGAGCTCTATTCCATTGGCCAAAACACAATTGAATGAGCAGCTCACAATATAACAAATGCAGTAACCAAAGGCCCTCATTCAATTGCTATTTTGGACAATTAAATATGGCTATAAATAAGAACTTTTAGGCCCTTAGTCTATTTTAACAAATATATGTGATGTGCTTATTTACAACCCTATTCAAATTTCTACATTGCAATTCAATTACGGCCTTAGAGTACTATTACATTGTAAAAAATGCAATTGAATGAGGCCCAAACTATGCAACATATGGTACACACAAAGGACCTCATTCAATTGCAATTTGAACAATTGAATAGGGCTCTAAATAACAACATAACAATTTCTTTAAACTAAGGTTTTAGTTAATAAAAAAATATCAAAAATACAGTTTTTAAATGACTAAAAAATTATTTAAAATAATATGCTATGTGCTTATTTAGGGCACAATTCAATTAGCCAAATCGCAATTCAATGACACACAAACTGCTACACACAAAACAGAATTTCTTATTCAATGTTTAACAACCTATAAGCCTTACAAAGAAGCAAAAATAAGAATAACAAAAGTGTTGTGCACCAAATAGCATTGTATAAAAAAGCACACAAACTCATAGCAAACTATATTAACATTCTTCTTTAATGTTTAACAACCTATAACCTGTACAATCAAGAAGAAATAAGTTTTGCACAAGTGATGCGCACCAAACAGGATTGTCAAAAACTAACACAAACACATAGCAAACTACCTTAATTATATTATTTCATGTTTCACTAACTATAACCATCACAATAAAGGTTAAATAACTATACCACAAGTGGTGTGCACAAAACAGGATTGTACAAAAAATAACATAAACACATCTTATTTAATATATCACAACCCACAAGCCTTACTAAGAACCTTCAATAAGAATAACAAAAGTTGTTGGATTGTACAGAAAGTAAAAAAAAACAAAGATAGAAAAAAATAACCATAACTCATACAATACAGTCAAATTAATACATTTTTAATTTATTTAACAGACATTTCACTCAAACAACATTTTCTATTTTACATTACAACAGATACTGCGTCAAGACAATCGGACGAGGACTTTTTCCACAGGACCGGACCATCGGACGAGGACTCGGACCAGACCAGCAGACGAGGAATTTCAACACAGGACCAGACCAGCAGACGAGGAATTTCAACACAGGACCAGACCATCGGACGAGGACTTTCACCAACGGACCACAACATCGGACGAGGGATATCGCCACAGGACCACAATATCGGACGGGGGCTATCGCCACAGGACCACACCATCGGACGAGGACTTCCAACAGAGGACCACACCATTGGACAACGATTTTGAAACGAGGACCAACAAACATTCGGATTTAAATCACACTTCAACCAAGGTAAACTATAATAAGTACTAAAGTATAAAACTAAAGAAACTGCTTTCAGTTGTATCCGTGTCAACAGAAAAATAAAATAATTAATTTACTATCCCCCTTATTTTATTTAAATTGCTACTATGCAATACATAGCTCAATAACCACATCACTTTTTTTTTCAGCAAAGAAGTTTTGCAGTGGTAAATATCTATCCACAAACAAAGTTTTTAATAAATAAAACAATTATTTTAAATAAATATGTTACATGCTTATTTACAGCAGTATTCCATTGGCCAAATTCTGAGCCACTGAAGACAGGAATTATAAATTTAACTAAATATAAATGATACATTCATGATTTGCCTTTTATTTCACCAATTGTGCACAATAATCTTTAACAGGAATTACAAATTTAAATATACACAATTACATTTATTTGTTTCCATTTACAGATTAATATGGCTGATAACGAGACCAAAGAAGAGAAGAAAAGACGTCAAACTAGAGAAAGACAAGAGAGATGGGCCGCCCAGCAGACACCGGAGGAGAAAGAAATTCGAAGAGAAAAAGAACGCAAAAGACTTGCAAATAAAAGAATATCAGCTGCAAAAATGAAAGATACAACCAAAAAAAATAAAAAAATAATAAAGCATTTACAAACTGTTCCTAAAACATCAGATGACATTTTACAACATACCAGTCAAGACAGACCAAAAAAACAACTACAAAAACAAAGCATTTACAAACTCTTACTAAAAACTTATAGGACATTTCAACCGAACAAGTCCAACATATACCAAGAAAATCTACGAAAAAAACTAAACATTTAGAACCTGTTGTTGAAACATTTCATGACTTTTCATCTGATGAATATCAAAGTCAACATCCAATATGCTTTGCAAATTGTCCTTTACTGAAGTCTTTAGCAGTAGAGGTTCATAGTTGTGGGGACATGACTACTCAATGTCAATTTTGTGAGGCTTATTATTTTAAACAGGAGAGACCCCGAGATGGACAATTTATTAGTTGTTGTCAAAAAGGAAAGTTCAAACTTCCACAAAGGAAACAATTTCCAACCTATTTACTAAATATTATGACTGAACCTACTTTTCCAAATTACAACAATTTTAAGACAAACATAAGATCCTACAATAGTGCCATATCATTTGCATCTATGGGGGCAACATTGGCTGCTAATGTACCAGGACATGGTCCTTACTGTTTTAAAGTCCAAGGACAAATTTATCATCGGACTTCACATTTACATCCAGAGGAAGGAGAGCAAAGAAAATTCGCTCAACTATATGTCCTAGATACAATGGAAGCTGTTGACCAACGTATGCAGATGGAAGAAAATAAAAAATGCTTACCCAGTGTTTTTATAGAGCTAAATAACATTATGGACAACAATCCCTACAGTAAAGCTTACAAAAAATTGGCAGAAGTAGAAAATGAACAACTACTTCATGCACAAAGACATCAATTACCCATGCCAAAGGTTAATATGGTGCTTAAAAGAGACAGACATACTGATAAACGTCGTTATAACTTGCCAACATCAAATGAGGTTGCAATGGTCTTTCACAATGATGAAGGAGAACCACCATTTCAAAGAGACATTAGAGTATATCCCAGAAATGAGGACCAACCATTTATTAATATTAATATCTTAAGTCCAAATTTAGATCCAATGACATATCCCATCTTTTTCCCACACGGAGAAGCAGGTTGGCAACCAAAATTAACCCTTCCCAGTTACCCAAATGCTAAAGCCAGAATCCGAAATAATGTTTCTATGCTTGAATTTAAAGTAGCTCAAATTGCCATTAGAGATGAATTTAATCCAATTTTATGTGGTGGGAAACTAACACAACAATGGATTATTGATTCATATTTGCAAGTTGAGGCAAATAATTTAAACTTTATAAAATATCAACAAGATAAACTACGTGTAGAACAATATTGTGGACTCATGGACTATGTTGCTGACGTGGCTACAAGCAGAGACATGACAGCTGGCAAAGCCATCATTTTACCGTCTTCCTTTCAAGGATCTCCTCGAAATATGAGAGAAAGATACAATGATGCTATGGCTATTGTGACAAAATTTGGAAAACCAGATTTATTTGTGACATTTACATGTAATCCACAATGGCCAGAAATTAATCAAAATCTACTTCTTGGACAAAGTGCTTCAGATAGACCAGATTTAGTAGCCAGAGTTTTTAAGATAAAATTAAATGAATTAATACGTGACTTTACTATAAATCAGTTATTTGGCAAATGTCTTGCTTATGTATATACCATTGAATTTCAAAAAAGAGGCCTTCCACATGCACATCTTCTCATAATACTTCAAGAGAAAGATAAATTAGATACTTCGGACAAAGTGGATGCAGTCATAGTTGCTGAACTACCGGATCCAGAACTATATGGTAGACTATATGAGATTGTTACTCATCGCATGATTCATGGACCCTGTGGAGACCTTAATCCACAATCACCATGTATGGAAAATAATCAATGTTCAAAAGATTTTCCAAAAGATTATAGAGACAAAACATATGCAAATTGTGATGGATATCCACTTTATAAAAGAAGAGAAGGAGATAGTGCCATTATTCGTGGAAAAAAAGTGGACAATAGATATGTAGTACCCTACAATCCACATTTACTCATGAAGTACAACGCCCACATCAACGTAGAAGCCTGCACTTCCATCAAATCCATTAAATATGTCTACAAATATATTTACAAAGGTTACGATGCAGCTACTGTAGTCGTCAAAAGTGCAGACAACCCTGAAAGTAGTGAGTTAGTACATGATGAACTTGCATCTCATGTAGATGCTCGCTATGTCAGTGCGCCAGAAGCTATGTGGCGGCTTTTAAAATTTGAAATGCATGATAGATCACATGCAGTATATAGGTTAGCAGTACATTTGCCACAACGACATTTAGTCTATTTCCATTCTGGAAATGAAATGAATGCATTGGCCCAAAGTGAAGATCGTCACACTACACTAACTGCATGGTTTGCATTAAATTCCACTGATGCTCAAGCAACACAATACTTATATATTGAAATTCCATATCACTATGTTTTTGTGAATGGATTATGGAGAGCAAGAAAAACAAGAGGCAATAAAATAATTCCACGAATTTACACAGTCAGTCCAAGAGATGTTGAACAATTTTGCTTACGGATATTACTTTTAAATGTTCCAGGAGCACAAAGTTTTGAACAATTAAGAACTGTTAATGACATTGTATATGAATCCTTCCATTTAGCTGCAAGAAATAGAAACTTACTCGCTGATGATACAGAGTGGGAAAGATGTTTAGAAGAAGCAGCACAATGTCAAATGCCACGACAGATGAGAGAACAATTTGCTTTTATTTGTATCTTCTCAAATGCTCCAAATGCATTAGCTTTGTGGGAGACTTTTAAAAGTAATATGGCTAAAGACTTTATGCGACGATACAATGAACCCATTGCACACTTAAAAGCCTTAATGGAAATTCAAGAAGTCTTTTTAACTCATGGATTAAGTTGTGCAAGTTTTAATTTGCCTGATCCAGGTCTAATAGATGACATTAACTTTGAAGACTATGACATTCAACTACAAGCAGAAAGAACAGAAGAAAGACTTGCAACTTTAAATACACTACAATTGCAAGCATTTCATGCCATTAAAAATGCTATAGATGATGACATGGTGACAGAGCGTTATTTCTATCTTGATGGACCTGGCGGATCAGGGAAAACATATTTGTACAATTTATTAATGAGTTCACTACGAGCACAAGGACAAATAGCAATGGCGTTTGCCACTACTGGAATTGCTGCACTTTTATTAGAAGGTGGAAGAACTGTTCATAGTGGATTCAAACTGCCAGTGCCTATTTTGGAAAATTCAGTGTCAGATATTCGCATGACATCCTTACAAGCAAAGAAATTGAAGAAATGTAAATTAATTATAATAGATGAGGCCACAATGATGTCATGCTATGCCCTCCAATGTATTGACCGTTTGCTTCGTGAAGTCATGGATAATATTTTGCCATTTGGTGGAAAGGTAATTTTGTTGGGTGGCGATTTTAGACAAACATTACCTGTCGTTGTACATGGAAATCGAACAGACATTATTGAAACATGTATAAAGTCAAGTACAGTATGGAAACATTTTACCCATCTTCAACTGCAACAAAATATGAGATCAGAAGGCCAAACTGATTTCAATGATTGGCTTATTAAAATTGGAGAAGGAAGAACAGAAAAAATACTACATTTACCTGACGACACTGTAGAGATCCCACCTCATATGATTTGTCAACAAGATATTATATCGGCTATATTTGAAGGGAGCATAAATAACGAAGAATATTCTGAGCTTGCCAACCAAGTTATACTGACGTGTAAAAATAAAGATGCATTAATACTCAATAATGAAATCTTAAAAAAAATTAATGCACCACAAAGAAATTATCACAGTGCTGATTCTGTACTTGCTGATGACAATGAAAGTCAGGCAAACTTTTCAACTGAATTCATTAACTCTTTAACTCCTTCTGGAATGCCACCACATATTTTGCAGCTAAAGAAAGGTGCAATTATCATGTTACTGCGAAATATGAACCCAAAAAAAGGCCTATGCAATGGCACAAGATTAATTGTTCAACAATTAAAGGACCATTTTATAGATGCTGAAATTTTAACTGGGACCCATAAAGGAGAGAGAGTTTTCATACCAAGAATAGATTTAGCACCAAGTGAAAGTAGTCTCCCTTTTATACTTCAAAGAAGACAATTTCCCATTATTATGGCATTTGCCATGACCATTAATAAATCACAAGGTCAAACTTTCAAATCTGTGGGTATTTACTTGGAAGAACCAGTTTTTGCACATGGTCAATTGTATGTTGCGTTGTCACGGTGCAAAAATCCACAGGCTATTAAAGTTTACATTGAAAACAGTGAAAGTCAAGGTGATTTATTAGAAGATGGACGTATTTTTACTAAAAACATTGTCTACTATGAAGTACTATAACTTTGCAGGATACAAATTAAAGATGCCAACATTTTTTAAAAGCATTCCAAAATACATAACAATTGGTTGTTTAATTCAGTCATAATTAAGGAAAGTACTGTTTATGAATGATTCGCCTCACAAAATACTTGCCTTGCATTTTTAGTAAAAATTATGTTAAAATGTTAAGTCACTATGTTAATGTTTCTAATGTTACAAGTTTAAAATAGATCTTTTAAAGTTATTTCATTCAACAGATTACAAAGTGGATGTTAAGAGGTCAAGCACCTTTTAAGTCACAATGTAAATATTGTCTGTTATCTTAAGATTACTAACTACATTAATGTTTATCGCCAGTTTATGTGCTCAGTAATGAATTACTTTCATTACGTACGTTTTAAGGAGAGTTTTACTGTATGCCTTCCTCTACATTCAATGTATATTCAAGTTAACAATTATTGTGATAGAAATTTCATGTTAATACTGATTAATTTAAAGGTCAATTGTTCTTACATTCAAATGTTAATACTTTTAATAAAAAATTAGGTTACAAAATGTATTCACTATGTTCCTGTTTATAATGTTCAAAATTATATCAATGTTTTCTCAACTTCTAAACTTACATAAAAAATAAAGTTCAAGTTTCAAAATATATACTTTGAAGGTTATTGCTTACATATATTTTAAACTTCATGTTAAAATTCGCAACGTTTCAAGAATGCTTTTTACTTTTTGCTTTCCTATTCATTCAATGTATATTAAAGTTAACAATTCTTCAGATACAAATTACATTTTAAATAACCATTACATCAACATTTTACAAAAATACCCGTTCATATTAAAATACTTACAAGTGTCAAAAATATATGTTAATAACTAAACAACTTGACAAACATATACATCACATTGCCGTCATTTTTTGACGGGCAAGTCGCTAGTTAATGATAAAAAGTAGTGTTGTTTGGCAAGATTGAGGGCAGATGATTGGATAAAAAGAATAAACTTGTAATTGAGAAGGTCTAAGTACGAGCAGCACCAGATCTAATGAAGTGGTTGGGCCAAAGTCGATAGGATTCTCAGCGGCAGATGTGTCTAGAAGGAAAAGGAAAGTCCATTGCTGCAAAGAAGAATTCAGCATAGGAATCTGTACTGTTAGAACTATTAATGAAGGCAAACTGGACATGGTTATACATGGTTATACATGGCAGATATGGCAGGATTAAACATTGATATCCTGTAAATTAGTGAAGTCAAACAGACTAGAATAAGACATTTCATCAGACAGTTACCAGATTCTGTGATCAAGAATCAAACAAAAGAAATGTAATAGCCCTCATCAAATGGTGGCCAAAGCAGTTTCTGGTTACAACCCAAATAAGTGATAGAATTAATTGGAATCCAATTGGAAAGAAATTCAACATCACAGTGATCCAAGTCTATAGCTCAACCATGGATGCTGTAGAGTCTGAAGTTGACTAATTATATGAGGATATTCAACACCTCCTAGAGTTGACACCAAGAAAAGATTTTACTCTCATAATAGGAGATAGGAATGCTAAAGTATGGAACCAAAAGATACCTGCAGTAACTGGCAAGTTTGGCCTTGGAGTACAAAATGAAGCGGTTCAGAGATTAGTAGAAGTAGAAGTCAAGATAATTCTCCGGTCATAGCAAACACCCTCTTCCAACAGCCTCTGAGACGACTCTACTCATGGACATCATCAGATGGAAACATAGAACTCAGATTGATTAAACATTTTGTAGCCAAAGATGGTGGAGCTCTATACAATTTGTTAAAATTAGAAATAAACTAAGATATAAGTATATGAAAAGTAAGTGATATCCCCTGTGAATATGCAGTGGAGGCAAATAATAGATTTAAGGGACTAGATGTGTTAGACAGAAGGTCTGAAGAACTTTGGGCAATAGTTAGTGACATTGTTCAGAAAAATGCAACAAATCACCCATTATGTATTCTGACAGTGCAAAGGCAGGTTAGAAGCAATTTTTTTAAAATTAAGTTATGTTTAATTTTTAATTTTAAGCCTATATAACAAGATTTATGAATGAGAAGAAAAATACAAAATAAATCTAATAATTTATACATAAAATAAAAAATAGAAAGGTTCAAATATATAAAAAGAAACACAAACCCACATGTTATAGGTGTTAATTTTAGATGCCATGGTGATCCACAATTAACCCCTTAATTGAGTTTGGCATGATGAATCAAGCCTCATATCTTACACAATAAAGGTGTTGGGGTAATAGCAGCATCAGATTTGAGGTTCGTATTCTTCTCAGGTGCATTGTTTTTGCCTCTACAGGTGGGTGAAAGTACTCAAAGGATTTTTAGAAAATCTCAGCATTTATGTGTAACCCTTGGAGTGCTGAAGATTTTTCTTTGCTGCAAAAGGGTATTTGATTATGTGCCACGTTGTGTTTTCTTTTTTTAAATAAGTCACAAGCCAAAAACGTATTCAAATATGCTCTTTTAAATGCTAAAATTGTTTTGTTCCATGTCCTTTTAAGATATCAATGTTTTACATCCAAATGCTTGCTGTCTCTGTCATTTTTTGGATGAGTTGAAACAATATGGTACAACATAGAACATATATAAACTGTATAAGACAACTATGGGCTTAGCTGGCACAGGTTTTATCATATAAAGTGTCTGCATCACACACAGAAGATGATAAAAGACACAAAGAGACCTCTGACTACAGGACTCGGTAGTGTCTAGGAGCTGTCTCACACAGTCCCATTCACGTGGCTGACTGGACACATTGGTTGTGTGTCTCCTCGTTATCTATATCTCTCATTATTGGAGGGCCTCAGATAAGAACATATATATATATATATATATATATATATATATATACATGATTTTCCAGTCTTTATCTGATGTCACACAGCAGTTTTGGAAATGTCCATTTCCCTTTTTTGGCACTTATCTGGGATTCAGTAATTGGTGTCTTTTCATGGTATTTAGTTTTTTTTTTTTTCTCACACAGGTCTTTGAAGTTCTTTCTCAACATGAATCTAAAGTAAATGATATCATGAGATCCCAGTATAAAGAAATCTATGATGTCATACCATATCCTGACAAAAAACGGTAAGGTTATAAAAAACACTAATGGTTTTGTCCAAATCGGAGACAATGAAGTCCTTGGTGGTTGCTCTAAACTTAGTGATATAGAGCAAGACATCCTTACTGAAGTATTTGCTCAGACACAAGTACTTATCAAGCTTATCACAGTTTTGGTTCGACAACTCTGCAGATGTTGGTGAAATATATAACCTAAAACTGTTTCATTGTATAAAACTATTTGTTGTCAAAAATTGTAATTCTAGCAGACTCTGCTTGTGCAAAGATTATTCCAGGCGGTGCCGACAGAGGTTTCTGATATATATAGATGAATAATCAAAATATTGCAGTATATATATATATATAGTGATGATGTAACTGGGTTATCGGACAAGAGATAGACGGACAAGATGCAGGGTCAGGGGGGAGGACGTCAATAATGGAGAAGAGGCAGAGAAACAGGAATGATACTCAAACACATTTTAAATAAAAATGTGTTTTTGTTCATATTATTATTATTATTATTTATTTGTAACGCGCCATCATATTCCGTAGCATTATGATTAAGGCAACACAACATTACCACATTAAAAAAGATGGAGGGCCCTGTCTTTGCCCTTAGAATCCAGTGTCCATGGAGTTTTCCCCAGAGCACCGCGCGGGATTGAAGATTCACAAACTTACAATCTAAAGGTTTTGGGTGTGTTACAGGAGGGCGAAAAAAGCCTTGTGCATGTTAAGGCTGCAGACTTTAGGCTTCTTTAAACAAGTGCAGTTTTAGTGAGTATTTGAAGGATTTTATTCTGGAGGCAAAGGGAAGCCAATGGAGAGACTGACAGAGAGAAGGTGCAGACACAGAGGGCCCTATTAAATTATCCCTCGTAGTTCTCTCGGTGCTCGCAAAGGCAGTTTTCCTGCTGTTTGCGAGTACCGAATCTCTCGCAGCCTGCTTTGCGATATGACTGCGAGAAAATGGCCGAGAATAGGCTCCGAGAGAGCTACGTAGCCTTAAATCTACGCATGATTCTCGCATATCGTAAGAATCCCTACGTGCACAAAAAGTGCACGCAAGGGATCTGAAAGCCTCTACGTGCTGCCTTGGAACAGCCCGAGACAGCAGTGTGAGGCTCCCCCCTGCACCCTATACACATCCCCATGCTTCAGGGGGTCTCTATCAGGACCCCTGCAGCACCCCCACATTAACCCCTTGCAGTGGGGGTCCCAGATCTGCATAGATCAGGCCCCCCGCTGCATTTAAAACTTTAAAATTCCCCTCCGGGGCCGCGGCACACTATTACCCAATCCCAGCCGCGGCACTTAAAATTAACCCCCCTCTATGCTGGGTGTCCCCATCGGGACCCCCGAAGTGTCCCCACAAAAAAACCCATTGCAGGGGCGGTCCCCTATCTGCATAGATCAGGCCCCCCGCTACATTTCAAACTTTTAAATTTCCCGCTGCGGCTCCTTAAAGGGGCCGCGGCACACTATTACCCAATCCCGGCCGCGGCACTTAAAATTAACCCCCATCTATGTCCCCATATAAACCCCCTGCAGCGGGGGTCCCCGATCGGCACCGATCATGACCCTGCTGCAATTCAATTTTAAAATTCCCGCCTCGCAGGTCCTTAAAGGACCGTAAATATTAACCCCAACTATAATTAACCCATTAACTCATGGTGGTCAATCCAGACCACCATAAGGCCTAAATTAACCCATTAACTCATGGTGGTCAATACAGACCACCATAAGGCCTAAATTAACCCATTAACTCATGGTGGTCAATCCAGACCACCATAAGGCCTAAATTAACCCATTAACTCATGGTGGTCAATCCAGACCACCATAAGGCCTAAATTAACCCATTAACTTATGGTGGTCAATACAGACCACCATAAGGCTCTATTTAACCCCATCAGTCCCATAAGGGTATATTATTACCATTATGGGCCTGTTACAACCCAACATTAACCACATAAGTGCCATGACGGTCCTCAAGGACCATCATGACACGAACTACAAACACTACACTATAACCCCCAATAAACCATTTAATCTAAACTAACCCCCCTCTACACTAATCTATTAACACTTACACTACCTACCTACACTATCTACCCCCAATAAACCTCCCCAACACTCTAATTACAGAAAAAAAAACTACCTTACAGAAAACAAAAAAACCTACAGTAAAGAAAAAAAAAATACATTACAACCCCACTACCCACTACAGAAAATAAAAAAATACATTACAACCCCACCCCCCACTACAGAAAACAAAAAAATACATTACAACCCCACTCCCCACTACAGAAAATAAAAAAATTACACACCTGAAAAGGAAAGACAGATAAACACAATACAATACATACATATAATACATTACATACATTACATACAATACATGACATTACATACATTACATATAATATATTAAATATAATATATTACATATAAAATATTAAATATAATATATTACATACAATATATTACATACAATACATGACATACAATACATGACATTACATACATTACATATAATATATTAAATATAATATATTACATATAAAATAATAAATATAATATATTACATATAGTCCAAATCAAATACCACCTATCTATCTAACATACAATCTATTTAATTTAAAATAAATCCTAACTATATCAAATACATCCCCCTATCTATCTAATATACAAAAAATCCTAACTACATACACAGACCCTTATTCTAAAATAAAATAAAATAATTACAGTCCTAACTACACAGACCCTAATTCTAAGCTAAAATCAGTAAATTAAGACCACTTACCTTTAAGATGTTGCTTCAGATCACTAACCTATGGGTCAAACAAAAAAAAAAAATTAGTACAAAACATTAAAATTCAATAAATAAACATTCTATACATTCTAAATAATATACTCACCTTTCCATCATGTCCCGTCATTGTTTAGCTCTTCCGGCGCGGCCCTGTTAAAAAAAAACACAATACATGAATACATTAATACAATATATAAACAATAAATAAAATACACATATAAACATCTAAATATACATTTAACTTACCTCCCCGCGATGTCCCCCGCCTTCTCTCCTTCAGCCCCGGCTGGGCCGCGGAACCATCCGCGCTCTAAAGAAAAGAAAAAAAAAACTAACGGAGGTCTGCACTGGCAGACCTCCCGGACGCTAATGAACCTCCCGGAGTCGTTTCCGGGAGGAAATTGGCATTGGCGGCTTGTGATTGGCTGAAAAAGCTGTCTATCAATTTCAGCCAATCAAAAGTCGTCAATGTGTGAGCCAATCAGGATGGGATACACCCCAATATCCCACCCTGATTGGCTAAAACACTTGTCTATCTTTCTGGGAAGAAGACATCTGCGCATCCTGATTGGCTCCTACATTGACCACTTTTGATTGGCTGACAGTTTTTTCAGCCAATCAGAAGCCGCCAATGCCAATTTCCTCCCGGAAATGACATCCGGGAGGTTCATTAGCGTCGGGGAGGACTGCCAGTGCAGACCTCCGTTAGTTTTTTTTTTGTTTTTTTTAGAGCGCGGATGGTTTCCTTTGCCCAGCCGGGGCTGAAGGAGGGAAGGCCGGGGACATCGCGGGGAGGTAATTTAAATGTATATTTAGATGTTTATATGTGTATTTTATTTATTGTTTATATATTGTATTAATGTATTCATGTATTGTGTTTTTTTTTTAACAGGGCCGCGCCGGAAGAGCTAAACAATGACGGGAAATGCTGTAAAGGTGAGTATATTATTTAGAATGTATAGAATGTTTATTTATTGGATGTTAATGTTTTGTACTAATTTTTTTTTTGTTTGACCCATAGGTTAGTGATCTGAAGCAACATCTTAAAGGTAAGTGGTCTTAATTTATTAATTTTAGCTTAGAATTAGGGTCTGTGTAGATAGGACTGTAATTATTTTATTTTATTTTAGAATAAGGGTCTGTGTATGTAGTTAGGATTGTTTGTATATTAGATAGTTAGGATTTATTTTAAATTAAATAGATTGTATGTTAGATAGAGGGTATTTGATTTGGACTATATGTAATATATTATATGTAATATATTATATTTAATATTTTATATGTAATATATTATATTTAATATATTATATGTAATGTATGTAATGTCATGTATTGTATGTCATGTATTGTATGTTATATATTTTATGTAATATATTATATTTAATATTTTATATGTAATATATTATATTTAATATATTATATGTAATGTATGTAATGTCATGTATTGTATGTCATGTATTGTATGTAATATATTATATGTAATATATTATATTTAATATTTTATATGTAATATATTATATTTAATATATTATATGTAATGTATGTAATGTCATGTATTGTATGTCATGTATTGTATGTAATATATTATATGTAATATATTATATTTAATATTTTATATGTAATATATTATATTTAACTAGCGACTTGCCCGTCAAAAATGACGGCAATAAAAACTGAAGCCTGGCAATGCTGTTTGCCACACAATGTAAGCCTCTCCCCCTCTACTTTACTGGCCTTGTGATGAGCGCCTTTGGCGCTCATCACAGGCCTTGCAATGAGCCCCTTTGGAGCTCATTGCGAGTCTCTCCCTCTGTCTACTTCCTCCCTCGTGTCCTTATTTCCCCCCTCCTCTCCCTCCCTTGTGTCTCCTTCCACCTCGTCTACCTCCTTTGTATCTCCTGCCCCCCTGTGTTTTTACCTCCCTCTCCCTCCCGTGTCTCTAAACTCCTCCCCTGTGTCTCTTTCCCCCTTCTCCCTCCCATGCATCTCTTCCCCCCCCTGTGTCTCCCCCAACCCTCCCCTGTGTCTGTTTCCCCCTGGCCTGTGTCTCTTTCCCCCTCCCCCTGTGTCTGTTCCGGCCTTCCTCGTGTCTCCATTTCCCTCCCTTGTGTATCTTCCCCCCTGCACTCTCTCCCCTGTGTCTCTTCCACCTCCTCTCACTCCCCTGTGTCTCTTCCCCCTCCTCTTTCTGTGCCTCTTCCTCCCTGTCTCTTCCCCCTCACCCTCTGTGTCTTCCACCCTCTCCCTCTGTGCCTCTTCCCCCGCCTCTCTCTGTGTGTCTCGCCACTGTGTCTCTTCACCCCTTCCTCTGTCCCCCCCCTCTGTGCCTCTTTCCCCCTCTCTCTGTACCTCTTCCCCCCTTTCCCTCTGTGTCTCTTCCTCCCTCACCCTCTGTATCTCTCCCCCCTGTGCCTCTTCACCCCTCTCCCTCTGTGCCTGTTCCCCCCTGGCCGGTGTCTCTTTCCCCCTTCCCCCTGTGTCTGTTCCCCTCTTCCCCCCCCCCATTTCCCTCCCATGTGTATCTTCCCCCTGTTCTCCCTCCCGTGTGTCTTTTCCCCCTCCTCTACCTCCCCTGTGTCTCTTTCCCACCTATCCCTCTGTGTCTGTCCCCCTCCCTCTGTGTCTCTTCCCCCTCCCTCTGTGTCTCTTCCCCACTCTCCCTCTGTGCCTCTTCCCCACTCTCCCTCTGTGCCGTGCCTCTCCCCCCCCTCTTCCCCACTCTCCCTCTTCCCCACTCTCCCTCTGTGCCTCTCTTCCCCACTCTCCCTCCCCTCTTCCCCACTCTCCCTCTGTGCCTCTACCCCCCCTCTTCTTCACTGTTGTCTCGGGCCGCGCTGCGCGCAAGCGCGGCTTGCGCCGCGCTCTGCACATGCGCGGCTTGCGCCGGGCTCTGCGCATGTGCGGCTCGCGCCGGGCTCTGCGCATGCGCGGCTCGCGCCGCGCTCTGCGCAATGCGCAGCACTTTATAATTGTCAAACTGCGATTCGTCTGAAGCGTGACGACGAATCGCAGTTAGACAATTATAATATGTGATATTTTATATGTAATATATTATATTTAATATATTATATGTAATGTATGTAATGTCATGTATTGTATGTAATGTATGTAATGTATTATATGTATGTATTGTATTGTGTTTATCTGTCTTTCCTTTTCAGGTGTGTAATTTTTTTATTTTCTGTAGTGGGGGGTGGGGTTGTAATGTATTTTTTTGTTTTCTGTAGTGGGGGGTGGGGTTGTAATGTATTTTTTTGTTTTCTGTAGTGGTGGGTGTAGTAGGTTTTTTTGTTTTCTGTAAGGTAGTTTTTTTTTTCTGTAATTAGAGTGTTGGGGAGGTTTATTAGGGGTAGGTAGTGTAGGTAGGTAGTGTGAGTGTTAATCGATTAGTGTAGAGGGGGGTTAGTTTAGATTAAATGGTTTATTGGGGGTTATAGTGTAGTGTTTGTAGTTAGTGTCATGATGGTCCTTGAGGACCATCATGGTACTTATGCGGTTAATGTTGCGTTGTAACAGGCCCATAATGGTCATAAAATATACCCTTATGGGACTGAAGGGGTTAAATAGAGCCTTATGGTGTTCTGGATTGACCACCATGAGTTAATGGGTTAATTAAGGCCTTATGGTGGTCTGGATTGACCACCATGAGTTAATGGGTTAAATAGAGCCTTATGGTGGTCTGGATTGACCACCATGAGTTAATGGGTTAAATAGAGCCTTATGGTGGTCTGGATTGATCACCATGAGTTAATGGGTTAATTAAGGCCTTATGGTGGTCTGGATTGACCACCATGAGTTAATGGGATAAATAGAGCCTTATGGTGGTCTGGATTGACCACCATGAGTTAATGGGTTAATTAAGGCCTTATGGTGGTCTGGATTGACCACCATGAGTTAATGGGTTAAATAGAGCCTTTTGGTGGTCTGGATTGACCACCATGAGTTAATGGGTTAATTAAGGCCTTATGGTGGTCTGGATTGACCACCATGAGTTAATGGGTTAAATAGAGCCTTATGTTGGTCTGGATTGACCACCATGAATTAATGGGTTAATTAAGCACTTGATTTTTTTTTTTGTTTGACCCATAGGTTAGTGATCTGAAGCAACATCTTAAAGGTAAGTGGTCTTAATTTATTAAGTTTAGCTTAGAATTAGGGTCTGTGTAGTTAGGACTGTAATTATTTTATTTTATTTTAGAATAAGGGTCTGTGTATGTAGTTAGGATTGTTTGTATATTAGATAGTTAGGGCCTCATTCTATTATCGGCCGTAAATCGGCCGTAAGGCTGCGATTCCTTGCGAGGGTTCAGTTAACTCGCGATTCTATTATACGGCCCCGCAAGGATCTCCTTTTACGGCCGGCCGCATATCTTGGAACCGGCCGTAAGCTGTGAAATATAAAAACGCAAAAATAAATTCAAGCCTGCACTGTACAGCTCTGTAAATGCTAGGGATCATATTGGGGGACATGAGGATTAAAAGAAACCCACTCTCAAGCTTGCACATCTGCCCAAACCCGAGTTCAAATTAACTGTTTATTTTCCGGCTGCGGCGTGGGTGTGTCTGAGGTGCTCCAAGCACTCTGGACTTTTTACATGAATATTTTACGGATATTAAAAATAAAATATTTTACGGATTTGAGTACAGGATAATTATGTGCTATTTTTTCTAACACCTAAAATCCCTTTATAGTCTTCTCAAAGTGCAGGATGGCTTTATTTGAGCTATTTTATGTGCTTAATTGGTGCTAGCGGGACCTCTTTCCTGCAAGTAAGCTGCGGCTCGTTTTTAGCCTTGCAGAGAGGTTTCCCGGAGCAATTGAATTGCAAATCTCTTGCGGCCGTTTTAGATCAAAGGCTTTCCTCCGGCGCGAGCGGCCGCAAGAGATAGCAAGGCACCGGCCGCAAGCCTGCCGGAGCCCCCGGCCGTAAGGGAATAGAATAGCAGAATAGCTTGCGGCCGGTCCTTGCGGCCCCGCAACGGCTGCGGCCGCTAATAGAATGAGGCCCTTAGGATTTATTTTAAATTAAATAGATTGTATGTTAGATAGATAGGGGGTATTTGATTTGGACTATATGTAATATATTATATGTAATATATTATATTTAATATTTTATATGTAATATATTATATTTAATATATTATATGTAATGTATGTAATGTCATGTATTGTATGTCATGTATTGTATGTTATATATTTTATGTAATATATTATATTTAATATTTTATATGTAATATATTATATTTAATATTTTATATGTTATATATTATATTTAATATATTATATGTAATGTATGTAATGTCCTGTATTGTATGTCATGTATTGTATGTGATATATTATATGTAATATATTATATTTAATATTTTATATTTAATATATTATATTTAATATATTAAATGTAATGTATGTAATGTCATGTATTGTATGTCATGTATTGTATGTGATATATTATATGTAATATATTATATTTAATATTTTATATGTAATATTTTATATTTAATATTTTATATGTAATATATTATATTTAATATATTATATGTAATGTATGTAATGTCATGTATTGTATGTCATGTATTGTATGTAATATATTATATGTAATATATTATATTTAATATTTTATATGTAATATATTATATTTAATATTTTATATGATCGGATATGATGAGGGAATGTATTAGAATCTTAGTTGTGTCTTGTGTAAGGCAATTACATTTTCTGGAGATGTTTTTTCTCAAGTTGAAAAGACAAGATGTGTTAGTGAATGTATGTGAGGTCAGGGTCCAATAGAACTCCAAGACAACGGGCTTGGGAGGTGGGTGCGATGACGACATTGTTGACAGTAAGAGAGATGTGAGGATTTGACGCTTTAGTAGATGGTAGGAAGATTAGGACAGCGTCTAAGGTTGTCATTTTGTTTTTGTTTTTTGGTACCAGCCCCACACTGAGATCCAATAAAATCTAAATAGTGACTGCCTGTGGGTATATGCAATCCATCCTATGCTATGCATGAAAGTTGTGTTATAATGGCAGAGACATACCAACAGGAGCCATGTATAAAGTGATATTGAATTAAAGAGTGATAATGCATTGTATACTCATTTGCATATCCCCACCCAGTTTCCAGAAGTGCAGTGAAACAACTGTATTTCTTGAGATTCTAAGAAGGAAATACATTTTAATGTATTTTTAAAAATCCATATGTCAACCCAAATGTACTATTTTTTTACTTTAAATATTTCACAAACAAGTTCAGTTTTCTCAAAGGATGCATTTCATTTTCTAAAAATAAATCATTAAGTAATATTTCCCCCCAAATAACCTACAAATATGTCCCCATTGTCCTGTATCACATATATAAATATCAGTTTTCTCTTTGCAGGGTCTCGGACATGAATGTGACATTCCCAATATCTGTACCACAAGTTCTGGGAGTTATACAGGCAACATACATGTACCAGCTATACATGAGGGAAGACAAGGATGGAGCCATAGCATTCCTGCAAAATGTGGAGAAAAGGTAACGGAAGAGGGAAGAGTACAAAAATACAGAAATATAGACAGTCAACACAAGTTATGATAACACTTATATTCAGCTTATGAAACATTTTTCTCCCCTTCATGTAACTATATGAGGACATTTTTCTTTTCTGTTTTAGTTAGTATTTTTTTATTTTATTATTATAACATATTCTGATGACTTATCTTGATGTTCTAAGTTCCCAGGAATAATATATGGGCAACGTTTTCTGCAGATGTTTTTTGCATTATGTATGCCTGCCATATTGGTTTTGCTCTTTGGTGGAGGGAGGATATGGTTTTGTGTTGTTGGTGTGTTTAGTGAATAGTAAAACATATGTTACAGTTGGTCTCTCTTGGAGTCTAAGAATACATCTTATGGACAGTTCCTAAGTAACAGTCAGTCTAGATGTAATTGGGTGTATGAAAGCAAAGATAAGGAAAGTATATTCCAAGATAAGGTGTTTTAATTGACACATAAAGGTTTGATGTACATACTCATGATGTATAATATAAGTAATAACCAATCATAGTTGGTGTCTATCTAATACTACTGAGTTGTTACCCAATATAAACCCCTAGAGTTTGGAACATGGCTAGATCCCAGGTCTAAGGCTCTCGACTCCGCAGTCGGTTATATGTATTATTGTAGGTGATCCAGGTATGGATGATCCCAGCTGATTATTTCATACAATAAAATCCTGTCATCTTGTGAGACAAAGCAAAAGGTGTCAGAGAATTTCTTCAACAATACATGGGGTCTTATTTAATGGCAACAGTTACAGAGCGACTCAATTGAACAAGCCCGCAGCTACATGGGCGAAAGCCTGAACAGTAAACCATGCAATCGTAAGTAGCATTTCAGAGCATGATTATGATCAATTAAGCAAGGCCATAACTACCGACTTAGAGACAGCCAATAGTAAATGATACCGTCATCATGACATCATTAAAACATGGAGGTTAAGCATCAATCAATTAGCGTTTAGAAGTCTGATATGCGATCAGACTTACAATCCGGCAATGTACAAAATAATAAAAATTAATGAAGGAAATGTTATAGTCCATGTGGGTGGCCTGATATGTATTAACTCCTTGATTACAGAGATTGATTTAACATGAAAATAAAACGTAAAACAAATAATTTTTTGTTGCAGATTTCCTTACATTTACAGTGCTACGATCAGGTGTTTAACCCCCTGGCCAGTCCTATCTGGTACTCGTAGGATTTTCTTCTACATTTGCCATTTACAGCTGTGAAAACATTTGCGGGCTTGAGGAATTGTAGCAACTGAATAGCATTTTGCGATTGTAACATTTACAGAAAGATCAAAGGCTTAGCGGAGTCAGGTTTACGATTTTAACAGCAGGGATTTTCAGCCTGTAACCCACAAATTGTTTGCGGCGAGCGAAAAGACGGCAATTGAATACCAAATTAGTTTAAGGGCTACATTATGGGCTTCAGTAACCAACAATTTCTTAATTTAATGGGGGCCTTGGTGTCAAAAGTGGGGCTTGAACCCATCCCTCGGGAGGAGACTGTGATCCTCCTGCAGTTTTATCCTCCTACTGTCACACCTCCTTTAAGTTTTTCTGCTTCAAGACAACAGAAACAAATGTTAAGAAGTAGCAAATTACTAAGTATTGTCAAACCTTCTTATTTCATGATATGGTGATCTCTCTCTTATTTGGAGACTTCTTATCTCACTTAGCATCTTTTCTTCTCTGTTCTCTGTAGAATTCTAGACACTTTGGGAGAACCCGCTGATGGCGTCGTACTGGGATTGGTTGTCACATTTTACTGCATCCTTGCCTGCAAACCATAACCTGCATTAACCACCAAGACTAGCAGAGGGATATGATGGAGATGTGTTTTATTGTTTACCTGAGCAGACACCATTCATATTTCTCCAATGTAACCTTCAGATGCTGTCTTGTCTACAAGTCGGACCACCCAAGAGCACTTGTATAAATAAAAGACACACTTTATTATATTTTATGTATAAGATTCATTATTAAGGGATAAGAACGGAATGCAATGTTTCTATGGACTCAATGTATTAAAGGTTGAAGTGGCAACAATGGGGTAGCAAAAAGTAGTTTAAAGTATACAGAGTATGATGAGTTGCACCAAGATATACTCATCATCTCATTTCTGCCAATAGCCAGATGTGATGGGCATGTAACCATACAGCAAATCTGATCACTATATTTACTAAATAGTGAAGATGTAACAAACACTGTCGGGCCGTTTCATCTTCTCACAAATGCAAAGTATTAATAGAAAATAATGCATTCTATGTATTTCAGTGTAAAATACAGTATCATAAGACTGATATATATTCACCATATGCATAGAGAATATGTTGCAATATAACTTTGTGATTACTGAGGGATTATAACATTTAAGTGCAATTAAAAAACACAGTGAACAATTACCATGTGTTATCAGTGAGGTCCATACCCCAAAACCGTTATTACTGGTGCTATAGGCCTGAGTTTCTTTGCCATAGATGGACATCGTTATAAAAAGGACTTCATACATGTAACAAGATCGACAAACCTCACATTCACGCCATTCACCACTACTTGAACCTTTAGTACATCAGACACAACGTGTCCTGTACAATATACACAGTGAGTGTGGGTGTGAAAGGGTTATTTACAAGCTGCAATTGTACATTTACACAGATAATGTAGTACAACAAATGCACCAAAACGTGACCATAACACAAATAAAAACAATAACACAGAAGGGAATATGGTACCAATTAAGGTTTCGTATCCGTTAGTGTTCGATGTTCTGGGCACTGAGTGACGTTGTATTTATGGACTTTGTAAACTCTCTGCTTATGAATGGAAAGTAGTTCAGCTAATAGTCTAAGCACAGAATAACTCGGAGTAGGTGCAACTCAAGAAAAGACATGAAGGACGAGGGAGGATATGTAATGAGAGAAGATAGAGAAGGCAGGATCTGGGCAGTCTTACATGGGGACTTGGTGGGTTCTAGAGATTTTACATTAACGTATATGAAACATATATAACTAATAGCAGTATTTATACATAGTGTACCCAGGCCCGGATTTACCTTTTTGGAGCCCCTGGGCGGTAAGTGTAGGAGCCCCTATGTGAGCAAGGTATGCACACACCCATTTCTGCCTTTCTGTGCGTGTATATGGCTCTCTTGCTGTGTGAGCAAATCACAGACATTTCCAAATCACAGACATTTTTACACCATAACTACCCATACACACGCAAAGTTTTTACTTGTTTGTTAAATGCATGTGATGGTGGGCCATCTTATTTATATTTTTCTATGGGAGGGCAGCAAGCGCATGTTACACAAACACATGTCATGACCACTTATATCACACATAGAAACTGAGTTATTCTGAGATTTAAACAGCCACTTCTGAAATAGATAGACAGCTTTTTCAGCCAATCACAAGCCGCCATTGCCGATTTCCTCCAGGCAAAGGCTACGGAAGGCTCGTTAGCGTCAGGGAGGTCTGCGAGTGCAGACCTCTGTTAGAATTTTTATTTTTATTTTTTTAGGCCGCGGATGGTTGCAGGGCCCAGCCGGGGCTGAAGGGGAGGAGGCCGGGGACATTGCGGGGAGGTAAGTTGAATGTATATCTATATGTTTATATGTTTTTTTTTATTTGGTGTTTGTATATTGTATTAATGTATTGTGTTTTTTTAACAGGGCCGCGCCGGAAGAACTGAACAATGACCGGACAATGACCGGACATGCGCGAAAGGTGAGTTGAATATTTAGAATGTATATAATATTTATTTATTTTATGTTAATATTTTGTACTAATTGTTTTGTTTTGTTTTACCCCTAGGTTAGTGATCTGAAGGGACATCTTTAAGGTAAGTGGTCTTAATTATTTTATTTTAGCTTAGAATTAGGGTCTGTGTATGTAGTTAGGATTTATTGTATATTAGATAGATAGGGGGATGTATTTGATACAGTTATGATTTATTTTATATTAAATAGATTGTATGTTAGATAGATAGGAGGTATTTGATTTGTATTGTATGTAATATATTATATGTAATGTATTATATGCAATGTATTGTATGTAATGTATTGTATGTATGTATTTATTGTATTGTGTATGTCTGTCTTTCCTTTTCAGGTGTTGTAATGTATTTTTTTTTCCTGTACTGTAGTTTTTTTTTATTTTTGATGACTTAGTTTTTTTTTATTTTCTTATTTATTAGGGGGTAGGCAGTGTAGGTAGGTAGTGTAAGTGTAAATAGATTAGTGTAGAGGGGGGGTACTTTAGATTAAATGGTTTATTGGGGGTTATAGTGTAGTGTTTGTAGCTAGTGTCATGATGGTCCTTGTGGACCGTCATGGCACTTATGTGGTTAATGTTAGGGTTTTAACAGTCCCATAGGTGTCATAATATACCCTTATGGGATTGATGGGGTTAAATAGAGGCTTATGGGGGTCTGTATTGACCCCCATGAGTGACAGGGTTAATTAAGGCCTTAAGGGGGTCTGTATTAACCCCCATGAGTGACACGGTTAATTAAGTGCTTATGGGGGTCTGTATTGACCCCCATGTATTATAGGGTAAATTAAGTGCTTATGGGAGTCTGTATTGACCCCCATGAGTGACAGGGTTAATTAAGGCCTTATGGGGGTCTGTATTGACCCCCATGAATTATAGGGTTAATTAAGTGCTTATGGGGGTCTGTATTGACCCCCATGAGTGACGGGTTAATTAAGGCCTTATGGGGGTCTGCATTGACCCACATGAGTTATAGGGTTAATTAAGTGTTTATGGGGGTCTGTATTGACCCCCATGAGTGAGGGGGTTAATTAAGGCCTTATGGGGGTCTGTATTGACCCCCATGAGTTATCGGGTTAATAAAGTGCTTATGGGGGTCTGTATTGACCCCCATGAGTGAGGGGGTTAATTAAGGCCTTATGGGGGTCTGTATTGACCCCCATGAGTTATCGGGTTAATAAAGTGCTTATGGGGGTCTGTATTGACCCCCATGAATTATAGGGTTAATTATAGTTGCCTGGGGTTAATGTTTTTTAGTGCAAGTCCTTTCAGGACCTTTACGTTCCTTTAAGAACCCATGAGGCGTGACATTTAAAAATTTAAATGCAGCAGGGTCACGATCGGTGCCGATCGGGGACCCCCACTGCAGGGGGTTAACGTGGTAGGGGGGCTGCGGGGGTCCCTATGGACCCCTGCAGCAAGGGCTTAATGTGGGGACACTTCAGGGGTCCCGATGGGGACCCCCAGCATAAAGGGGGGTTAATTGAAAGTGCTGATGCCGGGATTAGTAATTGTGTGCTGCGGGCCCTTTAAGGAGCTGCGGTGGGGAATTTACATTTTTTAAATGCTGCAAGGGCCTGATCTATGCAGATCGGGGACCCCCGCTGCAAGGGGTTAATGTGGGGACACTTGGGGGGTCCCGATGGGGTCCCCCAGCATAAAGAGGGGGTTATTTTTGGTGCCGCGGCCGGGATTGGCTAATAGTGTGCCGAGAGCCCTTTAAGGAACCGCGGCGGGGAATTTAAAAGTATTAAATGCAGCGGGGGCTGATCGGTGCCGATCGGTGACCCCCGCTGCAAAGGGTTAATGTGAGGACACTTCGGGGGTCCCGATGGGGACCCCCGCATAGAGGGGGTTAATTTTAGGTGCCGGGGGGTAGTTGGAGTACCCCCCACTGCAGGGCTTATGTGGGGGACTGCCGTGGAGGTCCCGTTTTGGACCCCTGCACTACTTGTTGAGGTGCGGGAGCCTGCGATATGATCTCGCAGGCTGTCACTTCTCATGTACATTTTCGCAGTGTTGATACGTACGGCCCTGCTGCGTAGCTCATACGTTGCTCGCAGCAGGGCGATTGTAATAGCATTGTAACTTAGATAAATTTTGCGGTACGTAAGGCTTAAGTAGAAGCCTCTTATTTATGATGCTGGAATTTAATAGGGCCCTAAGTTATTCTGAGATTTAAACATCCACGGCAAAATGAAAATAGAAATTGTTTGAAAAAAATGAAGTATAATTAAAACCATAGGAATTCAGGAAAAACGTCTAGTTTTTAAATAGAAAAAAGTAAGAAGTCTGCTTCTGGGTGAATAAGGGGGAAAGGGTGTAGTGACCATTTTAATCCAATCCAATTAAGAAACTCTTTCTGCTGCTACGTTCCTCAACCCTTCCCTCCAATGACTCTCCACAATCAATCTCTCCATACATACAAGAAACCACCTTCATTACCCAGCTGCAAAACTTCTGACTCTGCACAACCAATCCCCTCCCCGCCCATCCCCCACCCTCCCCTGTTTACTCTACATTTTCGAGCCACACAAACTCCTTACTGCTGATCAATTAGCATCACCTTCTGAATATTGCTTAATAATCCTTAATACAATGTTTCCTTGTGTTTTCTCCTTTCTCATAACCACCTGTCTTTTCCTAAAGCTTTCCTTCTCAACTTTTCCACATCATGTCTCCAACACAACCTTATCTCCTTCCATGCTCTCCTCTCCTCTTTTATGCTCTCATGAGCTACTCTCCTTCCTCCTGTCATGATCTCCTCCTTCTTCTAAAGCTCACAAGCAGAAACACTTCTGCAAATTCCTTTCCCATCTCCCCTCTCTCCTTCTGCTGGCTTTTGGAGATATATCTCTTAATAGCCCCTCACCTGACAATCCCATTTGCAGGTTATAATATCTGACCACTAGGGGCAGATAACATAAAACAAACTAGAGCCACGTCAAATGACTTCTATCATATCCCTCTCCTACTAATTAAAAACTTTGGGTACCTTTCTACCTAATTAAACTTTCACTTTCTTCCTTACCCTCTGCTATTCCTTATTTTTTTTGCCAGCTTTCTGCCTCTCCCATCCCCTTTAGATTGTGAGTAGCAGGTTTCCAATCTTGTAGGGTGCTTTGGAAAAAAAAAAACTTTCTGCAAAGATTCAACGCTCAATACAGGGCCCTCCATTTTCTCCAGTTTGTTAACAACTGTGTTGTAGATTCTAAACAAAGAAGCACGCAGCTCACGGAATTGGTGTTTTGAGCAGTGTGAGAGAGTAGGAGAGTTTTCAGAGCCGTATATTGTGGTTTTGGTATTTTGTATTCATCTATTTATGATTTTACACTTAATTTTTGCTTACACATATTTACAGATTACACATAATACCAATACACATAAATAACACACATAGATACACATAGAGCTAGGTCACTCTATACACACACCCCAATCCCATACCTCACACCACATCCCTCTACAGTGAATAAATACACATAAAACACAATTTTTTTTAATCATATATACACAGTAACACTTATTTTTATTTATCGTTATATTATTTTTGGAATTGTAATGGAGTGGGTGGAAAGAGGATGGGAGAGGAGTGAAGAGGCTGGGAGGAGGAGAAGAGGAGAGGCGAAGAGGAGAGAGAGGAGGTCCTGGGGAGTGGTGGAGTAGAGGAGGAGGAAGTGAGGAGTTGGAAGAGGTGGAGTAGGAGGAGAGTGGCAAAAGAGTGGAGGTGGTAGAGAGCGGAGGAGAGTGGCGGATCAGAGGAGATGGTGGAGAGCTGAGGAGAGTGGTGTAGGAATGAAGGAGGTGGATAGCAAAGGAGTGTAGGATAGTGTAGTGGAGGAGGTGGGAGGTGGCAGGGTGCCCCTAGAAAAAGGCACATCCAGTCCAGGGACAGAGGGGGAGGGGTCTGATCCCAGGGGTGTGGTAGTTCTGGGGAGGGACAGGCCTCAGGGACAGTTCAGGGAGCTAAGCATCCCTGTCCACAGTTGGTAGTGCAAGAGGCTAAAGGCAAACACAGAGCCCTGAACTACATGCACCAGGAGAATGTGGTCCTCCTTGGTGCTATCTGTTATCCTTGCTGGGGAGGGAAGTTTGGCCCGGCCCTATGGACCCAGGCATGGAAGGAGGTAGCGGCCACAGTAACAGCAGTGGGAACAGCAGAAAGGAATGTGAGGTTTTTGAAGAACTGCTTTGATGACATCAGGACCAACGTGAGCAGGATGATGGCCAAGGAGGACAAGCAAGCTGCAGCACCAAGTATTGGTCCCCAAGTGAATGTGCAATATAATGGAGAGTGGGAGAGGGTGGCCAACGAGCTTCTCAGCCAGGTGCCTGCTTCTGGAGGTCAGGCTTAGTGGCCCAACAGGATCCAGCCTCCATGTCAGGTGAATATCATACGTAATCACCAACATGTAACCACATGTACATCACACACACTACACATGTACTGTACATGATAACAAACCAGGACACTGACACGTCAGCTCTATGGAATTAAAAAGGAATATATGGATGTGTCCTTAAATCAATGAAGCTGACAAAGCACTGTCATTCGTGGGCACAACAACAGTAATCAACCAATAGAGAGTCCTTTCATTGGTGTGCTCACTGCAACTCATGCAGTTACAGACCAAAGCCGGAATCGAGATAGCATTAGGAGCCAAGATCAAGATAAAGGACCAAGGAATAGATGAAATCTAGCAAATGATAGCTAGTTGCAATTAGGAGAATCGTCCAGGTTCAAGTCTAGTTGTCATGTAGTGAGGAATGAACACACAACAATGTATTATTCATCATACAAATCACATATTATAATTGTCAAACTACGATTCATCGTCACGCTTTGCGAGCTCGGGAATCAAGCTCGCAAGAACTGCATCCCTCGAGAAGCGAGGGATGCAGTTTTCTCCGCAAATGCGGACCCTCGCAAAGCGAGGTGTAGCATTTGCGGAAGGTGGAGGCCCCAAAGTCGGCGCCAATGTGTGAGCCAATCAGAAAGGGATACACACTAAAATCCCACTCTGATTGGATAATGCACCTGGCAATCTTTGTTTAAACCAATAACAAGGTGCAGATGCCTTCAGCCAATCACAATGGAATACACCCCCACAGGCTGATTGGCTGGAGGCATCTGCGCATTCTGATTGGTTGCACTGACAATAGCCAATCACAATAGAATACACCCCCACGTACTGATTGGTGAAGGATTTGCGCCTTCTCATTGGCTATTGTCAATGTCAATCAGTATTACAGCCAATGGGAAGGCGCAGATTTCTTCACCAATCAGTACGTGGGGGTGTATCCCATTGTGATTCGCTGATGGCAGTAAAGCCTTCGGATTGGTTCAAATAAAGATTGACAGGTGCGTTATCCAATCAGCGTGGGATTTTGGGGTGTATCCCTTTCTCATTGGTTCACAATTGGCGTCTTCTCATTGGCTGAATTTGATAGACAGCGTTTTCAGCCAATCAGAAGCCGCCATTGCCAATTTTATTCTGGAACACTCCATAGGAAGCTCATTAGCGTCGGAGACATCCGCCAGGGCGTATGTGTGGAGTTTTGTTGTCTTTTTTAAAGCGCGGATGCTTCCGGGGCAGAACACGAGGAGGCCGGAGACATCGCGGGGAGGTAAGTATAATGTAGATTGTGTTTATTTTACTTTACTTATGTTTATGTATGTGTGCTAATGTAATGTTTTTTTTTAACAGGGGCCGCGCCGCAGAAGCAAAGATGGACGTGACATGCTGGAAAGGTGAGTAGAATAATTAGAATATTTAGAATGTTTAGTTTTTTTATGTAAACGTGTTGTATTAATTTTTTTAACCTTTTTTACCCTAGGTTGGTGATCTGAAGAAACATCTCAAAGGTAAGTGGTCTTAATTATTACATTGTAGCTTACAATTAGGGTTGCTATATAGAGTTAGCATGTACTGTATATTAGATAGATAGGGGGATGTATATTAGTTAGATAGTACTGCATATTAGATATGGGGGATGTATATTAGATAGGGGGATGTATATTAGATAGGGGTGTATTGTATTGTATTTAATTGTATTGTATTTAATTGTATTGTATGTAATTGTATTGTATTATATTGTATGTATTGTATTGTATGTATTATATGTATTTCCTTTTTTTTTCTGTAGTGGGGGGTGTCATGAATCAGCCAGTGGCCATATTGGGTTTGGACAAAGTGCATGGCTCCTGCTGTGGAAGAAAAGGTTTGGGGCCCACTTGTTATGGATATATTGTTATGTTGTGGTCTAGGGGATAAAGTATTATAAGTTTATCCCTTAGCATATTCCCATCCCTTCCATGTTTAGGCTCATTGTAATGGGTGTCATGTGAGGGAGCTGGTGGGATGTGTCGGTTGTATGTGTGTGAAACATTGGGTGTTATATTTGTAAATATGAATGCATGTTATTCTATTAGAATGTTATTATATTGTAGAGGGAAAGTCCATTGAATACAGCCAAGCCTCCTTTGTTCCCAAAGGCCGGTTAATCCCATTAGCTAAGTGTCCAGCAGAGAACTAACAATGGGGAGCTCACAGCTGGAGAGCAGACAAGCAGGCACCCAGAAACAATGGGATGGCCTGAAGGCTTCTCAGCCTTCAAAGCATGGGCACAGGAGAACCAAGGTGCTTTCCCCTGGAGATTCAGAGCCCAAATGAATTAGTTGGCCCCGCCTAGTGGGTGGACCTGGGGAGGAGTCTTATGGTTCCCACGTAGGGACCCTGCCTGATTGGCCAGAGGCAGTTAGGGGCTGACTAAAGGTAGCCCCTTCCTGGTAATTATGCATGCCTGTTTAAAAGATGTTGTTTTCCAAATAAAGTGGTTCATAATTTTCATCAAGACTTTGTGTGCAGGTGTATAATTGACCCAAGGGTATATGCTGGTAGAGGAGATCGTTTCTGACTCAATTCCAGGTTTTCCAGCGCACACTACCTTAGGCTGGGACTTATGCTCTTGCATCCGCAAGGAATGTCCATTGGTCTGAGTCACCCAAATCTTAGCTCTAAAACCTACAGGATATAAGAGGACTAGGATTCTCTATACTCCATTATCATTGTAGGTTGTGACAGGGGGGTTGTAATGTATTTGTTTATTTTCTGTAATGTTCCTTTTTTTATTTTTTGTGACTTCGGGTTTTTCTTTCTGTAATGTACAATTTTTATTTTTGGTGATTTTAGGTTTTTTTATTTTATGTAATGTAGATTTTTGATTTTTGATGGCTTTAGTTTTTTTGATTTCTGTAATTACAGTGGTGGGGAGGGGGTTATTAGGGGGTAGGTAGGTAGTGTAGGTGTTAATAGGTTAGTGTAGAGGGTGTTTAGTTTATATTTCATGTTTTATTGGGGGGGTATAGTGCAGTGTAGTATTTATACTTAGTGTCATGATGGTCCTTGAGGACTGTCATGGCACTTATGTGGTTAATGTTCGGTTGTAACAGGCCCATAATGGTCATAATATACCCTTATGGGACTGATGGGGTTAAATAGAGGCTTATGAGGGTCCGGATAGAACCCCATAAGTGACCGTGTTAAAATAGTGTAGTGCTTATACTTTGGTCATGAGGGTCCTGGATGACCCTCATGGCACTTATAGTGTTATTACATGCGTTCATTACTGTGTTAGAGGGGTCTATATAGTTGAGGCACACAGTACCCTCACATTGTGTGGCAAACAGCATTTCAACACTTTCTTTTACTGACCGTTAATTTTTGACGGGCAAGTTGCTAGTAACATATAACTTTCTTATCTCTCTTTCAGGATCAAGGAGGTCTGGATCCAATGATGACCCAGAGACAGGGCGTCGGCTCCATCAGAGCAGGAAGTCGGCGAGCAAGCCCTCGCCGCACAGGAACTGGAGCAGGGGGAGGAAGAAAGAAGTGGAGCCGAGCCGCACTCTGTACCCCAGCCCTCCCTCTTTAACCCCGGATGAATCCCCTGCCCACCCGCAGCCAGGCCACTTCTCTCCTCCCCATGCCTCCTTAAAGACCACTGCCACCAGCACAAACACTGCTGGTGCTGCTTCCTCTTGGAGGGATGCCTCCCCACCACTACCAAGGAGGTGGTGGCTGGCCACCGGGGATTGGGGCACTGATGCTAGGTTGAGAAGAATGTAGGAGATGCACATATGTTTGTGCCTCCTCAGTGACAATATATTGTTCCAAATGTTAACGTAATCTAGCCTGGCTACAGAGTATAGTATCATGGTCTATGTGATGGTGATATTTTGTATGCAGATGGCTACCTCCTATCACATGGTCCATGATACCAACAGTTAATAAATACCCATAAAACAATTTTTTTATCATATATACACAGTAACACTTGTTACTGTGTATATATGATGGGCTTTGAGGAATGCTGTTGAGAAGTGATGCTGGAGTCCCTATATTTTTTAAAACCTCAGTTTGCAGGTGTTATATTTTTGTTTTGTTTTGTTTCAGGTACAATTCAGGCCCATGAAGGTATTTTCGGAATCTGCAAGCATTGTGAAGGAAATGTATTAAATGTAAGCTTGTGATCCTGACCTCAATATCAGTCTGTGAACAGATCCTTGGGTCTGATTTAAATAACAGTGAATCTGGCTGGGGACCTTTGTGTCCTCTCCGTATTAATGGGTATTTTCCCCTATAGCTGATATCATGAGTATCCTTTTACATGTGCTAACACCTGTATAGCTGATGGATGTGATATTATTGTTGATAAAAAATATCATATGGAGAAGGTGATAGTACATCTTGACCACTGACACTGGTCACAGCTAAGCATTTATTGTGAGATGACACATCATTATTAATGGTCATGGCCAGTGAGTTTTATTGAGACCTAGCTAATAGTTAGTAATACTTGGGGATGGGAATCAGGTGAGTTAGTTTATTGTTACAGTATTTAGCACTGTACTGTACATGCATGTTTGTTTATTTTTTATCCTCCTCTGCCTTTTTTACCACTTTTTTCATATTTTGTTTTGTCACCACACTGTATGTGTGAAACTGGATTGGATTACACAGTCCAGAGGTTGAATCGCCATTTCATTTCATTGAGCAGATCTAGACAAGTTGTAAGTGGTATACACATTAATGGTTTCTTCAATTGAATGGAGTGATTTGTGATGATCCTGTTATTCATCAGATTCCGGTTGAAGTGGTTTAGTGACCACATGTGACCCTGGTGGGTGCAATGCATCAGAATTATTACTGATATTAGCCTTTAGGTATCCCCATTTCTAAAAAAAAGCCTCTTGCCCTCCATGGATCAGCCCACACCACACCCATGATATTAATGCAGAGTCTTGTCCATTTCTGATTGTGCTCTGTGTATGAAATAAATCTTTGTTATACTGTTGTAACTGTGTCAGTATGTTTTCAAAGGTTGGGGTTTTGGGACATGTGCATATATCCCATTTGTGTCACATTCCTCTTTAAACTATAAGCCCTAGTTTCTATGCAATAGATTAATACATAAAAAACAATAATAATAATAATAATAATAATAACATCATAAGATATAATATAATAATATATATCATATATAATAATAATAAATGGTAAATACACATGGAAAGTCCAATTTGTTATACTGTGGATTATCAATATTCCCCTGAAGGCCTGATAACAATATGACAGGAGATAATGTATATTGATTGATAGCAAAACAGTTATTGTGATGTCACCAAATGATAATGGGTATGGATCTTGGCACATAGCCACTAGCAATGGTGTGGGACTTTCCAGGATGGGCATAGTGGAGATTACCCCTGACTGAGGTTGGCATTTGCTCCACGTGCCTCTGCACAGCCTCCATGTGTTTTTGCGGCCCTTCCTGATGGGTTATAGTAGATTAGTGTGGTGTATGTTCCCCAGGTCCCCTTTCTGGATTGCTAACTGGTGGTAGTGAAGGGGTTTTTGTACCTCAATGAAGCTGTGAGCTATATCATGTAGGGCCAGTGTTGGTGGGCAGGTCATAGCAGAAAAGTTAGACAAATCATAGTCCACTGGAGAAGCAACTGGCAACCTACTCCTGTATGTTTGCCATGAAAATCTTATGGAAAACACAGGCAGAGGCATAGCTAAATGTGCTGCAGTCCATAGGTTCACAGAGAGTTGGACACAACTGAACAACAATAAATAAAATGTACCCCTGGTGCTGGATATATGTGATGTGGTGGTGTAATTTGGCCACTATTTGTTTTCCCAATGTAGATGTGATGAGTGAGATGTATATGAGTTGAGCTTTGTATTTTTAGGGTCCACATTAGAGCCTCTGTGAGTGAGAAGGGGCTTAATATGTCAGCCATTTTCATGTATTTTTGTTGCAATTTAATTAGGTAGTGTGTCTTTAACTGCTTTCAGCATCTTGCAGCATGACTTTTCATGGTGGCCTATGCATGACCATTACAAAATATAAAAAAAAAATGTTGAACCTATTTTATAATTGGGAATTGTTGTGAAAACCCTTTGTGGGTCCCATTTTGAATCTGTAAGATTTCGGCCTTTTTCGGGCTTGATTGCATTTGCAGTCTGGAGGGATTTTAGCAATTGAATAACAATTTGAAAATTTAGCAATCGTAACTCTTGCGGACATGACAGATAAAAGGCTTTGATGGGCTGTAAATTCTGGTTTAAACAACCACAAGGATTTCAAGCCCATAACCCGTAGACCATTTGCGGCTCGCAAAAAGACACCAACTGAATAGCAAATTAGTTTACGGCCTACATTACTGGCTCCCGTAACTATAATTTCTCAATTGAATGAGGCTCTTTGTCTTTTGCACTGTAATCAATTTCTGTTCAAATCATTTCATCACTTGTCATGTGACTTGTTGCCCCTGAGTCGATGCACCATCCATGCAATGGAAACATGCCTTGGTTTATTTGCTTTGTCTTGTACCTTCATGCATCTTTAGAGCTTTGTGTATATTTTCCTTTCTTCTGTTCTATTCGTCAATTAGTTTTCCTTTAGCATATTGTAGCGTTAGTTCTTTTTCTGATCTAGTGTCTTAACTATTTATAAGGCACTGTAAGACTCTGGAAGGCTGCATAGTAATAATGCTACTACATGATTGTCTTTAATGTATTCACCTATTGCTGTTGCCCAATCTCTAGCATAACATTCACATGTTTGTGCATGTCCTGGCCATAGTCCAGCTTTATCTTATACAGTTTGCGCAGCAGATATAGATTACTGTTTAAGTGTGAACGCTCATACAGTGTTTGTAATGCAGTCCACGTACCTTCAGCTGTGTTTTCTTTTCTTATATGAATGAGTTGATCATCCTCCACTAACAGGCTTATGACTACCTTTGCTTGCCTGTTCTTTGTGTCCTATTCTTTAGGGTTGTCAGTGGGTCTGTTTGTATCCAGTACCTGCCATAAGTCATCTTTGGATAACAACATTTCAAGCTTGAGTTTCCATGGCTGGTAGTTGGTATTGTTGAGCTTTGCTATTGCAAACTTCACATCTGAACCACTTGTCATCTTTCAGCAAATTGGAGGCAGCTCTTGTTTCCTAACTTAGTATTTACTGGGATCATAGATACAACACTCACTTCTTATTTGTGGTTTTCCTTTAGTGTCTGAGCCCATAACCTGTTAGTTATGCATTAAAAAGAGACACTGCTAGATAGTGAAGAACCATATTAGGCTTTACTTCTTTGGATCAACAGCAAACATTTATACCATATCAGTTACTTGAAAGAGCAGCCAGCAGGGTGAAAGATAGAAAGGAAGAGAAAGACAAAAAACAAGTGAAGAAAACAAGGGACTTCCTTCCTTAGAGTACCAACAAATCCATATCACATATAATAGTTGTCAATCTACGAAATGTTGTCACGCTTTGCAAGGTCGCCAAGTGAGCTCGCAAAATCTGGGTCCCATCGCAAAGCGAGGGACGCAGTTTGGGCCACAAATGCGGCCCCTCGCAAAGTAGTGATAGTGAGGGATCTGTCTAACAGATAAGGTAGTGAAAACTAGTACTATTATTTCTTTTTTTTTTTATACTTTATTTTATTATAAATATGTAAATAAAACAGCAAAAGCAGGTACAGAATTGCAAGTAAATAGGTTCCTCTATGGCATTTAACCAATCATTCAAAAAGACGTAAAAGCTATCAATACATATCATAAAGCAATTTGTGCCCAAATCTAGTTCAATTTAGATGGTTAGACTCTTCAAAATGCATACAAAAGCAGAAAAAACATAACAGAAAAAAATCATTACAAATACAGAGAAAAAAAAGAGAAAAAGAGAGAAAAAACAAACAAACATCATTACTGATCTGTAAAGTGCCCGGGAATTATTCAATATCCTGGAAAGAGGGTCCGGAAGGGGGAAGGGCAGAAACTATTCATTCAAAGGGTGGACGAAAGATCCAAGCAGAGAGGAAGAAGCAATATTAGCTCTTTATGGAGAAAGACGATCCCAAAGTTTCCATTTCATCCCATCTGGCTTTGATAGCTGAATTGATTCTAAATACTTATCAAATTGCAGATTACGGGCTAACATATTATTACTTCTGACCAAGAAGGAGTTAAGTGCTGTTTCCATGAAATGACAAGTATCCATTTTAAGACCATAATAGCCTGAATTAGAAAAACCTGTTTTTCTGGTGATACTTCAGCTTTAAAAATGTGAAAGAGAACATTTTCCACTCACAGTATGATTTTAAATTTAAGAGTGTGGAGAGATGGCGAGAGAGCAACTGGCAGAAATCCTGAATACGAGGACAATGCCACCAAATATGTAAATGAGGGCCTATAAGACCGCAGTTTCTCCAGTAGTAATGATCCTTATCCTGTCGACTAAAATAAAAGATGTTAGAGGGGACTAGGTACCATTTATTGAGAATTTAAAAAAAAACTTCTATGTATTTTCCGGTGGAGCTACTACATGCTTTAGTCCATGTTTCAACCGGCCAAGTGCTCTCCAGCTCTTTTTCCCTCAAGGTCATTTTGGGAGTTTTTTTCTTTTTCCAAGATGTGCTTCAATATATTGAGACACCTCCATATTACATGGGTTTTTTCAGCTGATATAATGAGTTTTTCGAAAAGGTTTCATAATGAAGTTAGTTTCGGGCATCAAATTATTTGAAGCAAGATATGTTTAAATTTTTCTATAATGCAACCATAATTCTTTAGGAAGAGCGAATTTGTCTGATAATTGGTCAAAAGATGTGAAGGAGCCATCAATATAGAGGTCCTTTAAATAATACAAGCCCCATTTGGGCAATAATTGAATCGTTGTGTTTTCAAGATCTTTGACCGTACAATCCAGAGGCAAATTTGGGTTGGGATACTCTATTAGATCGTATTTGTCATCATTATTTTAACAAGTCCCGTATAACTATGGCTCCGCCCTTAACATGCCTTGTTCGAAATTCTATTTAAACAAGTTTCTTCAGATCCTGACCAGATATTAAGTCTTTTTCAATAGAGATCCAGGCATATGTGGAAGTAAAATCATGTGATCTAACCATATGAGAAATTATTGTGGCTTCATAATATTGTTTTGGCTTTATAATATTGGTTTAAACACAGATATCTAAGGCCCCCTTTATTAAAATGTCTGTCCATAATGTTCTTATTAACTTTTACTCATTTGTCTAGATTGTATTTATTGACCAGGATTTGGAATTTATTTATTAGGTAGTTCGGATTATTTAGCTGTAAACATCGGAAAATATAATTTATCTTTGGCAGGTACTATTATTTGTGATGATTTGTTTTGGTTCATTATTTTTTATTACTGAATTATCACATATAATAGTTGTCAAACTACGAATCGTCGTCACGCGAAGCGAGCTCGCAAGAACTGCATCCCTCGCGAAGCGAGGGATGCAGTTTGATCCGCAAATGCGGACCCTCGCAAAGCTAGGGGTCGCATTTGCGGAGATGGAGGCTCCAATGTCGGCTGTGTTTGTCCTCAAAAACGCCTTACACGCGGTTAAAAACACACACGCACGACTTAGAAAAAAAACGACATCGGAACTAACCTAAACGGCACACACACCCACACTCACGAAAAATACGACCATAACGGGCGAACCGCACACACCTAAAAACAGTAAAAACACACCAAATACTCACAAAATATACATAAAAAGCTTACCCATAGCAAGGGGGGCAACCAGGACTTCTGAAAGTGAAGTTACACCTCCATTTAAGTCCAAATTCCCGAGTACAGACACACGAAAATCCTGTAGAGAGAAAAAATGGCCGCCAAAAAAACGAAGCTCAAAGCCCAGCCACGTATAACTTACCCAAGAAGGGATCCGAGATAAGCTCGGAAACCAGCATTAACCCCACGGGATCCAAGATAAGCTCGGAAACCTGCATTAACCCCACATTAAACATTGCAGTGGGTGTTCCGATCGCACGTGATCGGAGACCCCGCTGCAATGAAAATTCTAAATTCCCGCGTTACGGGTCCTTAAAGGATTGTAAAGGTCCTTAAAGGACCCTTTATAAAAAAATATATATATACACTATCACGCATGGGGCTCTATACAGAGCCCTATCAACAATTAATTAACCCTGTCACTCATGGGGGTCAATTTAGACCCCCATAAGTCCTTCATTAACCCTGTCACTCATGGGGGTCAATACAGACCCCCATAAGCACTTAATTAACCACATCACTCATGAGGGTCAATACAGACCCCCATAAGCCTTTCATTAACTGTGTCACTCATGGGGGTCAATACAGACCCCCATAAGCCCATTATTAACCCTGTCACTCATGGTGGTCAATGCAGACCCCCCATAAGCCCTTCATTAACCCTGTCACTCATAGGAGTCAATATAGACCCCCATAAGCCCTTCATTAACCCTTTCACTCATGGGGGTCAATACAGACCCCCATATGCCCTTCATTAACCCTGTCACTCATGGGGTTCAATACAGACACACATAAGCCCTTCATTAACCCTGTCACTCATGGGGGTCAATATAGACCCCCATAAGCCCTTCATTACCCTGTCACTCATGGGGGTCAATACAGACCCCCATAAGCCCTTCATTAACCCTGTCACTCATGGGGGTCAATATAGACCCCCATAATTCCTTCATTAACACTGTCACTCATGGGGGTCAATACAGACCACCATAAGCACTTAATTAACCCCCTCAGTCATGGGGGTCAATACAGACCCCCATAATTCCCTAATTAACCCTGTCACTCATGGGGGTCAATACAGACCACAATAAGCACTTAATTAACCCCCTCACTCATGGGGGTCAATACAGACCCCCATAAACCGCTAATTAACCCTGTCACTCATGGGGATCAATATAGACCCCCATAAACACTTCATTAACCCTGTCACTCATGGGGGTCAATACAGACCCCCATAAGCCCTTCATTAACACTGTTACTCATGGGGGTCAATACAGACCACCATAAGCACTTAATTAACCCCATCAGTCATGGGGGTCAATACAGACCGCCATAAACCCTTAATTAACCCTGTCACTCAGGAGGGTCAATACAGCCCCCATAAGCCCTTAATTAACCCCCTCACTCATGGGGGTCAATACAGACCCCCATAAACCACTAATTAACCCTGTCACTCATGGGGGTCCATACAGACCCTCATAAGCCTCTATTTAACCCCATCAGTCCCATAAGGGTATGTTAAGACCATTTGGGGCCTGTTACAACCCAACATTAACCACATAAGTAACATGACACTCCTCAAGGACCATCATGACACTAAGTATAAACACTACACTGCACTATACCCCCCCAATAAAACATTAAAAATCAACTAAACACTCTCTACACTAACCTATTAGCACCTACACTACCTACCTACCCCCTAATAACCCCCCACCACTCTAATTACAGAAAATAAAAAAGCCTAAAGTCACAAAAAAATAAAAATCTACATTACATAAAATAAAAAACCTAAGTGACAAAAAATTAAAAATCTACATTACAGAAAATAAAAAAAACCTAAGTACTAACTCCTCACCCACTACAGAAAAAAAAAATTAAACACCAGAAAAGGAAATACATATAATACATACAATACAATACATACAATATAATACATACAATATAATACATACAATACAATACAATATAATACAATACAATTAAATACAATACACCCCTATCTAATATACAATACATCCTATCTATATAATATATATCCCCCAATCTATCTAAATAAATACCATAATTTAATATACATCATATCTAAATAATATACATCCCCCAATCTATCTAAATAAATACCATAATCTAATATACATCCTATCTATCTAATATACATCACACAATCTATCTAAATAAATACCACAATCTAATATACAATACGTGCTATGCCATCTATATAAAACACATACCCCTAGCTAATATACAATAAATGCTATCTATATATAAAATAATCTAATTCTAAGCTAAAATAAAATAATTAAGACCACTTACCTTTGCAGATGTCCATTCAGATCAGTCACCTAGTTGAAAAAAAAAAAAAAAAATTAGTGCAACACGTTTACAGTACATAAATAAACATTCTAAATATTCTAAATATTATACTCACCTTTCCGGCCAATATAAACATAATCCCCGCAATGTCTCCGGCCTCCTGCTCCTCTTCTGCCACGCCCTGTAAAAAAATTTAAAAAATAATTAGATCCGCACGGACATCCCCGACGCTAATGAGGCTCCTGGAGACTTTGTCCTCAAAAACGCCTCACACGCGGTTAAAAACACACAGGCACGACTTAGAAAAAAAGCAACCTCGGAACAAACCTTAACGGCACAAACATCCACACGCACGAAAAATACGACCATAATGGGCGAACCGCTTGCTCTTAAAAACAGTCAAAACACACCAAATACTCACAAAATATACATAAAAAGCTTACCCATAGCAAGGGGGGGGAACCAGGACTTCTGAAATTGAAGATACACCTCCATTTAAGTCCAAATTCCCGAGTTCAGACACATGAAAATCCCGTAAGCGAGAGAAAAAATGGCCGCCCAAAAAACGAAGCTCAAAGCCCAGCCACGTATAACTTACCCAAGAAGGGATCCGAGATGAGCTCGGAAACCCGCATTAACCCCACGGGATCCAAGATAAGCTCGGAGACCTGCATTAACCCCACATTAAACATTGTAGTGGGTGTTCTGATCGCACGCGATCGGGGACCCCCGCTGCAATGAAAATTCCCATGTTACGGGTCCTTAAAGGACCGTAATGGTCCTAAAGGACCCGTTATAAAAAAAAAAAAATATATACACTATCACGCATGGGGCTCTATACAGAGCCCCATCAACCATTAATTTACCCTGTCACTCATGGGGGTCAATATAAACCCCCATAAGTCCTTCATTAACCCTGTCACTCATGGGGGTCAATACAGACCCCCATAAGCACTTCATTAACTGTGTCACTCATGGGGGTCAATACAGACCCCCATAAGCCCTTCATTAACCCTGTCACTCATGGGGGTCAATACCGACTCCCATAAGCCCTTCATTACACCCTGTCACTCATGGGGGTCAATATAGACCCCCATAAACCCTTCATTAACCCTGTCACTCATGGGGGTCAATACAGACCCACATAAGCCCTTCATTAACACTGTCACTCATGGGGGTCAATAGAGACCACCATAAGCACTTAATTAACACCATCAGTCATGGGGGTCAATACAGACCCCCATAAACCCTTAATTAACCCTGTCACTCAGGAGGGTCAATACAGCCCCCCATAAGCCCTTAATTAACCCCCTCACTCATGGGGGTCAATACAGAACCCCATAAACCACTAATTAACCCTGTCACTCATAGGGGTCCATACAGACCCTCATAAGCCTCTTTTTAACCCCATCAGTCCCATAAGGGTATGTTAAGACCATTTTGGGCCTGTTACAACCCAACATTAACCACATAAGTGCCATGACACACCTCAAGGACCATCATGACACTAAGTATAAACACTACACTGCACTATACCCCCCCAATAAAACATTAAAAATCAACTAAACACTCTCTACACTAACCTATTAGCACATACACTACCTACCTACCCCCTAATAATCCCCCACCACTCTAATTACAGAAAATGAAAAAGCCTAAAGTCACAAAAAATTAAAAATCTACATTACAGAAAATAAAAAAAACTAAGTCACAACCCCTCCCCCACTACAGAAAAAAAAATTACACACCTGAAAAGGAAATACATATAATACATACAATACAATACATACAATATAATACATACAATTAAATATAATACACCCCTATCTAATATACAATACATCCTATCAATATAATATACATCCCCCAATCTATCTAAATAAATACCATAATCTAATATACATCCTATCTATATAATATACATCCCCCAATCTATCTAAATAAATACTATAATCTAATATACATCTTATCTATCTAATATACATTACACAATCTATCTAAATAAATACCACAATCTAATATACAATACGTGCTATGCTATCTATATAAAACACATACCCCTAGCTAACATACAATAAATGCTATCTATATATGTTTTTAGTTTTAGCTATTTTAGGGGGATATCTGTGTATGCAGGTGACTATTACTGTGCATAATTATTAGGCAACTTAACAAAAAACAAATATATACCCATTTCAATTATTTATTTTTACCAGTGAAACCAATATAACATCTCAACATTCACAAATATACATTTCTGACATTCAAAAACAAAACAAAAACAAATCAGTGACCAATATAGCCACCTTTCTTTGCAAGGACACTCAAAAGCCTGCCATCCATGGATTCTGTCAGTGTTTTGATCTGTTCACCATCAACATTGCGTGCAGCAGCAACCGCAGCCTCCCAGACACTGTTCAGAGAGGTGTACTGTTTTCCCTCCTTGTAAATCTCACATTTGATGATGGACCACAGGTTCTCAATGGGGTTCAGATCAGGTGAACAAGGAGGCCATGTCATTAGATTTTCTTCTTTTATACCCTTTCTTGCCAGCCACGCTGTGGAGTACTTGGACGCGTGTGATGGAGCATTGTCCTGCATGAAAATCATGTTTTTCTTGAAGGATGCAGACTTCTTCCTGTACCACTGCTTGAAGAAGGTGTCTTCCAGGAACTGGCAGTAGGACTGGGAGTTGAGCTTGACTCCATCCTCAACCCGAAAAGGCCCCACAAGCTCATCTTTGATGATACCAGCCCAAACCAGTACTCCACCTCCACCTTGCTGGCGTCTGAGTCGGACTGGAGCTCTCTGCCCTTTACCAATCCAGCCACGGGCCCATCCATCTGGCCCATCAAGACTCACTCTCATTTCATCAGTCCATAAAACCTTAGAAAAATAATGTAGATTGTGTTTATTTTACTTTGTTTCATGTTTATGTATGTGTGCTAATGTAATGTTTTTTTTTAACAGGGGCAGCGCCGCAGAAGCAAAGATGGACGTGACATGCTGGAAAGGTGAGTAGAATAATTAGAATATTTAGAATGTTTAGTTATTTTATGTAAATGTGTTGTATTAATTTTTTTAACCTTTTTTACCCTAGGTTGGTGATCTGAAGAAACATCTCAAAGGTAAGTGGTCTTAATTATTAAATTGTAGCTTACAATTAGGGTTGCTATATAGAGATAGCATGTACCATATATTAGATAGATAGGGGGATGTATAGTACATAGACAGTTTTTTTAGTGTATTAGCTATGGGGGATGTATATTAGATATGGGGGGTGTATATTAGATACGGGTGTATTGTATTGTATTTATTTCTATTGTATTTAATTGTATTGTATGTAATTGTATTGTATTATATTGTATTGTATGTATTATATGTATTTCCTTTTTTTTTCTGTAGTGGGGGGGTTGTAATGTATTTTTTTATTTTCTGTAATGTTCCTTTTTTATTTTTTGTGACTTAGGTTTTTTTTCTGTAATGTACAATTTTTATTTTTGGTGATTTTAGGTTTTTTATTTTATGTAATGTAGATTTTTGATTTTTGAGGACTTTAGTTTCTTTGATTTCTGTAATTACAGTGGTGGGGAGGGGGTTATTAGGGGGTAGGTAGGTAGGTAGTGTAGGTGTTAATAGGTTAGTGTAGAGGGTGTTTAGTTTATATTTAATGTTTTATTGGGGGGGTATAGTGAAGTGTAGTGTTTATACTTAGTGTCATGATGGTTCTTGAGGCCTGTCATGGCACTTATGTGGTTAATGTTCGGTTGTAACAGGCCCATAATGGTCATAATATACCCTTATGGGACTGATGGGATTAAATAGAGGCTTATGTGGGTCTGGATAGAACCCCATAAGTGACCTGGTTAAAATGGTGTAGTGCTTACACTTTGGGTCATGAGGGTCCTGGATGACCCTCATGGCACTTACAGTGTTATTACATGCGTTCATTACTGTGTTAGAGGGGTCTATATAGTTGAGGCACACAGTACAGTCACATTGTGTGGCAAACAGCATTTCAACACTTTCTTTTATTGACCGTCATATAACTTTCTTATCACTCTTTCAGCATCAAGGAGGTCTGGATCCAATGATGACCCAGAGACTGGGCGTCGGCTCCATCAAAGCAGGAAGTCGGTGAGCAAGCCCCCGCCCAGCAGGAACTGGAGCAGGGGGAGAAGGAAAGAAGTGGAGCCGAGGTCGCAGTTTTGTGGGGAGGAGGAGGATGTGATCTGGGAGAAGTGATGCTGGAGTCCCTATATTTTTTGAAGCCTCAGTTTGCAGATGTTATGTTTTTGTTTTGTTTCAGGTACAATTCAGGCCCATGAAGGTATCTTCGGAATCTGCAAGCATTGTGAAGGAAATGTATTAAATGTAAGCATGTGATTCTGACCTCAATATCAGTCTGTGAACAGATCCTTGGGTTTGATTTAAGTTACAGTGAATCTGGCTGGGGACCTTTGTGTTCTCTCCGTATTAATGGGTATTTTCCCCTATAGCTGATATCATGAGTATCCTTTAACATGTGCTAACACCTGTATAGCTGATGGATGTGATATTATTGTTGATTAACAATATCATATGGAGAAGGTGATAGTACACCTTGACCACTGACACTGGTCACAGCTAAGCATTTATTGTGAGATGACACATCATTAATAATGGTCATGGCCAGTGAGTTTTCCTGAGACCTAGCTAATAGTTAGTAATACTTGGGGATGGGAATCAGGTGAGTTAGTTTATTGTTACAGTATTTAGCACTGTACTGTACATGCATGTTTGTTTATTTTTTATCCTCCTCTGCCCTTTTTACCACTTTTTTCATATTTTGTTTTGTCACCACACTATATGTGTGAAACTTTATTGGATTACACAGTCCAGAGGTTGAATCGTCATTTTGTTTCATTGAGCAGATCTAGACAAGTTGTAAGTGATATACACATTAATGGTTTCTTCAATTGAATGAAGTGATTTGTGATGATCCTGTTATTCATCAGATTCCGGTTGAAGTGGTGTAGTGACCACATGTGACCCTGGTAGGTGCAATGCATCAGAATTATTACTGATATTACCCTTTAGGTATCCACTTTTCTAAAAAAAAAGCCTCCTCTTGCCCTCCATGGATCAGCCCACACCACACCCATGATATTAATGCACAGTCTTGTCCATTTCTGATTGTGCTCTGTGTATGAAATAAATCTTTGTTATACCGTTGTAACTGTGTCAGTATGTTTTCAAAGGTTGGGGTTTTGGGACATGCGCATATATCACATTTGTATCACATTCCTCTTTAAACTAATGAGCCCTAGTTTCTATGCAATAGATTAATACATAAAATAACAATAATAATAATAATAATAATAATAATAATAATAATAACATGATAAGATATAATATAATAATATATATCATATATAATAATAATAAAGGGTAAATACACATGGAAAGTCCAATTTGTGATACTGTGGATTATCTATATTCCCCTGAAGGCCTGATAACAATATGACAGGAGATAATGTATATTGATTGATAGCAAAACAGTTATTGTGATGTCACCAAATGATAATGGGTATGGATCTTGGCAGATAGCCACTAGCAATGGTGTGGGACTTTCCAGGATGGGCATAGTGGAGATTACCCCTGACTGAGGTTGGCATTTGCTCCACGTGCCTCTGCACAGCCTCCATGTATTTCTTTGGCCCTTCCTGATGGGTTATAGTAGATTAGTGTGGTGTATGTTTCCCAGGTCCCCTTCTGGATTGCTAACTGGTGGTAGTGAAGGGGTTTTTGTACCTCAATGAAGCTGTGAGCCATACCATGTAGGGCCAGTGTTGGTGGGCAGGTCATAGCAGAAAAGTTAGACAAATCACAGTCCACTGGAGAAGCAACTGGCAACCAACTCCTGTATGTTTGCCATGAAAATCTTATGGAAAACACAGGCAGAGGCATAGCTAAATGTGCTGCAGTCTATAGGGGCTTAATATGTCAGCCACTTTCATGTATTTTTGTTGCAATGTAATTAGGTAGTGTGTTTTAACTGCTTTCAGCATCTTGCAGCATGACTTTTCATGGTGGAATATGCATGACCATTACAAAATATAAAAAAAAATGTTGAACCTATTTTATAATTGGGAATTGTTGTTCAAGTAATTCTAATGCCTTCCATTGCTTTGCCTATATTGTAAAGTACATTGGTGGATTTTTATTGTGTCCTGCAGTGTTACAAACTAGTCTGTAAACCCTTTGTGGGTCCCATTTTAAATCTGTAAGATTTTGGCTTTATGCCGGCTTGATTGCATTTGCAGTCTGGAGGGATTTTAGCAATTGCATAACAATTTGAGAATTTAGCGATCGTAACTCTTGCGGACATGACAGATAAAAGGCTTTGATGGGCTGTAAATTCTGGTTTTAACAACCACAAGGATTTCAGGCCCATAACCTGTAGACCATTTGCAGCTCGCAAAAAGACACCAACTGAATAGCAAATGATTTTACGGCCTACATTACTGGCTCCTGTAACTATAATTTCTCAATTGAATGAGGCTCTTTGCCTTTCGCACTGTAATCAATTTCTGTAAAAATCATTTCATCACTTGTCATGTGACTTGTTGCCCCTGAGTCGATGCACCATCCATGAAATGGAAACATGCCCTGGTTTATTTGCTTTGTCTTGTACCTTCATGCATCTTTAGAGCTTTGTGCATATTTTCCTTTCTTCTGTTCTATTCGTCAATTAGTTTTCCTTTAGCATATTGTAGCGTTAGTTCTTTTTCTGATCTAGTGTCGAAAGCATTTATAAGGCACTGTAAGACTCAGGAAGGCTGCATAGTAATAATGCTACTACATGATTGTCTTTAATGTATTCACCTATTGCTGTTGCACAATCTCTAGCATAACATTCACATGTTTGTGCATGTCCTGGCCATAGTCCAGCTTTATCTTATACAGTTTGCACAGCAGATATAGATTACTGTTTAAGTGTGAACGCTCATACAGTGTTTGTAATGTAGTCCACGTACCTCAGCTGTGTTTTCTTTTCTAATATGAGTGAGTTGATCATCCTCCACTAACAGGCTTATAACTACCTTTGCTTGCCTGTTCTTTGTGTCCCATTCTTTAGTGTTGTCAGTGGGTCTGTTTGTATCCAGTACCTGCCATAAGTCATCTTTGGATAAAAACATTTCAATCTTGAGTTTCCATGGCTGGTAGTTGGTACTGTTGAGCTTTGCTATTGCAGACTTCACATCTGAACCACTTGTCATCTTTCAGCAAATTGGACGCAGCTCTTGTTTCCTCACTTAGGCCCTCATTCAATTGCGATTTGGCCAATTGAATAGGGCCCTAAATAAGCACATAGCATATTTTTTTAAAGAAGTTTTTAGTTAGTGAAAATCTTGCTTTTGGATAGATATTTACTAACTAAAAACTTCTTTAAAAAAATATGTTATGTGCTTATTTAGGGCCCTATTCAATTGGCCAAATTGCAATTGAATGAGGGCCTTAGTATTTACTGGGATCATAGATACAACACTCACTTCTTATTTGTGGTTTTCCTTTAGTGTCTGAGCCCATAACCTGTTAGTTATGCATTAAAAAGAGACACTGCTAGATAGTGAAGAACCATATTAGGCTTTACTTGTTTGGATCAACAGCAAACATTTATACCATATAAGTTACTTGAAAGTGCAGCCAGCAGGGTGAAAGATAAAAAGTAAGAGAAAGACAAAAAACAAGTGAAGAAAACAAGGGAGTTCCTTCCTTTGAGTACCAACAAATCCATATCACATATAATAGTTGTCAATCTACGAAATGTTGCCACGCTTTGCAAGGTCGCCAAGTGAGCTCGCAAAATCTGGGTCCCATCGCAAAGCGAGGGACGCAGTTTGGGCCACAAATGCGGCCCCTAGCAAAGTAGTGATAGTTAGGGAACTGTCTAACAGGTAAGGTAGTTAAAACTAGTACTATTATTTCTTTTTTTTATACTTTATTTTATTATAAATATGTAAATAACAGAGCAAAAGCAGGTACAGAATTGCAAGTAAATAGGTTCCTCTATGGCATTTAACCAATCATTCAAAAAGACAAAACGTAAAAACTGTCAATACATATCATAAAGCAATCTGTGCCCAAATCTAGTGCAATTTAGATGGTTAGACTCTTCAAAAATGCATACAAAAGCAGAAAAAACATAACAGAAAAAAAACATTACAAATACAAAGAAAAAAAAAGAGAAAAAGAGAGAAAAAACAAACATCATTACTAATCTGTAAAGTGCCCTGGGAATTATTCAATATCCTGGAAAGAGGGTCCGGAAGGGGGAAGGGCAGAAACTATTCATTATTCAAAGGGTAAACCAAAGATCCAAGCAGAGAGGAAAATGCAATATTAGCTCTTTATGGAGCAAGACGATCCCAAAGTTTCCATTTCATCCCATCTGGCTTTGATAGCTGAATTGATTCTAAATACTTATCAAATTGCCGATTACGGGCTAACATATTATTACTTTTGACCAAGAAGGCGTTAAGTGCTGATTCCATGAACTGACAAGTAGCCATTTTAAGACCATTATAGCCTGAATAAGAAAAACCTGTGTTTCTGGTGATACTTCAGGATCAAAAATGTGAAAGAGAACAATTTCCACTCGCAGTATGATTTTAAATTTAAGAGTGTGGAGAGATGGCGAGAGAGCAACTGGCAGAAATCCTGAATACGAGGACAATGCCACCAAATATGTGATTGAGGGCCTATAAGACAGCAGTTTCTCCAGTAGTAATGATCCTTATCCTGTCGACTAAAATAAAAGATGTTAGAGGGGACTAGGTACCATTTATTGAGAATAAAAAAAAAACTTCTGTGTATTTTCCGGTGGAGCTACTACATGCTTTAGTCCATGTTTCAACCGGCCAAGTGCTCTCCAGGTCTTTTTCTTTCAAGGTCATTTTGGGAGTTTTTTTCTTTTTCCAAGATGTGCTTTAATATATTGAGACAACTCGATATTACATGGGTTTTTTCAGCTGATATAATGAGTTTTTCGAAAAGGTTTCACTATGAAGTTAGTTTCGAGCATCAAATTATTTGAAGCAAGATATGTTTAAATTTTTCTATAATGCAACCATAATTCTTTAGGAAGAGCAATTTTTTCTGACAATTGGTCAAAAGCGGTGAAGGAGCCATCAATATAGAGGTCCTCTAAATAATACAAGCCCCATTTGGGCAATACTTGAATCGTTGTGTTTTCAAGATCTTTGACAGTACAATCCAGAGGCAAATTTGGGTTGGGATACTCTATTAGATCGTATTTGTCATCATTATTTCAACAAGTCCTGTATAACTATGGCTCCGCCCTTAACATGCCTTGTTTGAAATTCTATTCAAACAAGTTTCTTCAGATCCTGACCAGATATTAAGTCTTTTTCAATAGAGATCCAGGCATATGTGGAAGTAAAATCATGCGATCTAACCATATGAGAAATCATTGTGGCTTCATAATATTGTTTTGGCTTCATAATATTGGTTTAAACACAGATATCCAAGGCCCCCTTCATTAAAATGTCTGTCCATAATGTTCTTATTAACTTTTACTCGTTTGTCTAGATAGTTGTATTTATTGATTAGTAGAGATGTTGCGAATAGTTTGCCGGCGGACTCTTCCCGGCGAACATAGCATGTTCGGATTTGCGCGAACAGCGAACATATGCGATATTCGATCCGCTCCCTATACTTTATCATTGAGCAAACTTTGACCCTGTACCTTACAGTCAGCAGACACATTCCAGCCAATCAGCAGCATACACTCCCTTCCAGAGCCTTCTACCTCATGGACAGCAGCCATTTTGGAATCATAACTAACTTGCAGTCTTACTGAGAGGAGGCTGAGTGTAGGTGCTGCTGACTGAATAGGGAAATCAATAGCTAGGCAAGTTTATTCAGTATCCAGTGCAGTGCTGAAGGACTCATCAGATCTCTGCTGTAAACACAGCACCCCAAAAAGCCCTTTTTAGGGCTATAACATCATTTTTTTTTGTTTTTTTTTCTCTGTCTAATCTAACTTCATTTGCCCCTGCTAGCAAGTGTGTGTGACAGGCTCACAGCTTATACTGTGTGTGCACAGTGCACCCAATACAATCTTGTTTACTAGTTGTCTACTTTAAAAAAAAAAAAACTTTTATTTTGTTAAATCTTAGTTCATTTGCCTGACCTCCAATCTAAGTTCATTTGCCTGACCGCTAGCCAGTGTGTGTGTCAGGCTTAAAAGTACTGTGCCAGAGAGCATGTTGTGTGCATGCTTGAGCTCCAAACAAAATGCTTTTTAGGGTCTTAGTCCCTCAAATACAAGTTTTATTTTAACACCTTTCTGTTTATAAGCACTTTGTGCACGGTGTTGTTCATTTTTGGGAGTTTTTGTGGTTTTTTTCTTAGTTTAATTTAAGTTTTAGTTTTCTGGGAGTCAGGCTCAGCTCTCTATCCCAGGAGAGTGAGCTGTCTCCTGGATACTTTGCCACACCCCTCCCTTAGCACTTCACCTTCACTCCTGAAACTTTTTTTACTTTAACTTTTTAAAAAAAGTTTTTCAGGTTTTGTTAAAGTTTTGTTTGTTTGGTGTTGGGTTTTATGTTTTGGAGGGAGAGAAGACAAGTAACATCTTTGTAGGCAGTGGGGGGGGGGGAAACAATTTGAAGTTTTGTTTAAAAGGCTTTTTTTAACATCTGACACAGAGACACAGAGGGGTTAAAAAGCCTCTGTGTTCTCTGTGTTGTTGCAATTAGCAGCACCTTGCAACAGGCCATTAACCCTTCCACTGCCAAACATCATCTCTCTCTCTCCCTTAGTTTTGTCTTTTTGTTTCTTTTTCACACTTATATATTTTTAAAAAGAAAACAATAGAAAATCATAAAACAAAAAATAAAAATAAATAAAACAAATAAACTAAAAAAAAAAAGGGTCTAAACATGAGGGATAAGACCATTAAGAAGCCTCTGGGGTCAAAAGGGGGAATAATGGCCCCTGAAAATCCTAGCTGCAGCACTGCACAGCATAGGCCCCAGGCAGATAAGGTAGCCCCAGCTCCTGGTGGTTCTGCCAGCAGACCTACCCCTGTGGCTAATACCTGGTAACAGGTGGTTTCTGCTGGCCCCAGTAATACCACCGCTGGGGCTGAGGGGCAGATCACCAGGAAGCATGGGGTTAAATGTCAGATGTCTGGGGTCTACAGCATTGATATCTATCTGCGTGCTGCAGCTAATGTCATCAGCCCCTCTGTTATAGTAGCAGCCAGCAAAATGTACGGGAAAGCAGTTTTCTTTACCGGTATTATATCTGCTGCTCACATTCTTATACAGAGAGGCATCACAGTGGGGGGATTATATGTCCCAATAGAACCCCTGGAAGGGTTGGGCACAAAAGTAATACTCTCTAATGTGCCCCCCTTCCTACCAGACTCCCTCTTGAGCCCCCACCTGCTAACCCTAGGAGAAGTAAAAACACCATTTATTAAAATTCCCCTGGGGTGCAGAGAGAGAGCACTTCGTCATGTGCTCTCTTTCAAGAGGCAGGTACAAATGTGCCTGCCTCAGGGTGCAGAAAACATAGAGGGGTCTTTTGGGGTTCCATTTGAGGGGGTGCTCTACAGGATTTTTTACAGCACTACGGAGGTGCAGTGCTATCATTGCAAGGGGTTGAGGCATACACGTAGGAATTGTCCTAATGTAAAGCATCATGCCCCAGCCCCAGCAAATGGCACCTCCGTCAGTACAGCACCCATCCCCGCTGAGCCCATAACAGCGGGGACCTCAAGGGTCATAGCCCCCCCACAGAGCTCAGGCAAGGAGGCCGTTCCTCAAGCCACCACCACGGCCTCCAAACCCCCTTCTTCCCCAAAAAAGCCATCTGTGTCTGTGGTCTCCAGCAAGACTGCAGACACGGGGAAAAAGGGGAAGAATGTCACCGGTCCTCCCAGTGTCACAGCTGCATCTCCCAAGTCCCAATCTGCCCCCACCATAATTACATCAGTTAGTGTGGGGGCACAGTGTAAGCAGAGGGATAATAAGCCCTCTGCAGGGGAGGCAGCTAGTGGCAGCTCCTCTTCCAGGAGTGACGTCCCCAGGAAGAGAAAGCATAAAACCAACAGGGAGGTTGCTGATAAGTGGGAAGTGCTCTATAGTGGAGCACCTCCCTCTAAAAGCAAGAAGAGGAACAAAACATCTCCTCCTCATCCGGTGACATTGTCTGGCCCGGTTATTAAGCTCAGCCAGCCGGTGCCAGACCACACATCTCTCTCTCCAGACCCTATAGGGGTTAATGTGGAAAAGAGTCTGGAGGAAAAGCAGGGGCAAGAGGGTCTCCCAAGTGAGGCAGGGGTAGACAAGAAAGATCAGGTTCTGCCTCTGGCCTTTGAGGGGGGACCCAACAAAGCCCCTGCTGAATTGGTAGTCAGTGTCCCTGAGGTGCTGAGCTTCAAGGGCACCAGTCAGTCTCCTCCTCCAGTGTCACTCTCTAGTGATGTACCTCGGGCTTTGTTAGAGCCCCAGGCCGAGTCACTACTGGAGGGGGGGAATATAGGCATGACCCCCATTCAGGACCCCATGGATTTGTCTGTCAGGGGGGATGTGGCACAAGGGGAAGTGGAAATGGGGGAGGGTGATAAAACAGGTTTTCCTGTTAACATCATGGGAGAGCCTGTCTACCCTCCTCAGCCGTCCACTGACCCTAACATCGGTGCCATCCAAGCTGAGCAAGCAGCGGTGGAACTGGCAGAGGAGGCATATAAAGCCTCCAAGGCTTCCATTAAGGAAGCCATGCCAGCCACTGCTGTCCAGCCAGCTACCCCTGAATGCACTCCTGAAGCTACAGGGGTGCAGCAGCAATCCAAGGGTCCATTATTTACCTTGAAGGGTGCTAAAGGGACTCCTTCTGTATCATCTAAGAGGGGGTCCCTGGGAATAAAGCTGAGGAAACTGACTCCAGCCGGGGAGGATGGAGTAAAAGCCCTCAGCCAAGAGGAGCCCAGGGATGACCCACTAGAAGGAACATCAGATTCTGGGTGGGTTATCCCTGTCAAGGAAATAGATCTATTCCTTGAGAGCACCCTTCATGGACAAAAGAAAAGGAAGGTGCGGCTGGCCTTGGAGAGGTGGAAGAATATGTCGTTTATTCTCCACTCTCTCCAGCAATATCTAGTGGTCAGCACTAGGGCCAAGAATTCTGGGACTGCGGAGCATCTCCGCGTCCGGAAATTCTATAAAATGTGCGTGTCCTATCAGCAGTCTCAAGGGTCTGAGGAACGCACAATTCCTGACACGCAGTAATGGCTTTGCACATCAGCACGCTAAATACCAATGGCTGTCAAGACAGTTTCCGCAGGTTCCAGGTACTCTCCTATTTATATCAGGGAGGGTACTCTGTGAGCTTCCTGCAGGAAACTCACACCACTCCAGAGGCTGAGGCCTCATGGCAACTGGAGTGGAGAGGCAGGGTCTTCTTAAGCCACTTCACATCGGCGTCATGTGGAGTGGTGACCCTGTTCTCAGAGTCTTTTCAGCCAGAGCTGCTGCTTGTGAAAGCTGTTATCCCAGGCCGTCTAATCCACCTCCGGGTCCGAGAGCAGGGTAGCATCATTAACCTAGTTAATATATATGCCCCTGCTTGAGGGCTCGAGAGAGTGAGGTTCCTCGCCAGACTGTCCCAGTTTTTGGAGACGGTTGACGCAGATGAGTGTTTGGTACTCGGGGGTGATTTCAACTGCACCCTAGACGCTCTGGACCGGAATAGTCCAGAGCCGTACCCGCCTTCTGCGTCAGCCCTGCGGGAGATCATCGCCCGCTTCTCCCTGGAGGACATCTGGCGAGAGCAGAACCCAGGGGCATCAGACGGTTTCACCTACGTCAGGGTGAGAGCCGGTCTGGTGTCCCACTCCCGGATCGACAGACTATATATATCTAGTCACTATATGTCACGAGTCGGTTCTTGTGCCATTAGGCTGGCTCCGTTCACAGACCACAACTGTGTGTCTGTGACAGTGGCGCTAACGCCAACAGCGCCACGAGCCGCCTATTGGCACTTCAACAATACTTTGTTGAAGGACCAGGGGCTCGTGACATTGATCCGGGAGTTTTGGACGGACTGGAGGGGTTGCAAGGGGGACTTTGCCTTGTTAAAACTGTGGTGGGACGTGGACAAGGTTCATTTGCGACTTCTGTGTCAGGAATATACCAAGGGTGCGAGTGGGCAGCGCGAAGCTGAGTTGGAGTCACTCCGGGGGGAGGTACTCCATCTGGAGCAGAGGCTGTTCACTTGTAGGGACCAATCCCTGCAGAGCGAGTATGTAGAGAGGAAGGGTGTCCTCTGTGACCTGGAACGACACCAGGCCAAGGGGGAATACGTGCGCAGCCGCTTAGGTTTTCTCAAAGATCTAGACCGCGGCTCGCGCCTCTTCTACTCACTGGAGAAAAAGGGGGGTAACAGTAGGCACATCACCTGTCTTCTAGATTAAGACGGTGCCCCCCTTACAGATCCGGAGAGTATCCGGGATAGAGCCCGGAACTTTTATAAAGATCTTTACTCTCCGGATCCCATTTCTCCAGACGCCTGCAGGGTGCTATGGGAGGGGCTCCCCACAGTCAGTGAGGGTGTAAGAGAGCGGCTTGATATACCACTGTCTTTTCAAGAGCTCTCTGAAGCCCTCCGTGCCATGTCCTGTGAGAAGTCTCCAGGACTGGACGGACTGACTGTAGAGTTTTTCCAATTTTTCTGGGAGACTCTGGGACCTGATTTCCATCTGGTCCTTGGGGAAGCCCTGGAGACCGGGGAGATGCCCCTGTCTTGTCGCAGGGCAGTACTTGCCCTGCTGCCCAAAAAGGGGGATCTCCGGCTTATTAAGAACTGGCGACCGGTCTCTCTGCTCAGCACAGACTACAAGATTGTAGCTAAAGCCATCTCGCTTAGACTTGGGTCTGTGCTGGCAGAATTGGTTCACCCTGACCAGTCCTATGCGATCTCGGGCCGGACTATCTTTGATAGTATCTTTCTGGTCCGGGATCTATTGCATTATTCTCGCAGGACTGGTCTGTCAGTCGCCTTTCTCTCTTTTGATCAACAGAAGGTGTTTGACAGGGTGGACCATGGTTACCTCATAGCCACTCTGCAAGCGTACGGCTTTGGCCCACAGTTTGTGGGCTTTATAAGAACGCTGTACGCCTCTGCAGAGTGTTTACTTAAAATCAATTGGTCCCTAACAGCACCTTTGGTATTTGGACGAGGGGTGCGTCAAGGATGTCCCTTGTCTGGACAGTTATATGCACTGGCCATTGAGCCTTTCCTCTGCCTACTGAGGAAAAGGCTCACAGGGCTGGTGCTAAAAGATCCAGACATGCGGATTGTCCTTTCAGCTTATGCTGACGATGTGCTCCTCGTGGCCCAGGATCCAGTTGATCTTGAGCTGGCAAAACAGTGCCAGGAGGTATATTCAGCTGCCTCCTCCGCTCAGATCAACTGGTCCAAATGCACAGGCCTTTTAGAGGGTAATTTACAGGTAGACTCTTTGCCTCCCACGTTTCGTGACATCACGTGGGAGGCAGATGTCATTAAATATCTGGGGGTCTACCTGTCCGCTGCGGACGCTTCCGTCCCAGACAACTGGAGGGAGTTAGAGGGCAGTGTCCTCTCTCGTCTGGGACGATGGAGGGGTCTAGCAAAAATGCTTTCCCTTAGGGGGCGGACTCTAGTGGTGAATCAGCTGGTGGCTTCTCAGATCTGGCACCGGCTGATTTGTCTGAGTCCGACCCCCGAGTTTGTCACCAATATCCAGAGGAATTTGTTAGATTTCCTCTGGATGGGAAGGCATTGGGTCTCTGCAGGGGTGGCAAGTCTGCCTTTGGTGGAGGGTGGACAGGGAGTAGTTTGTGTGTGCTCCCAGTTGTCCACCTTCCGCCTTCAGTACCTGCAGAGATACCTATATGCAGATCCCTCTCCGCAGTGGTGCGCACTGGCATCCAGCTTTTATCGCCAGTTGCGCAACCTGGGGTATGACCGGCAATTATTTCTGATCAGGCCCGAGGGGTTTGGGAGAGACCTCTCTGTGTTGCCGGCATACTACCAGGAAACCCTCAAGGCCTGGAGCATGGTCTCCGTGACCAGGCAGGGCGTGCCTTTGGGGGATGAAATATTCACAGAGCCCCTGCTAATTAATGCAGCAGTGGGGGCTCCAATGTTACAGTCCCCCAGTATCATCCGCCGCCTTAGTCATGCACGGATGACCCGAGTCGGGGATCTCCTGGAATACGGGCGTTCTGATTGGGTGTCACCCCAGGAGCTTGCGCTCCGTTTGGGATATGTGACGCCCAAAGTCTCAGGGCGCTTGCTCCAGGAGATTAGAGATGCCATCTCCCCCGACTCGCGCACCTTCCTTCGCGGGGCTTTGCAGGCCGGAGTGCCACATGCACCTTTCAACACCCCTTCTCCGGCTGTTTGCATTGGACACAAGCCCCATGTTTCCCCTCAGGCTCCTCCTGTCCCCAACCTCTCGAGGTTGAGGGACATACCCTCGGCATGCTTTCGCGGCATGCCGAGGAAGAGCTTATATTCTCTCGTGCTCCATACAGTGCACTTCCTTGCCCTCGTTACCCGTCCCGATACCATCTGGAGGCGGGTCCTACCAGCTGACGAGGGCAAGAGGCCCCGGTGGAGGGAACTTTATTCTGATTTAGTTCCACGACCCACCGGGGACTTGAGTTGGAGAGTGCTCCATGGTGCACTGAGCACGGGAGAGTACTTAGCTAAATTCACGGACTCTCCCTCCACTTGTCCATTCTGTGGCAAGGGAGAGTCCGTGTATCATGTTTATTTTAGTTGCGCCAGACTGCAGCCCCTCTTGTCATTCTTGAGGGGCCTCCTCCTGCAGTTCTGGCTGCATTTCTCCCCTCACATTTTTATTTTTGGGCGCCCAGTGTCCCGGGGCAATAAGGCCAGGGACCTCCTCGTCAACCTGCTCCTGGCATTAGCCAAGTTGGCTATATATAAGTCCAGGAAGCAGTGTTTGATAGGGGGGGTTCCCTTGTCACCTGAGGCCATGTTCCGGGTGCTGGTGCGCTCCCGTATCCGGGCAGAGTACCACCTGGCTTTGTCTACTGGGGGAATGGATGAGTTTGTCTCCCAGTGGGCTGTAGATGGTGTGATCTGCTCGGTATCCCCCCATCCGGTTTCTTTTTCTTTCAACCTCCTAATATGATTTTTATTTAGTTTACAGAAAATGTTTTCTCATAATTTTAAAATACACTGTGCCAAGTTCAACCAATCCAATCTAGTGGGGTACCAGCAGTTTACATGTAAAAAAACAATAATTTTATTTTCCTAAATCTAATTTCATTTGCGTGACCGCAAATCTAAGTTCATTTGCCTGACCGCTAGCCAGTGTGTGTGTCAGGCTTGCAAGTATTGTGCCAAGTTCAACCAATCCAATCTAGTTGGGGTACCAGCAGTCTACATTTAAAAAAACAATAATTTTATTTTCTTAAATCTAAATTTATTTGCCTGACCGGCAATCTAAGTTCATTTGCCTGACCGCTAGCCAGTGTGTGTGTCAGGCTTACAAGTACTGTGCCAAGTTCAACCAATCCAATCTAGTTGGGGTACCAGCAGTCTACATGTAAAAAAACAATAATTTTATTTTATTAACCCTAAGTTCATTTGCCTGACACCTAGCCAGTGTGTGTGTCTTGGTGCTGTGATTCCCTTTGGCCCTACAATAATGCCCAGTGTTCAAAGGCCAGTTACCCTGAACTTGAAAAGTTCAGAGGACGTAGTTGACTGGCTAACACAGGACACCCAATCTTCTACAGCTTCCGCTTGGAACATTGACGCACCATCCTTCTCCAGCTTAGCTTCGGGCACTTCTCAAGTTACCACTCGCCCGCCTGCCGCCACCCCCAACACTAGTACCACAGCCGATTCAATTGATCAGTCAGAAGAGTTATTTACACATCAGTTTGAAGAAATGAGTGATGCGCAACCATTATTGCCAGAGGATGTAGATAACAGGGATATGTCTCAGTCAGGCAGCAGTACACACATGTACGTATGTGATGATGATGATGTACCCGCTGCTGCTTCCTTTGTTCAGTTGTCAGATACAAGTGAGGCGGGTGATGATGATGACGATGCGTCCGTGGATGTCACATGGGTGCCTGCTAGAAGAGAAGAAGAACCGGGGAAAAGTTCAGATGGGGAGATAGAGAGGAGGAGGAGACGAGTTGGAAGCAGAGGGAGGTCATCCCAACGAGCTAGTGGCACAGTCAGACAGCATGCATCAGCACCCGGGGTCAGCCAGACAGCACGCCAATCAACGCATGCTGTTGCCACCACCAGAATGCCGTCACCGCAGAGCTCAGCAGTGTGGCATTTTTTGTGTGTGTCTGCCTCTGACAACAGCGATGCCATTTGCAATCTGTCCCAAAAGAAACTGAGTCGTGGGAAGTCCAACACCCACCTAGGTACAACTGCTTTGCGAAGGCACATGATGTCACATCACAAACGCCAATGGGATCAACACATGAGTACAAGCAGCACACAAACTCAAAGCCGCCATCCTCCTCCTGGTCCAGCATCTTCATCCACGTCAACCACTGCTGTCCTCCTTGTCCCCTCTCTACCATCCGCCACTCCGTCTCTCGCCTCTTGCTGTTCCTGCTCATCTCCCCACAGTCAGGTGTCTGTCAAGTGCATGTTTGAGCGTAAGAAGCCAATGCCACAAAGTCACCCCCTTGCCCGGAGTCTTATAGATGGCTTGTCTAAACTCTTAGCCCGCCAGCTTTTACCATACAAGCTGGTGGAGTCTTAGGCGTTCAAAAAATTTTTAGCGATTGGGATACCGCAGTGGAAGGTACCCGGCCGAAATTTCTTTGCCCAAAAGGCAATCCCCAACCTGTACTCGATTGTGCAAAAGGAAGTAATGGCATCTCTGGCACACAGTGTTGGAGCAAGGGTCCATCTGACCACTGATACCTGGTCTGCAAAGCATGGTCAGGGCAAGTATATCACCTACACTGCGCATTGGGTAAATCTGCTGACCCCTGCCAAGCATGGAATGCGTGGATCTGCAGAGGAGTTGGTGGCACTGCCACGACTTGCAGGCAGGCCTGCTGCCACCTCCTCTACTCCTCCTACTCCATCCTCTTCCATAACCTCCTCAGCTGAGTCCTCTTCTGCTGCTTCGTCTTGCTCCACATCAACGGCACCCCCCCAGCTCCCCAGATACTATTCCACATCCCGGATACGGCAGTGTCATGCCGTCTTGGGGTTGAATTGCCTCAAAGCAGAGAGTCACACCGGGACAGCACTCCTGTCCGCCCTGAACACACAGGTGGATCAATGGCTTACTCTGCACCAACTGGAGATTGGCAAAGTGGTTTGTGACAATGGAAGAAATTTATTGGCGTCATTGAATTTGGGCAAGTTGACGCATGTGCCGTGCATGGCACATGTGTGTAATCTGATCGTACAACGCTTTGTCCATAAGTATCGCGGCTTACAGGACGTCCTGAAGCAGGCCAGAAAGGTGTGTGGCCATTTCAGGCGTTCCTACACGGCCATGGCGCACTTTTCAGATATCCAGCGGCGAAACAACATGCCAGTGAGGCGCTTGATTTGTGACAGCCCCACACATTGGAATTCAACACTCCTAATGTTCGACCGCCTGCTCCAACAAGAAAAAGCCATTAACGAGTATTTGTATGACCGGGGTGCTAGGACAGCCTCTGCGGAGCTGGGGATTTTTTTTGCCACGTTACTGGACGCTCATGCGCAATGCCAGTAGGCTCATGCATCCTTTTGAGGAGGTGACAAACCTTGTCAGTCGCACCGAAGGCACCATCAGCGACATCATACCATTTGTTTTCTTCCTGGAGCTTGCCCTGTGAAGAGTGCTGGATCAGGCCATAGATGAGCGTGACGAGGAAGAGGAAGAGTTGTGGTCACCATCACCACCAGAAACAGCCTTATCAGCATCGCTTGCTGGACCTGCGGCAACGCTGGAAGAGGATTGTGAGGAAGAGGAGTCAGAGGAGGAATGTGGCTTTGAGGGGGAGGAGGAAGACCAATCACAACAGGCATCCCAGGGTGCTCGTTGTCACCTATCTGGTACCCGTGGTGTTGTACGTGGCTGGGGGGAAGAACATATCTTCAGCGAGATCACTGAGGACGAGGAACGGGACATTGGTAGCTCGGCATCCAACCTTGTGCAAATGGGGTCTTTCATGCTGTCGTGCCTGTCGCAGGATTCTCGTATAAAAAGTCTGAAGGGGAATGACCTGTACTGGGTGTGCACGCTACTAGACCCCCGGTATAAGCAGAAAGTGCCTGATTTGTTACCAAATTACCGCAAGTAAGAAAGGATGCAGCAGGACCAAAACAAATTAGCAAGTATGCTTTACACAGCATATAAGGGTGATGTCACAGCACAAGGGCAATATAACAGGGGAAGAGGTGAAAGTAATCCTCCTCCCACGACCACGCCGGCAAGGACAGGACGTTTAAAAGACGTGTTGTTGATGGAGGACATGCCGCCTTTCGGGATCCACCCTCAGAGAACGACTTGACCGACAGGTATCAGACTACCTCGCCTTAACTGCAGATATTGACACTCTGAGGAGCGATGAACCCCTTGACTACTGGGTATGCAGGCTAGACCTGTGGCCTGAGCTATCCCAATTTGCAATTGAACTTCTGGCCTGCCCCGCTTCAAGTGTCCTGTCAGAAAGGACCTTCAGTGCAGCAGGAGGTTTTGTCACCGAGAAGAGAAGTCGCCTAGGGCAAAAAAGTCTAGATTGCCTCACCTTTATAAAGATGAATGAGGGATGGATCCCGAAGGGACTGACACTGGGCGATACATTCGACTGAAAAAGGCCTGATGAGATGAGCTGCCTTCGGCTAAATCTGGTCCACACGCTGCTGTATGTTATCTGTGAATGCCGGAAGACTTGTGTGACTTATCTGCCACCAACTAGGGTTCAAGAAGACGCAATGTTTTATGGCACTTTCTGCCTGGGGAACAGAGGTCAATTTTTCTGGCCACTGCAACAGCAGCGGCTGCAACAATACCTAATTTTTTTATTTAAATGTTTATGTCAGAAGGCATACGGCATGTAATGAAAAAGAAAGCATATTGAACAGTCTTGCATAACACAACAGTTGCAAAAATACATATTTACACTGAAGACATTTTGTTAAATTAGCTGGCTAGGCCTTCTTATTTTTACTTTTTTGGTTAATAAATTTTCGTTTTTTTTACTGTGATTGCAATTTTTAAGAGAAACCTAAGACATGGTAAAACAGACAATAGTAAAGAGTATATCAGCAGTTAACACCAAAGTCCTATTATCTATCATCACTCCAGCAGTAGCTTATTATTTACAATATCTAACCTGCTCAATCGCCCTTGGGTTACCCTAGGGCAGGCTTCAGTAGGCGACCTCTCCTTTCCTCGGATGATTTTGCTTCTGAAGGGTCTCCTCCAGGGCTCCCCCACTTCGGTCCTTCCCCACGAGTCGCTTCAACATTAACAAATGTTTTATGATATTAGGGGGGCACTAAATGGGGATGTTATCCAGGGATCCCAAATTGTCTGGAACTGGGTGATTCTATCCAAGACTACATGGTTTAATCTCTCGTTGAGCAGTAAATAGTAGATTTTTTTATTAATTCCTGAAAGTTTTAATTTGGGGTTTTCCAACTACTAGCTATGTGTATTTTTTTTTTTCAAAAAATATTTTATTAGGTCAGGTAATATATCATATTCAAACAACCATTTCCATGTTACATATATATCCATACATGTTAATACATCACTGAGTTACCTTATCTCTATTAATACTCAGTTTACCCCTTTCCATTCCATAATCTTGGAGCTTATACCATATCCAGGGCTAGTATGTTATCTGGATTTGGTTGTACCTGTAGCCTAAAAATATATATATTTTTTACTTTTCAGTTATTAAAATAGCTTTAATTCAGTTTGTTTTAAGTTGATTCCCTTTAAGATCTTGAATCCGACTATAATTGGGGAAAAATAACTAGTTTTAACATTTAACATGTTGGGAAAGGGAAAGGTCCACAAACATCCTCCTTTATTACATAAATATGATGTAAAATATAGCACTTACCTCCGTCCTCCACCCCTCTAAGGATCCACACACACCTCCATCCATCCCGTTCTTTTGAGAATATCCTCTCCCATTTAGGGGGGCCCCTATTCCGGACCTAAATTTCTTTAATTGTCTCCAGATGATATGCTATCCCTTAATTGCAGCCACCATATATCTTAAAATGTATCCATGGAGTTGTCTACTAAATGGGTAAGGCGTTCATTTATAAGGATAAAGTTTAATTTATTTTTAACCACCTGAAAGTGTAGGGTATCCTATTTCCATTGTCTGGCTATATGGTTCTTTGTGGCCAACATGATGAACTTTAACAGCCTATTTTGAGCGTGCAAGAGACAGACATGCGGAACACCCAGCATACAGTTTTCTATATTAGCAGAAATCTAAATCTTAAACATTTTAGAAACTAGTAAGCATGTTTCTTTCCATAGTCTTATGACTGCCGAACACTCCCACCAGACATGAATAAATGTAGCTTCATTACCACTGTTCCTAAAACATTAGCTGCTCCATTTTGGATCCCATTTATTTAGCTTAAAAGGAGTAATATATGTCCTGTGTAGGACCTTTATTGAAGTCTCAAGCAGACTATAATTTAAAGATCCCCTACTTAAGCCTCGCCAACTTTTATCCCATGTGCTGTCTGCCAACTCAGTGCCCAAATCTCTCTCCCAGGCTTTGGTATAGTCTGGTTTGTTTGCCCATGAGTTTTCATTAAATGGTTCATACATGAGGCTAATAATACCAGGCTGAAAGGGGGAATCCCTACATTTTTTGAGTAGCCAGGTGTTTCTTTGGGGGGTTCCCCTACCACTTATCGTATATATAAAATTATTTATCCTGCAAAAATTATAGTGTTCAGCCAAGGGTAAATTGTATCTATCGCTCACCTGCTGAAAGGTCATTATTTTGTTGTCATGCCACCATGGACCAACCCTTAGTAGGTTCTGAGACTTCCACCAACTGAGAGAGCTTTCCGGAAGATGTATCTTAAAGTGGGGATTGGGTACGATAGGGGTAAGATCTGATACCCGAGTGTCCAGTTTTTGTGTCCAGTTTATCTCCGTCCATATTTTTAATTATTGCTTAATCAACGGGTTTTTCAAGTTTCTCAAAAAAGTATACAGGCCTGGAATCCATATTACTGTATCCCATTTATAAGGTGACATGCTTAAATTTTCCATAAATACCCAGAGCGGCTGATGTGTGGGAGAATGCGCCAGAGGAATGAAAGCAAGCTGCGCTGCCTTGTAATACAGTTTGAGATTCGGGCACGATAGGCCCCCTTTCCCTTTTGGTCTATACATATTATTTTTTTAGGTCCTCTGGGCTTTATGATTCCAAATAAATCTAAAAATTAGCTTTTTCCCCTTTGAATCTTTATGTGTTGTAAGCGATCTCCCGGGAGTTTTAATCTGGCTGACGGGGATTTGTAGTATGTATCTATCAAGTTCATAAATTTGCCTGCAAACCCAAATTTCTGTAATACTGCTTTTAAATAAGGCCATTCCAACGTATCAAAGGCCTTTTCTATATCTAACGCCAAAAGGCATGTGGGTATTTGATGTAGGGATAACCATGAGATTAAATTTTGTCCCCCGTTTGTCTATGGGTGATAAACCCTGTTTGGTCTTTATGGATTATGGAGGGGAGAAATTGCGAAATCCTGTTTGCCATTAATTTGGCCAAAATTTTTATATCCCCGTTTATGAGTGATATGGGTCAGTAATTTTTAAGTTCTAATGGGTCTCTTCGTTCTTTCGGGAAACATATCATATTTGCATGGTTTAGTTCTTGTGGCATGGGAGAGCCTTCTAAAATTTGATTGAAAAGTGTGGCTAAGTGGGGTAATAACAAGTCTATAAAAGTTTGGTAATAGAGATTTGTAAATCCATCCGGGCCCGGGTAGCTATGTGTATTTTGAATGCTAAAGCCATTAATTGGAATAGCTTGTTCTAGGATTGAGATAAGTTTTTTTATGTGTATCCCTAGCAAGCAGGATTCCATTGAAAGAAAAATATCCTTTTGCAAGGATTGGAGGCCCGAGATTTTGCTGAAGTTTTTTATAGTGGACATGAGTGCTGGTATAGAGAGAAGGGGCTTGGTCAGGGTGCAAAGCATATCGTCCGCGAAAAGTGAACACTTAAACTGATGGTGTCCTACTTGAACCCCCTGGATGGCATGGTTGGTTCTGATTGCCTGCGCTAGGGGTTCAATGGCAAGAACAAAGAGCAGTGGGGAGAGTGGGCATCCCTGCCTGGTCCCTCTCTGTACTTGGATTTTGGCCTTATGGTCCCCTGGTATCTTTAAGTTAGCTACTGGTGAGTCGTAGTACTTTCTGAGCAGGTTGAGAAAGCATCCCTCAAATCCAAACTTATCTAGCATTTTGTACATATATGGCCATTCCACTGTATGAAAAGCCTTCTCTATGTCTAGGGCTAGAGGGCAAACTGGGTTGTTATAGTGTTGAGCCAAGAACTGGGCGTTCAGAACCCTCCTAACATTATCTCCTGCCTCTCTGAAAGGAATGAACCCTGTTTGGTCCTTGTGTATTTAGTCCAGTAAAAAGTTAGATATTCGTTTGGCCATAATTTTAGCTAGGATCTTGACATCCACATTTATCAGGGGTATGGGGCGATAATTTTTAACCTCTAAAGGGTCCCTACCCTCTTTTGGAAAGACTATGAGGTCGGCCTGATTCAATTAAGGGGGCATAGGTTCTCCATTTAGTATAGCGTTAAACAAAGATGTTAGGTGCGGGGGTAAGCAAGGGCTCAAATTTCTTATAGTACAGATGAGTAAAACCGTCTGGCCCTGGGGACTTGACAAATTTAAGATCTTGGATTGTAGATTTAACTTCCTCTTGGGATATGTCTAGGTTCAAGCTGTCCAATTGAGGTACAGGTATTTTGTGGACTTCTTGCTGTAGTAGAAAGGACTCTATGTCAGATCCGCTGCAGCGGGATTGGGATGAATATATGGTCTGATAGAAGTTTTGAAATGTTTCTTGGATAGCATTGGGGCTAAAGGAGGTTTGGCCATCAGGTAGTCTAAAGATACCGTATATTATGTCCTCTCTTGGGGGTAAAGACACTAATAATTCCTCCAATAAAATTCTGTTTTTTATGTGGGCAAGGTCCCTGGTTAACCCCTTGGGTTATCTGTTAAAAAGAGTGGTGCAGAGACTGTGGGGGCTGTTAGCCTCCTTGTCCACGTGTGGCCGTTTAGAATCAGTGCTGCTGCATGTTTCAGCTTTATTAACGTGTAATTGTACAGCGTTTGACTCAAGTAGCTGCCTGTGCTGGGTCAGTTTGGCTTAATTGCTGGGCCCTTTTCCTGCCAAGATGGCGACCGTCAGTCCATGGGCCTCTATTTCCCCTTCACTACTTTTGTCCCCGCTTGTGTGCTTATTTGGGATGGCCCCCCTTTATATCTCCAGCTCGTGGCCTTCTCAGGTCCCCGCCTCATTCTCTGAGTGGGGGTATGCGGGGCTGAGGCGTTGAATCAGGCCTACCTTCTTCTCTGCTCGCTGCAAGATCAACAATACCTAATTTTTCAGGCATGTGTACATTCCTAATTTTTCTGGCCCCTGGTGCAGCACTGTGGCTTCAACAACCAAACCCCCAAAAAAGGCACATAACAGGGATTAAACTGATAGGAGTAGTACTACTTAACACACCACTCATATCTGGTGTAACAGTAGTGTACATTTATGTAACGGATCTACTGGCACCCCGACGGGGAACCTCCGTTGATGGACGCGACCTAGTTGGCGTCGAGGCCTACAAGCACCGCACCGGACACCACACTACCACAAACTCCACAACCGCCGTAGCTTAAAGCTCCCAGGGAGTATTCAGCGCATAGCAATCCCCAGTATGATATAGCAATCCCCTCTAAGAACGAGACGAGGCTACGTTTTGAAGGGTCAAGTAGTCCTCTTTAATGACAGGGGATCTCCTTTTATGCAACGGTGCCCTCTGAAGGGCTACACCCACATAATTATCACAACAGCCAATTATATACATGGTTCAACCCCACGTCTCCTCCCCTCAGATAACAGGTATCAAAATAAAACAGACACAATTTTAACCACATTCTGGATGTACCCCAAAAACAGGGGGTACACCTTTAAGTCCAGCACCGTTCAATAGCTCTCACCCAGGGGAACAACATATTAAAAAATGGCATAAATCAGACCAGGGGTTCAAAAGTTAGTAAAAGTATCTTTTACACATAACACACAGACATTTCACATATCCCCCATAGTTGGCCACACAATACACAGAGGGACAATAGGTGAGTCACACCTCCCTGAGGCTACCTGGCAACTTGGATACAATCAGACATTAATTAGATCATCGTTCTTTGTTCTTATCTGAGAATGAAAACACTTTATACAATAGACTTCCTTATCTGTAACAGGATTATCTCCCATGCCAAGGTCTGCACTAGTCTGGGCCAATATTCTGCAGAGCATAAACCAACATACATGCAGTATAATAGTAGGATCATATTTTAACCATAATAATCATAAAACAGGGTAAAACAGTGATGGGTTCCGTAACAATTTAAAACAAAAAAAATGTTTTCTACTGTAATAGATTGCATAGCAGTTAGTTGTCTGCAAGCGTGTGTGTCAGACCTACAGCGTCTACTCTACCAACTTCTGCAGTGCACAGTGCAACTCATATCTGTTGTCACAGTAGCTTGCACGTATAGTACCAATCTGTCAAAACCTGTATGATGAATGAGGTCTAGAGTAGCCTGGTTCTCTTATCCTCTACAGGTTGAGACCTAATGTTTGGGTGACTCCAGACCAACACATGAGTACAAGCAGTACACAAACTCAAAGCCGCCATCCTCCTCCTGGTCCAGCATCATAAGCCACATCAACCATTGCTGTCCTCCTTGCCCCCTCTCAACCATCCGCCACTGCGTCTCTCGCCTTGAGCAGTTCTTTCTCATCTGCCCATAGTCAGGTGCCTGTAAAGGACATGTTTGAGCGTAAGAAGCTAATGTCACAAAGTGCCCCAAAATAGAAGTGATACGTCCAACAAAGCATATTTTTCCATCTCCCGGTTCTAAAAATCCAGGCCTTATACACGCCCCCTGATAGGTGACGTAACAAGTATTAAACTGATAAGAGTAGTACTTACAAACACACCATTCCTATCTGGTGGCACCTTTGATTGTACGTGCCGTGCCCCAAAATTGAAGTGATACGACCAACAAAGCATCTTTTTCCATCTCCCGGTTCTAAAAATCCAGGCCTTATACACGCCCCCTGATAGGTGACGTAACAAGTATTAAACTGATAAGAGTAGTACTTACAAACACGCCACTCCTATCTGGTGGCACCTTTGATTGCACGTGCCGTGCCATAAAATTGAAGTGATACGACCAACAAAGCATCTTTTTCCATCTCCTGGTTCAAAAAATCCAGGCCTTATACACGCCCCCTGATAGGTGCTGTAACAGGTATTAAACTGATAAGAGTAGTACTACTTAATACACCTTATAATAATGCAGAGAGAGGCAACGCAGTGAGAGGAGTCTGAATTAGAGGAGTCAGAGGAGGAAGGTGGCTTTGAGGAGGTGGAAGACCAAACACAGCAGGCGTCCCAGGGGGCTTGTTGTCACCTTTCGGGGACCCTTGGTGGCTGGGTGGAGGAAGAGACCTTCAATGACATCAGTGAGGACAAGGAACGGGACATGGCTAGCTTGGTATGCAACCTTGTGCAAATGGGGAGTTTGCGGTTGTGCAAAGTTACTGTTTGCGGTTGTTTATGCCCTTTATAGCTTAAAACCAGACTCTGCATCAACTATGTAATTTTCCGTGGGAGTTTTCCATGGATCCCCATGCGGCATGCCACAGTCCAGGTGTTAGTCCAGTTGAAACAACTTTCCCATCACTATTGTGGCCAGAAAGAGTCCCTGTGGGTTTTAAAATTCGCCTGCCCATTGAAGTCTATGGCGGGTTCGCCGGTTCGCAAACATTTGCAGCGGTTCGCGTTCGCGGTTCGCGAACTGAAAATGTTATGTTCGCGACATCACTATTGATTACGATTTGGAATTTCTTTATTAGGTAGTTCGGATTATTTATCTGTAAACATCGGAAAAGATAATTTATCTTTGGCAGGTACTATTATTTGTGATGATTTGTTTTGGTTCATTAATTTATATCACTAAATTATCACATATAATAGTTGTCAAACTACAAATCGTCATAACGCGAATCGAGCACGCAAGAACTGTATCTCTCGCAAAGCGAGGGATGCAGTTTGCTCCCCAAATGCGAACCCTCGCGAAGCGAGGGGCCACATTTGCGGAGGTGGAGGCTCCAACGTCGGCTGTGTTTGTCCTCAAAAACGCATCACACGCGGTTAAAAGCACACACGCACGACTTAGAAAAAAAAACGACCTCGGAACCAACCTTAACGGCACAAGCACCCATACGCACAAAAAAATACGATCATAACAGGCGAACCGCACGCACCTAAAAACAGTCAAAACACACCAAATACTCACAAAATAAACATAAAAAGCTTACCCATAGCAAGGGGGGCAACCAGGACTTCTGAAAGCGAAGTTACACCTCCATTTAAGTCCAAATTCCGGAGTTCAGACACACGAAAATCCCCTAAGCGAGAGAAAAAATGGCTGCCCAAAAAAACGAAAAAGAGGCTCAAAGCCCAGCCACGTATAACTTACCCAAGAAGGGATCCGAGATAAGCTCGGAAACCTGCATTAACGCCACGGGATCCAAGATAAGCTCGGAGACCTGCATTAACCCCACATTAAACATTGTACGCTATCGGGGACCCCCGCTGCAATGAATCCATAGGCACTTCATTAACCCTGTCACTCATGGGGGTCAATATAGACCCCCATAAGCCATTCATTAACCCTGTCACTCATGGGGGTCAATATCGACCCCCATTAACCCCTAATAAATCCTGTCATTCATGGGGGTCAATATAGACTCCCATAAGCCCTTCATTAACCCTGTCACTCATGGTGGTCAATATAGACCTCCATAAGCCCTTCATTAACCCTGTCACTCATGGGGGTCAATACAGACCCCCATAACCACTTAATAAACCCCCTCACACATGGGGGTCAATACAGACCCCCATAAACCCCTAATTAACCCTGTCATTCATGGGGGTCAATATAGACCACCCATAAGCCCTTCATTAACCCTGTCACTCATGGGGGTCAATACAGACCCCCATAAGCCCTTCATTAACTGTGTCACTCATGTGGGTCAATACAGACCCCCATAAGCACCTCATTAACCCCCTCACTCATGGGGGTCAATATAGAACCCATAAGCCCTTCATTAACCCTGTAACTCATGGGGGTCAATACAGACCCCCATAAGCCTTTCATTAACCCTGTCACTCATTGGGGTCAATACAGACCCCCATAAGCACTTAATTAACCCCCTCACTCATGGGGATCAATACATACCCCCATAAACCCCTAATTAACCCTGTCACTCATGGGGGTCAATAAAGACCCCCATAAGCCCTTCATTAACCCTGTCACTCATGGGGGTCAATACAGACCCCCATAAGCACTTAATTAACCCCTCACTCATGGGGGTCAATACAGACACCCATTAACCCCTAATTAACCCTGTCACTCATGGGGGTCAATATACACCCCCATAAGCACTTAATTAACCTACTCACTCATGGGGGTCAATACAGACACCCATAAACCCCTAATTAAACCTGTCACTCATGGGGGTCAATATAGACCCCCATAAGCCATTCATTAAAACTGTCACTCATAGGGGTCAATACAGAACCCAATAAAACCCCTAATTAACCCTGTCATTCATGGGGGTCAATATAGACCCCCATAAGCCCTTCATTAACCCTGTCTGTCATGGGGGTCAATACAAACCCCCATAAGCCCTTCATTAACCCTGTCACTCAAGGGGGTCAATAAAGACCCCCATAAGCCCTTCATTAACCCTGTCACTCATGGGGTCAATAAAGACCCCCATAAGCACTTAATTAACCCCCTCACTCATGGAGGTCAATACAGACCCCCATAAACCCCTAATTAACCCTTTCATTCATGGGGGTCAACATAGACCCCCCCATTAGCCCTTCATTAACCCTGTCACTCATGGGGTCAATACAGATGCCCATAAGCCCTTCATTAACTGTGTCACTCATGGGGGTCAATACAGACACCCATAAGCACTTAATTAACCACTCACTCATGGGGGTCAATACAGACACCCATAAACCCCTAATTAACCCTGTCACTCATGGGGGTCAATATACACCCCCATAAGCACTTAATTAACCCACTCACTCATGGGGGTCAATACAGACACCCATAAACCCCTAATTAAACCTGTCACTCATGGGGGTCAATATAGACCCCCATAAGCCATTCATTAAAACTGTCACTCATAGGGGTCAATACAGAACCCAATAAAACCCCTAATTAACCCTGTCATTCAAGGGGGTCAATATAGACCCCCATAAGCCCTTCATTAACCCTGTCTGTCATGGGGGTCAATACAAACCCCCATAAGCCCTTCATTAACCCTGTCACTCAAGGGGGTCAATAAAGACCCCCATAAGCCCTTCATTAACCCTGTCACTCATGGGGTCAATAAAGACCCCCATAAGCACTTAATTAACCCCCTCACTCATGGGGGTCAATACAGACCCCCATAAACCCCTAATTAACCCTTTCATTCATGGGGGTCAACATAGACCCCCCCATTAGCCCTTCATTAACCCTGTCACTCATGGGGTCAATACAGACGCCCATAAGCCCTTCATTAACTGTGTCACTCATGGGGGTCAATACAGACACCCATAAGCACTTAATTAACCACCTCACTCATGGGGGTCAATACAGACCCCCATAAACCCCAAATTAACCCTGTCATACATGCGGGTCAATATAGTTCCACCATAAGCCTTTTGTTAACTGTTTCACTCATGGGGGTCAATACAGACCCAATGAAAGGACTTCATTAACCCTCTCACTCATGGGGGTCAATATAGACCACCATAAACCCCTAATTAACCCTGTCATTCATGAAGGTCAATATAGACCCCCATAAGCCCTTCATTAATCCTGTCACTCATGGGGGTCAATACAGACGCCCATAAGCCCTTCATTAACTGTGTTACTCATGGGGTCAATACAGACCCCCATAAGCACTTAATTAACCACCTCACTCATGGGGGTCAATACAGACCCCCATAAACCCCAAATTAACCCTGTCATACATGGGGGTCAATATAGACCCCCCATAAGCCCTTCATTAACCCTGTCACTCATGGGGTCAATACAGGCCCCCATAGGCACTTCATTAACCCTGTCACTCATGGGGGTCAATATAGACCCCCATAAGCCATTCATTAACCCTGTCACTCATGGGGGTCAATATAGACCCCCATTAACCCCTAATAAACCCTGTCATTCATGGGGGTCAATATAGACCCCCATAAGCCCTTCATTAACCCTGTCACTCATGGTGGTCAATATAGACCTCCATAAGCCCTTCATTAACCCTGTCACTCATGGGGGTCAATACAGACCCCCATAAGCCATTCATTAACCCTGTCACTCATGGGGGTCAATACAGACCCCCATAACCACTTAATAAACACCCTCACACATGGGGGTCAATACAGACCCCCATAAACCCCTAATTAACCCTGTCATACATGGGGGTCAATATAGACCCCCCATAAGCCCTTCATTAACCCTGTCACTCATGGGGGTCAATACAGACCCCCATAAGCCCTTCACTAACTGTGTCACTCACGTGGGTCAATACAGACCCCCATAAGCACCTCATTAACCCCCTCACTCATGGGGGTCAATATAGAACCCATAAGCCCTTCATTAACCCTGTAACTCATGGGCATCAATACAGACCCCCATAAGCCTTTCATTAACCCTGTCACTCATTGGGGTCAATACAGACCCCCATAAGCACTTAATTAACCCCCTCACTCATGGGGATCAATACATACCCCCATAAACCCCTAATTAACCCTGTCACTCATGGGGGTCAATAAAGACCACCATAAGCCCTTCATTAACCCTGTCACTCATGGGGGTCAATACAGACCCCCATAAGCACTTAATTAACCCCTCACTCATGGGGGTCAATACAGACACCCATAAACCCCTAATTAACCCTGTCACTCATGGGGGTCAATATACACCCCCATAAGCACTTAATTAACCCACTCACTCATGGGGGTCAATACAGACACCCATAAACCCCTAATTAAACCTGTCACTCATGGGGGTCAATATAGACCCCCATAAGCCATTCATTAAAACTGTCACTCATAGGGGTCAATACAGAACCCAATAAAACCCCTAATTAACCCTGTCATTCATGGGGGTCAATATAGACCCCCATAAGCCCTTCATTAACCCTGTCTGTCATGGGGGTCAATACAAACCCCCATAAGCCCTTCATTAACCCTGTCACTCAAGGGGGTCAATAAAGACCCCCATAAGCCCTTCATTAACCCTGTCACTCATGGGGTCAATAAAGACCCCCATAAGCACTTAATTAACCCCCTCACTCATGGGGGTCAATACAGACCCCCATAAACCCCTAATTAACCCTTTCATTCATGGGGGTCAACATAGACCCCCCCATTAGCCCTTCATTAACCCTGTCACTCATGGGGTCAATACAGATGCCCATAAGCCCTTCATTAACTGTGTCACTCATGGGGGTCAATACAGACACCCATAAGCACTTAATTAACCCCTCACTCATGGGGGTCAATACAGACACCCATAAACCCCTAATTAACCCTGTCACTCATGGGGGTCAATATACACCCCCATAAGCACTTAATTAACCCACTCACTCATGGGGGTCAATACAGACACCCATAAACCCCTAATTAAACCTGTCACTCATGGGGGTCAATATAGACCCCCATAAGCCATTCATTAAAACTGTCACTCATAGGGGTCAATACAGAACCCAATAAAACCCCTAATTAACCCTGTCATTCATGGGGGTCAATATAGACCCCCATAAGCCCTTCATTAACCCTGTCTGTCATGGGGGTCAATACAAACCCCCATAAGCCCTTCATTAACCCTGTCACTCAAGGGGGTCAATAAAGACCCCCATAAGCCCTTCATTAACCCTGTCACTCATGGGGTCAATAAAGACCCCCATAAGCACTTAATTAACCCCCTCACTCATGGGGGTCAATACAGACCCCCATAAACCCCTAATTAACCCTTTCATTCATGGGGGTCAACATAGACCCCCCCATTAGCCCTTCATTAACCCTGTCACTCATGGGGTCAATACAGACGCCCATAAGCCCTTCATTAACTGTGTCACTCATGGGGGTCAATACAGACACCCATAAGCACTTAATTAACCACCTCACTCATGGGGGTCAATACAGACCCCCATAAACCCCAAATTAACCCTGTCATACATGGGGGTCAATATAGTTCCCCCATAAGCCTTTTGTTAACTGTTTCACTCATGGGGGTCAATACAGACCCAACGAAAGGACTTCATTAACCCTCTCACTCATGGGGGTCAATATAGACCACCATAAACCCCTAATTAACCCTGTCATTCATGAAGGTCAATATAGACCCCCATAAGCCCTTCATTAACCCTGTCACTCATGGGGGTCAATACAGACGCCCATAAGCCCTTCATTAACTGTGTTACTCATGGGGGTCAATACAGACCCCCATAAGCACTTAATTAACCACCTCACTCATGGGGGTCAATACAGACCCCCATAAACCCCAAATTAACCCTGTCATACATGGGGGTCAATATAGACCCCCCATAAGCCCTTCATTAACCCTGTCACTCATGGGGTCAATACAGGCCCCCATAGGCACTTCATTAACCCTGTCACTCATGGGGGTCAATATAGACCCCCATAAGCCATTCATTAACCCTGTCACTCATGGGGGTCAATATAGACCCCCATTAACCCCTAATAAACCCTGTCATTCATGGGGGTCAATATAGACCCCCATAAGCCCTTCATTAACCCTGTCACTCATGGTGGTCAATATAGACCTCCATAAGCCCTTCATTAACCCTGTCACTCATGGGGGTCAATACAGACCCCCATAAGCCATTCATTAACCCTGTCACTCATGGGGGTCAATACAGACCCCCATAACCACTTAATAAACACCCTCACACATGGGGGTCAATACAGACCCCCATAAACCCCTAATTAACCCTGTCATACATGGGGGTCAATATAGACCCCCCATAAGCCCTTCATTAACCCTGTCACTCATGGGGGTCAATACAGACCCCCATAAGCCCTTCACTAACTGTGTCACTCACGTGGGTCAATACAGACCCCCATAAGCACCTCATTAACCCCCTCACTCATGGGGGTCAATATAGAACCCATAAGCCCTTCATTAACCCTGTAACTCATGGGCATCAATACAGACCCCCATAAGCCTTTCATTAACCCTGTCACTCATTGGGGTCAATACAGACCCCCATAAGCACTTAATTAACCCCCTCACTCATGGGGATCAATACATACCCCCATAAACCCCTAATTAACCCTGTCACTCATGGGGGTCAACAAAGACCCCCATAAGCCCTTCATTAACCCTGTCACTCATGGGGGTCAATACAGACTCACATAAGCACTTAATTAACCCCTTACTCATGGGGGTCAATACAGACACCCATAAACCCCTAATTAACCCTGTCACTCATGGGGGTCAATATAGACCCCCATAAGCCCTTCATTAACCCTGTCACTCATGGGGGTCAATACAGGCCCCCATAAGCACTTCATTAACCCTGTCACTCATGGGGGTCAATATAGACCCCCATAAGCCCTTCATTAACCCTGTCACTCATGGGGGTCAATAAAGACCCACATAAGCACTTAATTAACCCCCTCACTCATGGGGGTCAATACAGACCCCCATAAACTGCTTATTAACCCTGTCACTCATGGGGGTCCATACAGACCATCATAAGCCTTTATTTAACCCCATCAGTCCTATAAGGGTATATTAACATCATTATAAGCCTGTTACAACCCAACATAAACCACATAAGTGCCATGACAGTCCTCAAGGACCATCATGACACTAAGTATAAACACTACACTGCACTTTACACCCCAATAAAACATTAAATATCAATTAAAAAGCCTCTACACTAACATATTAACATCTACACTACCTACCTACACTATCTACCTACCCCCTAATAACCCCCCACCACTCTAATTGCAGAAAATAAAAAAGCCTAAAGTCACACAAAAAAATCTACTTCACATAAAATAAAAAATCTAAGTGACAAAAATAAATAAATCTACATAACAGAAAAGAAAGAAAACACATTACACCCCCCCCCCCCCCACTACAGAAAAAAAAATTACAGATCTGAAAAGGAAATACATATAATACATACAATGTAGACAATGTTTTTAGTAAAAATACGCCCATCTTCTAATAAATCACCTTGACTTTCATTCTTTTCAATGTAAACTTTAATAGCCTGTGGATTTTTGCACTGTGATAACGCAACGTACAATTGGCCATGTGCAAATACTGGTTCTTGTAAGAAAATACCCACAGATTTGAACGTTTGTCTTCTTTGAAGTATAAAAGGGAGACTACTTCACTTGGTGCTAAATCTATTCTTGGTATGAAAACTCTCTCTCCTTTATGGGTACCAGTTAAAATTTCAGCATCTATAAAATGGTCCTTTAATTGTTGAACAATTAATCTTGTCCCATTGCATAGACCATTTTTGGGGTTCATATTTCGCAGTAACATGACAATTGCACCTTTCTTTAGCTGCAAAATATGTGGTGGCATTCCAGAAGGAGTTAGTGAGTTTATGAATTCAGTGGAAAAGTTAGCCTGACTTTCATTGTCATCAGCATTGTCATCAGTACAGAATCAGCACTAATAATTTCTTTGTGGTGCATTAATTTTTTTAAAGATTTCATTATTGAGGATTAATGCATCCTTATTTTTACACGTTAGTATGACTTGGTTGGCAAGCTCTGAATATTCCTGGTTATTTATGCTACCTTCAAATATAGCCGATATAATATCTTGGTGACAAATCATATGAGGTGGGATCTGCACAGTGTCCTCAGGTAAATGTGGCATTTTTTCTGTTCTGCCTTCTCCAATTTTAATAAGGCAATCATTGAAATCAGTTTGGTCTTCTAATCTCATGTTTTGTTGCAGTTGAAGATGGGTAAAATGTTTCCATAGTGTGCTTGACTTTATACAGGTTTCGATAATGTCAGTTCGATTTCCATGTACAACAACAGGTAATGTTTGTCTAAAATCGCCACCTAACAACGTTACCTTTGCACCAAATGGAAAAGTATTATCCATGACTTCACGAAGAAAACGGTCAATACATTGGAGGGCATAGCATGACATCATTGTGGCCTCATCTATTATAATTAATTTAGTTTTTTTCAATTTCTTTGCTTGTAATGATGTCATGCGAATATCTGACAAAGACATTTCTAAAATAGGCACTGCCAGTTTAAAGCCACTATGTACAGTTCTTCCACCTTCTAACAAAAGTGCAGCAATTCCAGTAGTGGCAAACGGCAGTGCTATTTGACCTTGTACTCGTACAGAACTCATTAATAAATTATTTAGATACGTTTTTCCTGATCTGCCAGGTCCATCAAGATAGAAATAACGCTCTGTCACCATCTATTGCATTTTTAATGGCATTAAATGCTTGCAATTGTAACATATTTAAAGTTGCAAGTCTTTCTTCTGTTCTTTATACTTGTAATTGAATGCCATAGTCTTCAAGGTTTATGTCATCTATAAGACCTGGATCCGGCAAATTAAAACTTGCACAACTTAATCCATGAGTTAAAAAAACTTCTTGGATTTCCATTAACGCTTTTAAGTGTGCCATTGGTTCATTGTATTGTTGCATAAAGTCTTCAGCCATATTACTTTTAAATGTCTCCCACAAAGCAAATGCATTTGGAGCATTTGAAAAGATACAAATAAATGCAAATTGTTCTCTCATCTGCCTTGGCATTTGACATTGTGCTGCTTCTTCTAAACATCTTTCCCATTCTGTATCATGAGCTAGTAAGTTTCTATGTCTTGCAGCTAAATGGAATAATTCATATGCTATGACATTAACAGTTCTTAAGTGTTCAAAACTTTGTGCTCCAGGAATATTTAAAAGTAATATTCGTAAGCAAAAACGTTCATCATCTCTTGGACTGACTGTGTAAATTCTTGGGATTATTTTATTTCCTCTGCTTTTTCTAGGTCTCCATAATCCATTAACAAAACATAGTGATATGGAATTTCAATATATAAGAATTGTGTTGCTTCTGAATACGTGGAATTTAATTCAAACCATGCAGTTAGTGTAGTGTGATGAAGTTCACTTTGGGCCAATGCATTACTTTTTATTTCCAGCATGGAAATACACTAAATGTCATTGTGGCAAATGTACTGCTAATCTATATACTGCATGTGATCTATCATGCATTTCAAATTTTAAAAGCCGCCACATAGCTTCTGGCGCACTGACATAGCGAGCATCTACATGAGATGCAAGTTCATCATGTACTAACTCACTACATTCAGGGTTGTCTGCACTTTTGATGACTACAGAAGCTGCATCATAGCCTTTACAAATATATTTGTACACATATTTAATGGATTTGATGGAAGTGCAGGCTTCTACAATAATGTGGGCATTATACTTCATGAGTAAATGTGGATTGTAGGGTACTACATATCTATTGTCAACTTTTTTGCCACAAATAATGGCACTATCTCCTTCTCTTCTTTTATAAAGTGGATAGCCATCACAATTGGCATAGGTTTTGTCTCTATAATCTTTTGGAAAATCTTTGGAACATTTAATATTTTCCATACATGGTGATTGTGGATTAAGGTCACCACAGGGCCCGTGAATCATGCGATGAGTAACAATCTCATATAGTCTTCCATATAGTTCTGGATCTGGTAGTTCAGCAACAATGACTGCATCCACTTTGTCAGAAGTATCTAATTTATCTTTTTCTTGAAGTATTATGAGAAGATGTGCATGTGGAAGGTATCTTTTTTGAAATTCAATGGTATATACATAAGCAAGACATTTGCCAAATAAGTGACTTATAGTGATGTCACGTATTAATTCATTTAATTTAATCTTAAAAACTCTGGCTACTAAATCTGGTTTATTGGAAACACTTTGGCCAAGAAGTAAATTTTGTGTAATTTCTGGCCATTGGGGATTACATGTAAATGTCAGAAATAAATCAGGTTTGCCAAATTTGGTGACAATAGCCATAGCATCATTGTATCTTTCTCTCATATTTCGAGGAGATCCTTGAAAGGAAGATGGTAAAATGATGGCTTGTCATGTCTCTGCTTGTAGCCACCTCAGCAACATAGTCCATTAGTCCAGAATATTGTTCTACACGTAGTTTATCTTGTTGATATTTTATAAAGTTTAAATTATTGGCCTCAACTTGCAAATAGGAATCAATAATCCATTGTTGTGTTAGTTTTCCACCACATAAAATTGGATTAACTGTATTTTGAATAGCAATTTGAGCTACTTTAAATTCAAGCATAGAAACATTATTTCGGATTCTGGCTTTAGCATTTGAGTAACTGGGAAGTGTTAATTTTTGTTGCCAACCTGCCTCTCCATGTGGGAAAAAGATGGGATATGTCATTGGATCTAAATTTGGACTTAAGATACTCATATTAATGAATGGTTGCTCCTCATTTCTGGGATATATTCTAATGTCTCTTTGAAATGGTGGTTCTCCTTCATCATTTTGAAACACCATTGCAACATCATTTGATGTTGGCAAGTTATAACGACGTTTATCAGTATGTCTATCTCTTTTAAGCACCATATTGACCTTTGGCATTGGTAATTGATGTCTTTGTGCATGAAGTTGTTGTTCATTTTCTACTTCTGCCAATTTTTTATAGGCTTTAGTGTAGGGGTTATTGTCCATAATGTTATCTAGCTCTATAAAAACACTGGGTAAGCAGGTTTTATTTTATTCCAGCTGCATACGTTGGTCAACAGCTTCTATTGTATCTAGGACATATAGTTGAGCAAATTGTCTTTGCTCTCCTTCCTCTGGATGTAAATGTGAAGTACGATGATAAATTTGGCCTTGGACTTTAAAACAGTAAGGACCATGTCCTGGTACATTAGCAGCTAATGTTGCCCCCATAGATGCAAAGGATATGGCACTATTGTAGGATCTTATGTTTGTCTTAAAATTTTCGTAGTTTGGAAAAGTAGTTTCAGTCATAATGTTTTGTAAATAGATTGGAAATTATTTTCTTTCTGGAAGTTTGAACTTGCCTTTTTGACAGCAACTAATAAATTGGCCATCTCTGGGTCTCTCCTGTTTAAAATAATATGCCTCACAAAACTGACATTAAGTATTCATGTCCCCACAATTATGAACCTCTACTGCTAAAGACTTGAGTAAAGGACAATTTGCAAAGCATATATCAGTTTGACTTTCAAATTCATCAGGTGAAATGTCATGTGATGTTTCAAGAACAGGTTCTAAATGCTTTGTTGTTTTGGTGGCTTTTTTTGGTATCTATTTTTTTTAGGTAAAATATCATTAGTAGTGATGTCTCGAACAGTTCGCCTGAGAACTATTCGCGGCAATTTCGCATGTTCGCATTCGCAACGAACGGCGAACACATGCGCTTTTCGGTCCGCCCCCTATTCTTTATCATTGAGGAAACTTTGACCCTGCACCTTACAGTCAGCAGACACATTCCAGCCAATCAGCAGCATACACTCCCTTCCAGGGCCTTCCATCTGAAGGACAGCCTCCATTTTAGAATCATTCTGAAGCTACATTCGTTGAGAGAGGACATATATTCTACCTGCTGCTGATTTAATAGGGAAATACATAGCCAGGCTGTGTTTAGCTTTCACTACACACCTGAAGGACTCATTTAATATCTGCTGCAAGGAAAGCAACCCAAAGAGCCCTTTTTAGGGCTAGAACATCATTTATTTTTTTTATTTATTTTTTTTCTGTGTAATCTAATTGCATATGCCTGCCTGCTAGCGTGTGTGTGAGGCCTACTGCATCTACTCTGACAACTTTTGCCAGTGCACACTGACACTAATATCTAGTGCAACCGTAGTGTACAGTGACATAAAAGAACCCTATTTTGACTGTAATCGATTGAATATCAGTTGCCTGCCTACAGGCGTGTGTGTGTGAAGCCTATTGCATCTACTCTGCCAACTTTTGCCAGTGCACAGTGACACTCATATCTAGTGCAACCGTAGTGTACAGTCAAATAAAAGAACCCTTTTTTTCTGTAATCGATTGAATATCAGTTGCCTGCCTACAGGCGTGTGTGTGAGGCCTATTGCATCTACTCTGTCAACTTTTCCCAGGCGTGTGTGTGAAGCCTATTGCATCTACTCTGCCAACTTTTGCCAGTGCACAGTGACACTCATATCTAGTGCAACCGTAGTGTACAGTTACATAAAACAACGCTTTTTTGACTGTAATCTATTGAATATCAGTTGTCTGCCTACAGGCGTGTGTGTGAAGCCTATTGCATCTACTCTGCCAACTTTTGCCAGTGCATAGTGACACTCATATCTAGTGCAACCGTAGTGTACAGTGAAATAAAAGAACCCTTTTTTGACTGTAATCGATTGAATATCAGTTGCCTGCCTATTGGCGTGTGTTTGAGGCCTATTGCATCTACTCTGAGGATTGTGAGGAAGAGGAGTCAGAGGAGGAATGTAGCTTTGAAGAGGAGAAGGAAGACCAACCACAACAGGCATCCCAGGGTGCTCATTGTCACCTATCTGGTACCCATGGTGTTGTACGTGGCTGGGTGGAACAACATACTTTCAGTGAGATCACTGAGGACGAGGAACGGGACATGACTAGCTCGGCATCCAACCTTGTGCAAATGGGGTCTTTCATGCTGTTGTGCCTGTTGAGGGACCCTTGTATAAAAAGGATGAAGGAGAACTACCTGTACTGGGTGTCCACGTTACTAGACCCCCGGCATAAGCAAAAAGTGCCTGAAATGTTACCGAATTAGGAAAGGATGCAGCACTTCCTAAATAAATTAAAAAGTATGCTTTACACAGCGTTTAAGGGTGATGTCACAGCACAACAGCAATCTAACAGCGGAAGAGGTGAACATAATCCTCCTCCTCCCACGACCACGTCGGCAAGGAGAGGACGCTTTACAGACGTGTTGTTGATGGAGGACATGCAGAGCTTTTTAAGTCCTATGCATCGCCACAGCCCTTCGGGGTCCACCCTCAGAGAATGACTCGACCGTCAGGTAACAGACTACCTCGCCATAATTACAGATTTCGACACTATGAGGAGCGAAGAACCCCTTGACTACTGGGTGTGCACGCTTGCCCTGTGGCCTGAGCTATCACAATTTGCCATAGAACTTCTGTCCTGCCCCGCTTCAAGTGTCATGTCAGAAAGGACCTTCAGTGCAGCAGGAGGTTTTGTCAATGATAAGAGAAGTCGCCTTGGTCAAAAAAGTCTAGATTACCTCACCTTTATTAAGATGAATGAGGGATGGAAACCGAAGGGACTGACAGTGGGCGATACATTCGATTAAAAAAGGCATGATAGATGAGCTGCCTTAAACTAATAATGGTCCACACGCTGCTGTATGTTATCCCTGAATGCCGGATGACTTGCGTGACTTATCTGCCACAGACTAGGGTTCAAGACGCAATTTTTTAGGGCAATTTCTGCCTGGCAAACTAACATCAATTTTTCTGGTCGATGCAACAATACCTAATTTTTGCATTTAAATTATTTTATTTTAGAAGGCGTACAGTATGTAATGAAAAATAAAACATTTTTGAACAGTCTTGCATAACAGTTGTGCAAAAATACATATTTGCAATAAAGACATTTTGTAAAAGTTAGCTGGCTATTCCTTCTTATTTTTACTTTTTAGGTTAATAATTTTTCCTATTTTTTACTGTGATTGCAATTTAAGAGATACCTAAAACATGGTAAAACAGACAATAGTAAAGAGTTTATCTGCAGGAAACACCGAAGTTCTATTAGCTATCATCCCTCCAGCAGTATTAGCTTATTATTTACAATATCTAAACTGGGCAATCACCCTTGGGTTACCCTAGGGCAGGCTTCAGTAAGCGACCTCTCCTTTCCTGGGATGATTTTGCCGCCGATTGCTTCTGAAGGGTCTCCAGGGCTCCCCCACTCCGGTCCTTCCCCCAGTGTCACTTCAACCAGTAACAAATGTTTTATATTTGTAAAGTGACCCAATGATCCCCCTTGATAGAGGTTTATCTTTACAAATTTTGGAGAACCAATTTCAGACCGGTGTCCCCTGTTTCTGGGTTAGGGAGTGTCTGAAATGCCTCAGCCTACAGTAATTGTAATGTTCTGACAGCGGTAGCTCATGCTTGTCCCTCAGTTCCTCATAGGTGAGCATCTGGCCCTTTACTAACCAGTCTCCCAGTCTATCTAGTTTCCTTGACCTCCACCAGTGTTGTGATGTTGTGCTCATGTGTTTCAGGGCCTGAGGGTGGTCAAGAATTGGGGTCATTTGGGTGGATCCAGGGAACAAACCTGTGTGTTTCTTGGCCCATTTCCAGTATGATAGTAAGTGTCTGATTAGGGGGTTTGGCGAGTTTTCTGAGGCAATTCTGATAGCCAAGCCACCTTGTCCCAGGTTAAGAGCCTTAAAGTGTAGTTCGCTAAATACACACAGGCCGGTTGATGACATATAGAATGTGCTATTGGGAGGAAAGATAGGAATGAATAGTACAACTTAATACACCACTTCTATCTGGTGGCACCTTAGATTGCACGTGCAGTGCCCCAAATTCGAAATAGGAGGTCCGACAAAGGATCTTTTTCCATCTCCCTGTTCCAAAAATCCATGCCATATACACGTCCCCTGATAGGTGACGTAACAGGTATTAAACTGATAGGAATGAATAGTACAACTTAATACACCACTCCTATCTGGTGGCACCTTAGATTGCACGTGCAGTGCCCCAAATTTAAAGTGGAAGGACCAACCAAGCATCTTTTTCCATCTCCCTGTTCCAAAAATCCATGCCATATACACGTCCCCTGATAGGTGACGTAACAGGTATTAAACTGATAGGAATGAGTAATACAACTTAATACACCACTCCTATCTGGTGGCACCTTAGATTGCACATGCAGTGCCCCAAATTTGAAGTAGGATGTCCGACCAAGCATCTTTTTCCATCTCCCTGTTCTAAAAATCCATGCCATATACACGTCCCCTGATAGGTGATGTAACAGGTATTAAACTGATAGGAATGAATAGTACAACTTAATACACCACTCCTATCTGGTGGCACCTTAGATTGCACGTGCAGTGCCCCAAATTCGAAGTGGGAGGACCGACCAAGCATCTTTTTCCATCTCTCTGTTCCAAAAATCCATGCCATATACACGTCCCCTGATAGATGACTTAACAGGTATTACACTGATAGGAATGCATAGTACAACTTAATACACCACTCCTATCTGGTGGCACATTACATTGCATGCGCAGTGCCCCAAATTCGAAGTAGGAGTTCCGACCAAGCATCTTTTTCCATCTCCCTGTTCCAAAAATCCATGCCATATACACGTCCCCTAATAGTGGACGTAACAGGGATTAAACCGATAGGAATAGTACTATTTAACAGTACACACCTTAGAATAACGCAGACAGAGGCAATGCAGAGAGAGGAGTCTGAAGAAGAGGAGTCAGAGGAGGAAGGTGGCTTTGAGGAGGTGGAAGACCAAACACAGCAGGCATCCCAGGGGGCTTGTTGTCACCTTTCGCGGACCCTTGTTGACTGGATGGAGGAAGAGACCTTCAATGACATCAGTGAGGACAAGGAACAGGACATGGCTAGCTTGGTATCCGACCTTGTTCAAATGGGGAGTTTGCGGTTGTGCAAAGGGACTGTTTGCGGTTGTTTGTGGTGCATTAAACAGGGATATTGGTCTGTTACTGTGAAGCGGGTGTAACCCTTACACTAGATCTTTATAGTCCTAGGGAGGTAGTTCCCTTATAGTGTTTTCCACTTATTTGAATAGAAGTATCATCTGGGTATATTTACAATTTGGCCAACAAGTTTATTAAATTATTTTCTTTAATTAAATGTTAACAATGGCGAAATTTAAAAAAGGAGATTTAAAAACAATCTAAAATCAATGAAAAGACAAGAATCTCCTCTGAGAGACTGTGATATAATTCACTTGTGAGAAATATGTAGAGACATAAACTTTCTCTTAAATATTAGAGGAGGATTATAATGTTCCACTAAGGTAACTCTGTTCCAAAATATCACAAAGTCTATTATTCAAATATACATAGTCCTTCCAATTGAAGATTTAGTACAGACTTTCCTTTTGTGTGAGTTGTTGGAATTAGTATGGTAAATAAAAAGGAGGCACTACTTTAGATGTAGATAAGAGACCAAGCAAGTTTTATTTCTCTATATAGGAGCTATAGGAGACTTAATCTTTGAAAAATCTCCTATCTATAATCTGTAGAATTGTAACATGCAAAGCTTGATTTTCTAGGACTTCTTAAACCCACATTGTGATCTGTATTTAGTACCTTCAATACTACTATCTTTGTTTGGTGGGATTCCTCCTATTATAGGGAGATGTGTCCTTACTTATTCCCTATTTTTGGGTAAAAGTATCCAATAGATTAGACTTCGTATGTATAGTTGCTAATACTTGCTTATTTCTGCATCTGGTGGCCTATATATTGATCTTAGATAGTTTTGCGGAAACCATACTAAACTGTAATAGAGTTACCTAACTAGTGCCATGCTTCTTAATAGAAACGCTAATGCTGCATGGCTTCACTTCCTAGTATAACGTGGACAGCGTCGTGCGTAATGACGCACGTATGCGTGTAAACGCCTCTGCCTAACGCGTTTCAACGTACTCTGACGTCTTTCTCAAAGGGGGAGGCAGTAGAGCTGTCGCTGGTCTTATATAGTAGCTTGGTTGCCTTAGAAACCAGTACTGGAATCGTGGTTAAATAGAGGCCATGTATAATGAAAGTCCAAGCCTCATATAAATTTGTATATAGTATAAGCCGAGTAATATAAACGGCTCAATTTAGAGTAACCATTGAGTGGCACAAAGATCTAAAAACAAAATATGAATTGAGGACATCATTATAACTCAGGTCATATATTATAATGCAGTATGTAATACATAACCTATATTGCACTCTATTTGGAGTAGTTGATCTGTGTTCTGGAATGAACAGCAACTCCCTCTATTTAAATATATAAATTTCCCATAAATCTCTAAACAAGACTAGATGTATTAACAAGGGACATAATAGATCTAAGATCCTATCTAACATTGCAGTATAGAATCTATGAATATATAATCAAGTATCTGGGATGGTCTCTCAATATTAGAAGGTGGTAATAAATTGGGGCTTGATGTACAGTCCAGAGGTAGTGGAATTCACCCGCTACATTGATAAACATGTTAGGACAGTGTTTTGGATGGATAAAAATAATCCCATTATGTAATATCTGTTCCTGTCCAAATCATCAGTCTGTTGGCCATGTGTGCACACAGAGACAAGAATTTACACAGACCCAAAAGTTCTGGTATAAAACTTCTTGTATTCTTCCCAACGAACGAACCCCCCCAAATACAACATAGGAACTTATATAATATAAGTTGATCAGATATAACAATCATACGACTCATTGTTAGACAGTGAGTGAGATATTGATTGGTTGACAAGGTAGGAAGGGTCCTTCCATATTTGGTCTCGGATGTTGATGTCATTATGGTCAGTTTATGTGAAGCTTCTGATTGGCTCTGGAAGGTGGCGGGGCTCATATCCTTTTTTGGTCACGGATATGAATGTCATCTGGGAGCTCCCGGATATGATTCAGTAGCCATCTTAGGACTAAAATCTTAGCATTAAAAAAATACATATACAGAAAACTTTAAAAAACACCACAACACGCGATCGTAATAAACGCCAAAGGCGCTTATTGCCAGCCACATGTTTAGCGCCAAAGGTGCTCACCACGAGGCTTGCAATCAGCGCCAAAGGTACTCACACAACCAAAACACTTACTTTGTGTGCTAAACACCATTCCTTCACTTACAATTCTATTGCCGTCATTTTTTGACGGGCAATTCGCTAGTAATATATAAATATGTGTTATTTTGAAAAATGGATTATAACTTATATTGCAGCAGCTTTATTAAAGGATTTATCTGTAAATATCTTTACATACCCTTCTGGATTGCTACCTTATTATGGTGAAGGGGCTTGGATATTCAATGAAGCTGTGAACTATACAATGTAGGATCACCTGATATGGGCAGGTCATAGGAGAGAGTTCAGACAAATCACAGTCCACTGGAAAAAGAACTGGCAACCAACTACAATATCTTTGTCAAGGTAACCTGATGGATAAGCACAACCAGACACAAGATGTACCTGTCGTGATGCAGTCCATAGAGTCACAGAGAGTTGGACATGACTGAATTACTAAACAACCACGCCAATTTTTACACATATTGTTACCCATAAACTTGTTTTTTCAAAGTATCAGAATAAATTTAAAATGGAGCAATTAATGTAACACTTTTTGCTGTTAAGTTACAATAAAAGAACAGATTTATATAAGATTATCACAGGAACTCTGTAATTTTATAGCAATTATGACAATTATGTCTCAGTGACGTTATCCTTTACAATAAACAGTATGACCTTATTACCTCATGGCATCGTTACTATATGTTAATATAAAGTGAAATGTTCTCCCACTAGAGTACCAGTAAAATATACTTTAAATGTTTTGTTCTTTATGTTTTTAGAAAAATAAGTGCTTGACTCAATTGGCCTTTAGACTCTCTCTGTATATATAACATATAACCAGTCATATTATAGGGTCTTTCCTTATACTGGCACTATCACCTTTTTATAATTAGTCGTGGTCATTAATTACTCTGCCTATACATGTGCTTTTTGGATTGCCATAAGCATATCAATACTTGTTCTGAAACATTTAGTATATTTGAAATGACTCTCTCTCTCGGGATTTCAGATTAATTTAACAAAATCTATTAAAGACCAATATTGTGATTCAAATAAATGGAAAATTATTTTATTTTTAATTTCAGCATCAGCAGGTATGAAAAGTCAGGTAAAGAATAATTACAATTTAAAAAGTCACTAAATAAAATAAAATATTTAGGGGTTTACACAACGCACTCATTTGACACACTTTATAACTACAATGATCTATATAAGAGTTTGATGACAACATATGATGACAAGGAAAGGGCCTTAAATACAGATACAATAATGACCATCACTAATGTGTGATTAAATAGATTGGGACTGCAGGATTATGAGCCAAATCTATAGAAATAAGGTCTTTGTTATTCTGATTTTTCTTAGGGAGGTTTTAACCTCTTTGTTCCTAAGTGTATAAATCAATGGATTCAATGTTGGAGCTATAATTATATAGAAAACAGCAATCATCTTGTCGGTATCAGAACTTGACCTTGGCTTCATGTATGTTGCTATAGCTGAGCCATAAAAAAATGTCACAACCAATATGTGAGGTGTACACGTGGAGAAGGCTTTTTGTTGGCCAGCAGAAGAGCTAATATTTAAGATTTCCTTGATAATTATAATATATGATACAATAATGAAGCAAATTGGTATAATTAGTATTATTACTCCATCAACAAATATCATAAATTTAATGGTAGTAACATCTCCACACCCCAGTGACAGAAGTTCTGGCATTTCACACAGAAAATGGTTTATTTCATTATCTATACAGTGAGTTTTATTGAATATTAATACAACATAAGGAATAGTAAGAACAAATATACCCAGCCAATTGGCAGCCATTGACTTGATACAAACAGATCTACTAATGATGGAGGTGTAATGTAAAGGATAACATATAGCTACATATCGATCATACGCCATTACAGTAAGCAGAATACATTCAGTTCTCCCTAGGGAAAGGGAAATATATAACTGCGCCGCACATTCTTGAGCTGAAATACTTTTATCTGAGGACAGCAGGTCTCTTAGCATCCTTGGGACAGTTGATGTTGAATAGCAGATGTCCAGAAAAGAGAGATTGTTCAGGAAAAAATACATAGGAGTCTGGAGATTAGCATCTGTCAGCGTTGCAGTAATAATAAGAGAGTTTCCAATTAGAATAACCAAGTAAATTAGAAAGAAGATGACAAAGAGAGAAATTTGAGTTGTTGGTTTATTGGAGAGACCAAGAAGAATAAATTCTGTTACAGATGTGACATTTTTCAAGGCCATTCCACTGTGAAAAAAATAACATTAAAGTTAAAATATTGATTTATTCCATACAGTTGTAATACCTTATTGTCCCTGTAAATGAAATAACATTTAACATATATTAGCCTAAATTATACACAAAATCAAATATAGAACCTAAAGGAAGGAGGAGTCAGCACTTTATTAATATTTATAGTTTCCCCTTAGTATTAAGCAAAAATAGTAAACACTTATATTAACTGAGAATTTGTGATTTCTGAGAATCAGTGATTTGCATTTTTTTCCCCCATGTGTATTTCTATTTGAGCACATCTTAGGACCCAAAACTGAACATTAGCATCAAATCAGCAAAAACAAATAAAACAATAGAGGGATCTGTGTTCTAAAGAAAATATTTTGCTTTTAAGAGATGTTTTAAAAGCTTTCTTAAATTGTACTACAGGAAAGCAAGATCACCCCCACCACATCACACACACACACCCTCAGTCCACCTCATGCCTACTTTCAGTGTGTTCAGATTCAACCATTTTATACGGATTTCTGCTGCGATGAAGATTCCATCATGACCTCCAAACATTAACAATTACACTTTTAGCTGGATCAATATCCTATATAGTCTACTTTGCATTTTCTTGCAGGGTTAATTAAACAATTTACTGACTCATTTCCATTCAAGTCAAAGGATTTGAGTATCACATTGCGATATCATCAAGTGTAAGCTTTATCAGCATATTGCTCTCCATAATATGCTTTTAATCCCTGTAATTAAAATTATTTAAATTCCAAGCTTGTTAAACTGAATAGTAATTCACAAATTTAAGAAAATTTAAATTAAATTAAAGAAGCATATAAAACATTGTTGTACCCAGTAATGTCTAGATGACATTAGGAACATATCCATCAGGTAGATTAACAGATGTGTTTGCCAAAGTCTCACATTAAAACATAATCATAAAAAAAAACTTTTTAACAAGTGTATGTGATCTTAATATTTACAGAAAATGGTGATATAAAAAAAAATGGCAATAAATAAACATATAGAATACCATAGAATAATAGAATAATGCACCCAATACATATACGTGAAAATCGATGATCAAAAGTGTGATCATAAAGCGGTGCAAACTCTATATAGATTGCTTATTATTGCTTAGAGAGATTGTGCGCCCTAGAGTTTTCATTAAAATACAATTACTGTAACAATTATTTTTAGAAATGTACAACCAATTAATTATCCTAAGGAAAAGGTTTATTTTTTTCTAACTGTTTTAGATACTCTATTATAGGAACACAGACAACTATTATTAACAAACATATATACATCATATATTACCCTTACTTTAAAACGGTGAGAAACATATAGGGTCTCTACAACCATATATTGCACAAACAGTTAAAGGCTACTATGGTCATGTATTTAAAATATACTATTATAATAAAGAAATACATAGGAAAATATGTAAATTGTTTTCAACATGTAAAAAAAGTACAATACCCTGACACAGATTTTTATTAAAGATAAAGCCACAGCTTCTTTCATCAATCTAATATGAATATCCATTTTAACAATGTGAAAAAAGAAGCAGTGCTTGCCCCTCCCATAAGATAATATCTAATAGAGACTCAGTGCCCCAGTAGTACTTTCTTAACACACATATATACAATATCTCACAAAAGTGAGTACACCCCTCACATTTTTGTAAATATTTTATTATATTGTTTCATGTGACAACACTGAAGAAATCATTTACAATGTAAATTAGTAAGTGTACAGCCTGTATAAAAGTGTAAATTTGCTGTCCCCTCAAAATAACTCAACACACAGCCAATAATGTCTAAACCGTTGGCAACAAGAGTGAGTACATCCCTAAGTGGAAATGTTTCAAAGTGGGCCCAAAGTGTCAATATTTTGTGTGGCCACCATTATTTTCCAGCACTGCCTTAGCCCCCATGGCCAAGGGTTCACCAGAGCTTACCATGTTGCCACTGGAGTCCTCTTTCACTCCTCCATGATGACATCACAGAGTTGGTGAATGTTAGAGACCTTGCACGCCCCCACCTTCTGTTTGAGGATGCCCCACAGATGTTCAATAGGGTTTAGGTGTGGTGACATGCTTGGCTAGTCCAGATATAATAAAATATTTACAATAATGTGAGCGGTGTATATATAACAAGAAGACACACAGATCAATATCCAAACATAGCACTCAAGAATAACAGTTTGAGACCTAATAAAAATATGTCTTCTTATTTTACCCCTCCAATATATTATTGTATAGTCCAAGACCATACATTTAGGCACAACTTGCACACAACATACATTCAAACAACCTCTATCTAAGATAGATCCATATTTAATTTAGGAACCATATCAATATTTTAAATAAATCACAGGTCTCTTGGTAGAATTGATCACTGTTTACTTAAAGAGGAGAGAGTTTATTTTCAAAATCTATAGTTTATATATCATTAGCTACTTGCCCATCAAAAAATGACGGGGCAATAAAAGAAAGTGTTGAAATGCTGTTTGCCACACAATGTGAGTATACTGTGTGCCTCAACTATAGAGACCCCTCTAACAGAGTAATGAACGCATGTAATAACACTATAAGTGCCATGAGAGTCATCCAGGACCCTCATGACACAAAGTGTAAGCACTACACCATTTTACCCGGTCACTTATGGAGGTCTATCCAGACCCACATTAGCCCCTATTTAACCCCATCAGTCCCATAAGTGTATATTATGACCATTATGGGCCTGTTACAACCCAACATTAACCATATAAGTGCCATGACGATCCTCAAGGACCATCATGCCACTAAGTCTAAACACTCCACTGAACTATACCCCCCAAATAAAACATTAAATATCAACTAACCCCGCTCTACACTAACCTATTAACACCTACACTATCGTACACCCTAGTAAGCCCCTCCCCCAAAAAAGTAAAGTCAAGAAAAATCAGAAATCTACATTACATAAAAGAAAAAAACCTAAATCACAAAAAATAAAACCTCAACATTACAGAAAATAAAAAAACTAAATCACAAAAAATTAAAAATCTACATTAGGGAAAATAAGAAAACATAAATCACCAAAAATATAAAGAAATCGACATTACAGAAAATAAAAAAAACGAAATCCCAAAAAACTAAAAAAGGATCATTACAGAAAATAACAAAATACATTACAACCCCCCCCCACTACAGAAAAAAAACGAAAATTACACACCTGAAAAGGAAAGACATATAACACATACAATAAAATGCATACAATACAATGCATACAATACAAATAAAATGAAACACAATACACCCCTATCTAATATACATCCCCCAATCTATGTAATATACAATACATCCTATCTATGTACTATACATCCCCCAATCTAATATACAATACATCCTGTCTATGTAATATACATCCCCCAATCTATGTAATATACAATACATACTATCGATCTAATATACATCCCCCAATCTATCTAATATACAATACATCCCACAATGTAATATACAGTACATGCTATCTCTATCTAGAAACCCTAATTCTAAGCTAAAATAAAATAATTAAGACCACTTACCTTTGAGATGTCCCTTCAGATCAGCCACCGAGGGAAAAAATACAAAAAAATTAGTACAACATTTACATAAAATAAAGAAACATAGTACATAATCTAAATATTCTACTCACCTTTCCAGCATGTCCCGTCCATCTACTTTTCCTCTTCTCCGGTTCGGCCCCTGTTAAAAAAAACACATTACATTAATACACATAGATAAACATAAAACACGGTAAAATAAACATAATATACATTGTACTTATCTCCCCGCAATGTCCCCAGCCTCCTCATCTTCTGCCCGGCTGGGCCCTGTAAAAATCTGCGCTCTAAAAAAAAATGGTGAAAAAACTAAAGGAGGTCAGCACTTGCGAGCTTCCCCGACGCTAATGAGCCTCCTACGGAGTGTTCCAGAATAAAATTGGCAATGGCAGCTTCTGATTGGCTGAAAACGCTGTCTATCAAATGTAGCCAATGAGAAGACGCCAATTGTGAGCAAATGAGAAAGGGATACACCCCAAAATCCCACTTTGATTGTCAATCTTTTTTAAAACCAATCAGATGGCTTTATTGCAATCATTGAATCACAATGGTATACAACCCCACGGGTGATTGGCTGAAGACATGTGCGCCTTACCATTGGCTGTAATACTGATTGACATTGATAACAGCCAATGAGAAGGCGCAAATGCCTTCAGCCAATCAGTACGTGTGGTTGTATACCATTGTGATTGTCTATTGTCATTGCAACCAATCAGAATGCTCTGATGCCTCCAGCCAATCACCCTGTGGGGGTGTATTCCACTGTGATTGGCTGAAGGCATCTGTGCCTTGTGATTGGTTTACATAAAGATTGACAGGTGCATTATCCAATAAGAGTGGGATTTTAGGTTGTATCCCTTTCTGATTAGCTCACACATTGGCGCCTCCTGATTGGGTGAATTTGATAGACAGCGTTTTCAACCAATCAGAAGGCGCCATTGCCTATTTTCTTCCGGAAAAGGCTCCGGTAGGTTCATTAGCGTCGGGGATGTCCGCGACTGCGGATGTGTGTTATTTTTTTTTTATTTTTTTTTTTAGAGCGCGGCTCCAGGGCGGGGCAGAACAGGAGGAGGCCGGAGACATCATGGGGAGGTAAGTACAATGTAGATTATGTTTATTTTATTTTGTTTTATGTTTATGTATGTGTACTAATGTTAGGTTTTTTTTAACAGGGGCTGCACCGGAAAAGAAGAAAAGAAAAAGGACGGGGACATGCTGGAAAGGTGAGTAGAATATTTATAATGTTTATAATGTTTATTTATTTACTATAAATGTGTTGCACTAATTTTTTTCATTTTTTTCCCTAGGTTGCTGACCTGAAGGGACATTTGCAAAGGTAACTGGTCTTAATTATTTTATTTTAGCTTAGAATTAAAGTACTTTATATATAGATAGCATTTGTTGTATGTTTGCTAGGGGTATGTGTTTTATATAGATAGCATAGCATGTATTATATATTAGATTGTTGTATTTATTTAGATAGATTGGGGGATGTATATTAGACTGAGGGGATGTATATTAGATAGATAGGCCCTCATTCAATTGCAATTTGGCCAATTGAATAGGGCTCTATTTTAGCACATAGCATATTTTTTTAAAGAAGTTTTTAGTTTGTGAAAACCTTGCTTTTGGATAGATGCTTACTAACTAAAAACTTCTTTAAAAAATATATGTTATGTGCTTATTTAGGTACGTATTCAATTGGCCAAACTGCAATTGAATTAGGGCCTCAGTATTTATTGTATATTAGATAGATTGGGTGATGTATATTAGATAGATTGGGGCATGTATATTACATAGATAGGATGTATTGTATATTAGATAGGGGTGTATTGTATTGTATTTCATGTTATTTGTATTGTATTGTATTGTATGTATTGTATGTATTGTATTGCATGTATTATATGTATTTCCTTTTCAGGTGTGTAATTGTTTTTTTTTTTTTCTGTAGTGGGGGGGTTGTAATGTATTTTTTTATTTTCCTTTTTTTATTTTTTGTGATTTAGTTTTTTTTTTCTATAATGTAGATTTTTTATTTTTTGTGATTTAGTTTTTTTTATTTTATGTAATGTCGATTTTTTTTTTTGTTGACTTAATTTTTTTTGTATTTTCTGTAATTAGAGTGGTGGGGGGTTATTAGGAGGTAGGTAGGTAGTATAGGTAGTGTAGGTGTTAATAGGTTAGTATAGAGGGTGTTTAGTTGATATGTAATATTTTATTACGGGTTATAGTGCAGTGTAGTGTTTATACTTAGTGGCATGATGGTCCTTGAGGACCGTCATGGCACATATGTGGTTAATGTTGGGTTGTAACAGGCCCATAATGGTCATAATATACCCTTATGGGACTGATGTGGTTAAATAGAGGCTTATGAGGGTCTGGATAGACCCCCATAAGTGACCGGGTAAAATGGTGTAGTGCTTACACTTTGTGTCATGAGGGTCCTGGATGACACATCATGGCACTTATAGTGTTATTACATGCGTTCATTACTCTGTTAGAGGGGTCTCTATAGTTGAGGCACACAGTATACTCACATTGTATGGCAAATAGCATTTCAACATTTTCTTTTATTGCCCCATCATTTTTTGATGGGCAAGTCGCTAATGATATATAAACTATAGATTTTGCAAATAAACTCTCTCTCCTCTTTAAGTAAACAGTGATCAATTCTACCAAGAGACCTGTGATTTATTTAAAATATTGATATGGTTCCTAAATTATATATGGATCTATCTTAGATAGAGGTTGTTTGAATGTATGTTGTGTGTAAGTTGTGCCTAAATGTATGGTTTAGGACTATACAATAATATATTGGAGGGGTAAAATAAGAAGACATATTATTATTAGGTCTCAATCTGTTATTCTTGAGTGGCTATGTTTGGATATTGATCTGTGTGTCTTCTTGTTCAGAGGTGCTGAGAAATGTCATGCCTCAACAGGTCCTGTAACACAGAATTGAAACAGTTAATGAAGTAGTACTTACCCTGGTAATTAGAGTCGAATTCCACAATGAAACTTAAAATATAGAATGGAAACAGTTAATGAAGCAGGACTACTCCAGTATAAAGGACCTCCTTCCTTCCTTGTTGCTACGGTCTGAGAGTAAGCCATTACGTGCGCGTTGGCCGCTTCCACGTCGCTCTTGGATGGGGTCACTGGACTGGCGGGAGAACACTTAGCTGATACTTGGATACTGAGACACCACAATAATCTTATCTATGTGTATGTATTAGCATATTGATTGTGGGCATTCCATATGTTGTTATCAACTGCAGGACTAATAAGGTACAACATAAATTATCTATCTATAATTATAGTGTTGATGGTGTTGATGGGGATCTGTACTGACCCCCATGAGTGACAGGGTTAACGATATGTGTTATGGGGGTCTGTATTGCCCCCTATGAGTGACAGGTTAATTAGGGGTTTATGGGGGTCTGTATTGACCTCCATGAGTGACAGGGTTAATTAGGGGTTTATGGGGGTCTGTATTGACCCCCATGAGTGCGTGGGTTAATTAAGTGCTTATGGGGGTCTGTATTGACCCCCATGAGTGACAGGGTTAATTAAGTGCTTATGGGGGTTTGTATTGACCCGCATGAGGGACAGGATTAATTAAGGGCTTATGGGGGGCTGTATTGACCCGCATGAGTGACAGGGTTAATTAAGTGCTTATGGGGGGCTGTATTGACCCTCATGAGTGCCAGGGTTAATTATGGGTTTATGGGGGGCTGTAGTGACCCCCATGAGTGACAGGGTTAATGATATGTATTATGAGGGTCTATATTGACCCCCATGAGTGACAGGGTTAATTAGGGGTTTATGGGGGTCTGTATTGACCCCCATGAGTGAGGGGGTTAATTAAGTGCTTATGGGGGTCTCTATTGACCCCCATGAGTGACATGGTTAATTAAGGGCTTATGGAGGTCTTTATTGACCCCCATGAATGACAGGGTTTTTTAGGGGTTGATGGGGGTCTGTATAGAGCCCTAGACATGGTTAATTAACGGTTTATGGGGGGCTGTATTGACCGCCATGAGTGACAGGGTTAATGATATGTATTATGAGGGTCTGTATTGACCCCCATGAGTGACAGGGTTAATTATGGGTTTATGGGGGTCTGTACAGACCCCCATGAGTGCCAGGGTTATTTATGGGATATGGAGGTCTTTATTGACCCCCATGAGTGACAGGGTTTTTTAGGGATTGATGGGGCTCTGTATAGAGCTACATGCGTGATAGGGTATTTTTTATTATTTTTTATTACTGTCCTTTAAGGACCCGTAATGCGGAAATTTTGAATTTTTATAGCAGTGGTGGTCCCCGATTGCGTGCGTTGGTTAATGTGGGGTTAATGGGGGTCTCCGAGCTTATCTCGGATCCCTTGGGGTTAATGCGGGTATCCGAGCTTATCTAGGATCCCTTCTTGGGTAAGTTGTAGGTGGCTGGGCGGTCCTGGGTCTTTGAGCCTCGTTTTTGTGTTTTTCGGTGGCCATTTTTTCTCTAGAGAATTTTCGTGTGTCTAAACTCGGGAATTTTGACTTAAATGGAGGTGTAACTTCACTTGCAGAGGTCCTGGGTGCCCCCCCCCCCCCGTCCTTGCTGTGGGTAAGCTTTTTATGTTTTTTTTATAGGAATTTATTGTGTTTTTAATATTTTTTTGTGTGCGCGGTTCTGCCGTTAAGGTCGTATTTTTTCTGTTAAGGTGCTATTTTTGCGTCTCGTATTGTTTTAGCGTAAGTCCGTCGTAGTGCAGCTTGAGTGGGGGTTTGTAACCGCATGTGAGGCCGTAGAGCCTCCACCTTAGTTGCTGGCAAGGAGTGCCTTCGGCGTTCCTTGCCAGCAACTGCCGCCCTCGCTTCGCGAGGGCCGCAGGCTTGCAAGGCCCACAGTTGCTTCACAAGGCCCTCAGTTGCTGGCAAGGAGCACCTTCGGCTCTCCTTGCCAGCATTTGCGGCCCTCGCGAGCCTGCAGCGTTAGCAACTGCCCGCATGCTCACAACTATATATGTGATTACACTTTTATTTATATATATATATATATATATATATATATATATTGATTAGTCTATCCTTCATTGAAACATAGGCAGACATCCATTGGTAATTGTAAACTCATTCTCCATTGGAACCTCCTTTTATGAGGCTACACTGAGATATAGTAAACTAGCGACTTGCCCGTCAAAAAATGACGGCAATGAGATGTGTATATTTGTAAATTTGTTTGGTCGGTAATATACTGTATATACTCTAGTATAAGCCGGCCCAAGTATAAGCCGAGGCACCTATTTTATCACAAAATACTGGGTAAAATGAGTGACTCGAGTATAAGCAGAGGGTGGGAAATGTGCTGCCCCCTGTGTCCCTCTTGTGCCCTCTGTGTCCCCCCTCTCTCTCCCATGTCTCTTCTCCCCTCTCCCTTCCCTGTGTCTCTTCTCCCCTCTCCCTTCCCTGTGTCTCTTCCCCCCTCCTTTATCACCCTCCTCAACCCCCTCCTCATTCTCAACCTCCCTCCTCAACCCCACTCCTCATCCTCAACCTCCCTCCTCATCCTCAACCCCCTCATCCTCAACCCCCTCCTCAACCCCCCCATCCTCAACCCCCTCCTCAACCTCAATCCCCCTCTTCATCCTCAACCTCCCTCCTCATCCTCAACCCCCTCCTTAACCTCTCTCCTCATCCTCAACCCCCCTCCTCATCCTCAACCCTCTCCTCAACCTCCCTCCTCATCCTCCCTCCTCAACCCCCCCTCAACCTCACTCCTCAACCCCCCCATCCTCAACCCCCTCCTCACCCCCCTCAACCTCAACCCCCCTCCTCAACCTCCCTCCTCATTCTAAACCCCCCTAAATACATCCCTATCTACATTTCCCCTCACTTACCTGTTTCTTCTCTGGCCTATGCTCCTTCAGTCTTGATCCGGCGGGCATGTGACGTCACATGCGCGCCACGTCATTAGCATATACCGGGTGCCGGCACCCGGTGTATGCTAATGACGTGAAGTCACATGCGCGCTGCGTCTTTAGCATATACCAGAGGCCAGAGAAGAAGCAGGTAAGTGAGGGGGAGGTATTTAGAGGGGAAAAAGTGAGGAGGGGTTTTAGAATGAGGAGGGGGGTTGAGGATGAAGAGGGGGGAGGGAAAGAGACACCGGGGGGTTAGAGAGACACAGAGGGGTAGAGATACACGGGTGTATTAGAGAGACACGGGGGGTTAGAGAGACACGGGGAGTTAGAGAGACACGGAGGGAGTGACTGGAGTATAAGCCGGGGAGGCCCTTTTTAGCCTTAACAAAAGGGCTGAAAAACTCGGCTTATATTCGGGTATATACAGTACGTATTTCAACCTTGTAACCTTTTTCTTATGTCAAAAGCAGTTGTAGGTGGCTGGGCGGTCCTGGGTCTTTGAGTCTCGTTTTCGTTTTTTTCGGCTGCCATTTTTTCTCTCGAGGATTTTCGTGTGTCTGAACTCGGGAATTTTGACTTAAATGGAGGTGTAACTTCACTTGCAGAGGTTGTGGGTGCCCCCCCCCCTTGCTGTGGGTAAGCTTTTTATGTTTTTTTTATGGGAATTTATTGTGTTTTTAATATGTTTTTGTGTGCGCGGTTCTGCTGTTAAGGTCTTATTTTTTCTGTTAAGGTGGTATTTTTGCATCTCGTATTGTTTTAGCGTAAGTCCGTGGTAGTGCAGCTTGTGTGGGGGTTTGTAACCGCATGTGAGGCCGTAGAGCCTCCACCTTAGTTGCTGGCAAGGAGTGCCTTCGGCGTTCCTTGCCAGTAAATGACGCCCTCGCTTCACGAGGGCCGCAGGCTTGCGAGGTCCACAGTTGCTTCACAAGGCCCTCAGTTGCTTCAGTAGCTTCTGGCGCACTGACATAGCGAGCATCTTCATGAGATGCACGTTCATCATGTACTAACTCAGTGCTTTCGGTATTGTCTGCACTTTTGACGACTACAGTAGCTGCATCGTAGCCTTTGTAAATATATTTATAGACATATTTAATGGATTTGATGGAAGTACAGGCTTCTACATTAATGTGTGCATTATACTTCATGAGTAAATGTGGATTGTATGGTACCACATATCTATTGTCGACATTTTTGCCACGAATAATTGCACTTTGTCCCTCTCTTCTTCTATATAATGGATAGCCATCACAATTGGCATACGTTTTGTCTCTATAATCTTTTGGAAATTCTTTAGTACATTTCTTTTTTTCCATACATGGTTACTGTGGATTAATATCTCCACACGGTCCGTGAATCATGCGATGAGTTACAATCTCATATTGTCTACCATAAAGTTCTGGATCTGGTAGTTCAGCAACAATGACTGCATCCACTTTGTCAGAAGTATCTAATTTATCTTTTTCTTCAAGGATTATAAGAAGATGTGCATGTGAAAGTCCTCTTTTTTTAAATTCAATTATATAAACATAAGCCAGACATTTGCCAAATAACAGAGTTATAGTGATGTCACGTATTAATTCATTTAATTTTATTTTTAAAACTCTGGCCACTAAATCTATCTATCGGTCTATCGGAAGCAGTTTGGCCAATTAGCAAATTGTGTGTAATCTCTGGTCATTGTGGATTGCATGTAAATGTAATAAATAAATCTGGTTTTCCAAATTTGGTGACAATAGCCATGGCATCATTGTATCTTTCTCGCATATTTCGAGGAGATCCTTGAAAGGAAGATGGTAAAATGATGGCTTTGCCAGCTGTCATGTCTCTGCTTGTAGCAACCTCAGCGACATAATCCATAAATCCACAAAACTGTTCTACAAGTAGCTTATCTTGTTAATATTTTATGAAGTTTAAATTATTGGCCTTAACTTGCAAATAGGAATCAATAATCCATTGTTGTGTTAGTTTTCCACCACATGAAATTGGATTGAATGTATTTCGAATGGCAATTTGAGCTACTTTAAATTCAAGCATAGAAACATTATTTCGCACTCGTACTTTAGAATGTGGGTAACTGGGAAGGGTTAATTTTGGTTGCCAACCTGCTTCTATGTGTGGAAAAAATATTGGATATGTCATTAGATCTAAATTTTGAACTTAAGATACTCATATTAATGAATGGTTGCTCCTCATTTCTGGGATATATTCTAATGTCTCTCTGAAATGGTGGTTCTCCTTCATCATTTTTAAACATCATTGCAACCTCATTTGATGTTGGCAAATTATAACAGTGTTTATCAATATTTCTATCTCTTTTAAGCACCATATTGACCTTTGGGATTGGTAATTGATGTATTTCTGCATGAATTTGTCGTTCCTTTTCTACTTCTGCTAATTTTTTATAAGCTTGAGTGTAGGGGTTATTGTCCATAATTGTATCTAGCTCAATAAAAACACTGGGTAAGCATTTTTTATTTTCTTGCAGCTGCATACTTTGGTCAACACCTTCCATTGTATCTAGGACATATAGTTGAGCACATTTTGTTTGCTCTCCTTCCTCTGAATGTAAATGTCAAGTACAATGGTAAGTTTGTCCTTGGACTTTAAAGCAGTAAGGGCCATGTCCTGGTACATTAGCAGCTAATGTTGACCCCATAGATGCAAAGGATATGGTACTATTGTATGATCTTATGTTTGTTTTGAAATTTTTGCAGTTTGGAAAAGTAGGTTCAGTCATAATGTTTTGTAAATATGTTGGGAATTGTTGTCTTTCTGGAAGTTTGACCTTGCCTTTTTGACAGCAACTAATGAACTGGTGATCTCTGGGTCTTTCCTGTTTAAAATGATAAGCCTCACAAAACTGACAGAGAATATTCATGTCACCACAATTATGAACCTCTACTGCTACCGCTTGGTTTCTTTGTTGTGTGTAAAATTATATTGATTTGAGAGTGTGTGAGAAACCGTGCAGCGCTGGCTCTAATTTATAAGTATGGTGTTTTGTGTAGGCCACTGGTGTAATTGTATTATTGTTTTACTGTAGTAGTTTGTTGGCCATAAAACAGTATTTTTTATTTTGGAATTGTGTATCTCTTATCATGATTTGTTATCCTATGCTGTTTTTTGTGCGCCACTTTTAAATTGATGGATTTTTGTTCTGGGTTCCAGTTAGAGTTTGTTGCAGACTAAACAGTAATATTTGTTCCATTTTGTATATGTTAGCAATGTTTGTTGGACTATAATGTTTTGTGTCCACCACTTTTGGGATCCTTTATTTCGCTTCTGACTGAGGGTTAAAGGTTGTTATGGACTAAAAAGGAATGTTAAGTTCATTTTTTATATGTTGGTAATGTTTGCTGTACTATCCTGTTTTGTGTCTGCCACTTGTATTTTAGTTATGGGTTGTGTTAAAAGTTTTTTGCCTATGCAAGTGTGTTTATTTTGTAATTGCATATGTGTTAGCAATAGTTCTTGAAGTGTGGTGTTTTGGTTTTGCTGTAATTTGTATTGAGGCTTATAACGTTTTTTTTTTACTTTTGATATTGGCGGGCAGGAAAGATGGGATTTATGTTTTTGTTTTTACTTGTAATACTATACCTTGATTGAAGTCTTTTTGCTGTATAATTGACAGAGGGTCCCCTACGGCCAATGTTGATCCGCCAGTCTTCAAGTAGTGTCTGGTTTGAAAGAGAAAGGTAAATGGTTAATTGTATATTAATTGTTTTGGTTTTCGAAAGGCATGGTCTTTTTCTGCATGTAATGTATTTTTGTATCTTACCACTTCTTCTTTCTTTGTCTTGTTTAAAAGTGATCCCCTTTCACAGACCACGCTGCAAATTATTGAGTGACTCTGTTGATGCAGAGTCTGTTTGAATTGTGAAAAAAGGCAAAGATTGAGCTGCAGGTTAAATATGTATTAATGTCATTTATTTTTTGTGGCATTATTTCCTGTAAATTAATGTCACTTGAATATACTTCTTTAAATTCTTTGAGTTAAGATGAGCTTGTTGTAGGGCCCATACAGATATGTGTGTATTTGAAATGTGACTATACATGAATGATGACTTTGGTGTCAATCTTTGAAATGTTTTTTTTTTTTTTTTTTGGGGTCTTTTTTAATAAATTAAGATATAGGTAAGATATAATACATTTCATTTATTAAAAAAGACCCCAAAAATACAAATAAAAAAAAAAAAACATTTCAAAGATTTGATTTTGCAGATTGTGAAGTTGTAAATTGGTAAGCAATTCTCTTCTTGTGTAACGTCAGCAGCGACATGTCCAGTCACACTGTTCATCACCTGAGGAGAAATGTAGAATTTTATGGAAAGTGGGCAGTATTTATAAACTTTGAGGTGGTTAGAACGGAATACGCATGCGCTATTTGCATTCCAGCCTTAAATTTGCGTTCCAGCCGCCATTTTGTGGCTAATAGTTGTGTGTTTCATGTAAAATGGTGGGGAATAGCAGTGTGGTACGTGCATAGTGTTTGTTACGAACTGGTCTGAAGTGTTCATTCCGTTTTGCGAGTAAGTGTAGTAATTTTGCGTCCTTAGCCTCGTTTTCGTTTTTTTCGGTGGCCATTTTATCTCTCGCTTAGGTGATTTTTGGGTGTCTAAACTCTTGTATTTCGACTTTAATTGAGGAGTAACTTCAGTTTCAGAGGTAATGGGTGCCCCCCCTTGCTGTGGGTAAGCTTTTTAAGTTTTTCTTGTGTGTATTTATTGTGTTTTTAATGTTTTCATGTGCGCGGGTTTCGGGCGGTAAGGTTGTATTTTTGCAAGGTCGTAATGTTTTTTTTTAAGTCCTGCAGCTCGTATTTGTGGACGGTAAGTCCGTAAATTTTGCGGTCGATATGGGAGCCTCCACCTACCCAAATGAAGCCCCTCGCTTTGCAAAGGGTCCGCATCTGCGGGCCTAAGGTCTGCAGTTGCTGGCAAGGAGCACCTTCGACGCTCCTTGCCAGCAACTGCGGCCCTCGCTTTGCGTTAGCACCAACCCGCATGCTCACAACTATATATGTGACTAGCGACTTGCCCGTCAAAAAATGACGGCAATGTGATGTATATGTTTGTCAAGTTGTTTAGTTATTAACATATATTTTTGACACTCGTAAGTATTTTAATATGAACGTGTATTTTTGTAAAATGTTGATGTAATGGTTTTTTAAAATGTAATTTGTATCTGAAGAATTGTTAACTTTAATATACATTGAATGAATAGGAAAGCAAAAAGTAAAAAGCCTTCTTGAAACGTTGCGAATTTTAACATGAAGTTTAAAATATATGTAAGCAATAACCTTCAAAGTATATATTTTGAAACTTAAACTTTATTTTTTATGTAAGTTTAGAAGTTGACAAAACATTGGTATAATTTTGAACATTATAAACAGGAACATAGTGAATACATTTTGTAACCTAATTTTTTATTAAAAGTATTAACATTTGAATGTAAAAACAATTGACCTTTAAATTAATCAGTATTAACATGCAATTTCTATCACAATAATTGTTAACTTGAATATACATTGAATGTAGAGGAAGGCATACAGTAAAACTCTCCTTAAAACGTACGTAATTAAAGTAATTCATTACTGAGCACATAAACTGGCGATAAACATTAATGTAGGTAGTAATCTTAAGATAACAGACAATATTTACATTGTGACTTAAAAGGTGCTTGACCTCTTAACATCCACTTTGTCATCTGTTGAATGAAATAACTTGAAAATATATTTTTTAAACTTGTAACATTAGAAACATTAACATAATGACTTAACATTTTAACATAATTTTTACTAACAATGCAAGGCAAGTATTTTGTGAGGCGAATCATTCATAAACAGTACTTCCATTAATTATGACTGAATTAAACAACCAATTGTTATGTATTTTGGAATGCTTTTAAAAAATGTTGGCATCTTTAATTTGTATCCTGCAAAGTTATAGTACTTCATAGTAGACAATGTTTTTAGTAAAAATACGTCCATCTTCTAATAAATCACCTTGACTTTCATTGTTTTCAATGTAAACTTTAATAGCCTGTGGATTTTTGCACCGTGACAACGCAACGTACAATTGACCATGTGCAAAAACTGGTTCTTCCAAGAAAATACCCACAGATTTGAAAGTTTGACCTTGTGATTTATTAATGGTCATGGCAAATGCCATAATAATGGGAAATTGTCTTCTTTGAAGTATAAAAGGGAGACTACTTTCACTTGGTGCTAAATCTATTCTTGGTATGAAAACTCTCTCTCCTTTATGGGTCCCAGTTAAAATTTCAGCATCTATAAAATGGTCCTTTAATTGTTGAACAATTAATCTTGTGCCATTGCATAGGCCTTTTTTGGGGTTCATATTTCGCAGTAACATGATAATTGCACCTTTCTTTAGCTGCAAAATATGTGGTGGCATTCCAGAAGGAGTTATTGAGTTTATGAATTCAGTGGAAAAGTTTGCCTGACTTTCATTGTCATCAGCAAGTACAGAATCAGCACTGTGATAATTTCTTTGTGGTGCATAAATTTTTTTTAAGATTTCATTATTGAGTATTAATGCATCTTTATTTTTACACGTCAGTATAACTTGGTTGGCAAGCTCGGAATATTCTTCGTTATTTATGCTCCCTTCAAATATAGCCGATATAATATCTTGTTGACAAATCATATGAGGTGGGATCTCTACAGTGTCATCAGGTAAATGTAGTATTTTTTCTGTTCTGCCTTCTCCAATTTTAATAAGCCAATCATTGAAATCAGTTTGGCCTTCTGATCTCATATTTTGTTGCAGTTGAAGATGGGTAAAATGTTTCCATACTGTACTTGACTTTATACATGTTTCGATAATGTCAGTTCGATTTCCATGTACAACGACAGGTAATGTTTGTCTAAAATCGCCACCCAACAACATTACCTTTCCACCAAATGGAAAAATATTATCCATGACTTCACGAAGCAAACGGTCAATACATTGGAGGGCATAGCATGACATCATTGTGGCCTCATCTATTATAATTAATTTACATTTCTTCAATTTCTTTGCTTGTAAGGACGTCAAGCGAATATCTGACACAGAATTTTCTAAAATAGGCACTGGCAGTTTAAATCCACTATGAACAGTTCTTCCACATTCTAATAAAAGTGCAGCAATTCCAGTAGTGGCAAACGCCATTGCTATTTTTCCTTGTGCTCGTACTGAACTCATTAATAAATTGTACAAATATGTTTTTCCTGATCCGCCAGGTCCATCAAGATAGAAATAACGCTCTGTCACCATGTCATCATCTATAGCATTTTTAATGGCATGAAATGCTTGCAATTGTAGTGTATTTAAAGTTGCAAGTCTTTCTTCTGTTCTTTCTGCTTGTAGTTGAATGTCATAGTCTTCAAAGTTAATGTCATCTATAAGACCTGGATCAGGCAAATTAAAACTTGCACAACTTAATCCATGAGTTAAAAAGACTTCTTGGATTTCCATTAACGCTTTTAAGTGTGTAATCGGTTCATTGTATCGTTGCATAAAGTCTTCAGCCATATCACTTTTAAAAGTCTCCCACAAAGCTAATGCATTTGGAGCATTTGAGAAGATACAAATAAAAGCAAATTGTTCTCTCATCTGTCGTGGCATTTGACATTATGCTGCTTCTTCTAAACATCTTTCCCACTCTGTATCATCAGCGAGTAAGTTTCTATGTCTTGCAGCTAAATGGAAGGATTCATATACAATGTCATTAACAGTTCTTAATTGTTCAAAACTTTGTGATCCTGGAACATTTAAAAGTAATATCCGTAAGCAAAAACGTTCAACATCTCTTGGACTGACTGTGTAAATTCTTGGAATAATTTTATTGCCTCTGGTTTTTCTTGGTCTCCATAATCCATTCACAAAAACATAGTGATATGGAATTTCAATATATAAGTATTGTGTTGCTTCAGCATCAGTGTAATTTAATGCAAACCATGCAGTTAGTGTAGTGTGACGATCTTCACTTTGGGCCAATGCATTCATTTCATTTCCAGCATGGAAATAGACTAAATGTCGTTGTGGCAAATGTACTGCTAACCTATATACTGCATGTGATCTATCATGCATTTAAAATTTTAAAAGCCGCCACATAGCTTCTGGCGCACTGACATAGCGAGCATCTACATGAGATGCAAGTTCATCATGTACTAACTCACTACTTTCAGGGTTGTCTGCACTTTTGACGACTACAGTAGCTGCATCGTAACCTTTGTAAATATATTTGTAGACATATTTGATGGATTTGATGGAAGTGCAGGCTTCTACGTTGATGTGGGCGTTGTACTTCATGAGTAAATGTGGATTGTAGGGTACTACATATCTATTGTCCACTTTTTTTCCATGAATAATGGCACTATCTCCTTCTCTTCTTTTATAAAGTGGATATCCATCACAATTGGCATAGGTTTTGTCTCTATAATCTTTTGGAAATTCTTTGGAACATTTATTATTTTCCATACATGGTGATTGTGGATTAAGGTCACCACAGGGTCCATGAATCATGCGATGAGTAACAATCTCATATAGTCTACCATATAGTTCTGGATCTGGTAGTTCAGCAACAATGACTGCATCCACTTTGTCCGAAGTATCTAATTTATCTTTTTCTTGAAGTATTATTAGAAGATGTGCATGTGGAAGGCCTCTTTTTTTAAATTCAATGGTATATACATAAGCAAGACATAAGCAAGACATTTGCCAAATAACTGATTTATAGTGAAGTCACGTATTAATTCATTTAATTTAATCTTAAAAACTCTGGCTACTAAATCTGGTCGATCTGAAGCAGTTTGTCCAAGAAGTAGATTTAGTGTAATTTCTGGCCATTGTGGTTTACATGTAAATGTCACAAATAAATCGGGTTTGCCAAATTTAGTGACAATAGCCATAGCATCATTGTATCTTTCTCTCATATTCCGAGGAGATCCTTGAAAGGAAGATGGTAAAATGATGGCTTTGCAAGCTGTCATGTCTCTGCTTGTAGCCACGTCAGCAACATAGTCCATTAATCCAGAATATTGTTCTACACGGAGTTTATCTTGTTGATATTTGTTAAAGTTTAAATTATTTGCCTCAACTTGCAAATATGAATCAATAATCCATTGTTGTGTTAGTTTCCCACCACATAAAATTGGATTAAATACATTGCGAATGGCAATTTGAGCTACTTTAAATTCAAGCATAGAAACATTATTTCGGATTCTGGCTTTAGCATTTGGGTAACTGGGAAGAGTTAATTTTGGTTGCCAACCTGCTTCTCCGTGTGGGAAAAAGATGGGATATGTCATCTAAATTTGGACTTAAGATACTCATATTAATAAACGGTTGCTCCTCATTTCTAGGATATATTCGAATGTCTCTTTGAAATGGTGGTTCTCCTTCATCATTCTGAAACACCATTGCAACCTCATTTGATGTTGGCAAGTTATAACGACGTTTATCAGTATGTCTGTCTCTTTTAAGCACCATATTAAGCTTCGGCATTGGTAATTGATGTCTTTGTGCATGAAGTTGTTGTTCATTTTCTACTTCTGCCAATTTTTTATAAGCTTTACTGTAGGGGTTATTGTCCATAATGTTATTTAGCTCTATGAAAACACTGGGTAAGCATTTTTTATTTTCTTCCATCTGCATACGTTGGTCAACAGCTTCCATTGTATCTAGGACATATAGTTGAGCGAATTTTCTTTGATTTCCTTCCCCTGGATGTAAATGGGAAGTGCGATGATAAATTTGTCCTTGGACTTTAAAACAGTAAGGACCATGTCCTGGTACATTAGCAGCTAATGTTGCCCCCATGGTTGTTAAACATAAAATAAGAATATAAATGTAGTTTGCTATGTGTTTGTGTGAGTTTTCGTACAATCCTGTTTGGTGCGCACCAATGTTGGTATGCTTATTTAGGCTTCTTTCTAAGGCTTATAGGTTGTTAAACATTAAATAAGAATTTAAATGTAGTTTGCTATGTGTTTGTGTGAGTTTTCGTACAATCCTGTTTGGTGCGCACCACTGTTGGTGTGCTTATTTAGGCTTCTTTCTAAGGCTTATAGGTTGTTAAACATTAAATAAGAATCTAAATGTAGTTTGCTATGTGTTTGTGTGAGTTTTCATACAATCCTGTTTGGTGCGCACCACTGTTGGTATGCTTATTAATGTTGTTTTGTAATGCTTATAGGTTGTTAAACATAAAATAAGAATATAAATGTAGTTTGCTATGTGTTTGTGTGAGTTTTCGTACAATCCTGTTTGGTGTGCACCAATGTTGGTATGCTTATTTAGGCTTCTTTCTAAGGCTTATAGGTTGTTAAACATTAAATAAGATCCGCATTTGCGGGGACGTTGTTGGGTTTTTGTTGGCTGGGAGGTTGGGTTTATTTTGTAAAAAAGTCGTGTGTGTGTGTATGTGTGTGTTAACACAGCCGACATTGAGCCTCCACCTCCGCAAATGCGGACCCTCGCTTCGCGAGGATCCGCATTTGCGGGGATGTTGGGATGCTCCATCACCGCAAATGCGGGCCCTCGCTTCGCGAGGACCCGCATTTGCGGGGAACTGCGTCCCTCGCTTCGCGAGGGACGCAGTTCTTGCGGGCTCGCTGCGCGAGCCCGCAAGCATGAGCAACGACCCGTACGCTCACAACTATATATGTGATGATATATCAAAATATGTGTCCTGTGTATTCATTTCATGTCTCCAATAAATATAATGTGTAAAGTGTAAGGAAAAGAGAAAGTTTGGTAATTTGTTTGTTAATAAATCTGAAGATTTGTGTATATATCAATTAATCAGTACAAAATCTAAAGAGATTATGCCATTCCCTCTCTTCCAACTAGATAGTATTATCTCTTGCAGGGGTGAATCATTTCACTATTCTTTCACAATAATTGCAAACACGTATATCTACAAGACCGAACCTGTTACACAGAACACATTAATAACTAATTTCATCAGTCAAAAACCACATGAGTTCAATAGTCAGAAGCTATGATTAGTTATATGGATAATACCATCTCTTAAAAAAACATCAAAAGATATGTAGCTTGTTGTCAGGTTATTGAGATTTTATCTGAGTTTGGACTTGGTCATTAACAGAATTTAAATAAAAGCAGCAAAATAGCAGCTCTCATGTAATCCATTAGGTGTCACTGTTTTTAGTAGAATTATCCACTTCGTCTCGGCCTTCAATAGCTCATTCTCCTGACTTCCACCTCTTATTCCCATCTTTATCTTCTGGAGTATCCAACAGCTCAATTCCGGTTTGGAATTGTGTTTTTGGAGAAAGTGCCTTGCAACGGAAGTTAACATTCTTCCCTTCTGTAAGTCTGTTTTAGCATTTCGGATATTCCTCAGATGTTCACCCAGACGTTTCCTGACTTCTCTCTTCGTCATCCCGATGTACCTCATATTGCAAGAACATTCTAAACAGTACATTACTCCTCTACTGTTACAGGTGTAGAAGCCTTCCAGCGTGATATCATTTCCTGTACAATCTTCTCAACCTTCTTCATATACCTGCAAACACTACAACAACCACAAATTGCAGTGATGACATCTCCTTCAAGTTGGAGGCTGATAAACTTAGGAAATGATTCAAAAGTAGGGGGTACCCAAACAAAGGGTAAACATATGAACATGCTCTAAATACCAAAAGAACAGATTTACAAAATACAAAAATAAAATATGCTCCAGATCTGGGACAACCTGAGATACAAGAAGAAAAAACCTCAAATGAGGCGAGTGAGATAATACGGCGCATACTTTCATATGGACATAATTCAGAGGAAATTAAAGATATTTTCTCTAAGTTCTGGTATTTATTAACAGCAGATGAAGATCTTAAGACTTAGATTACTCCATACAGTTTGCTAACCGACAGACGGAGTCCTAACCTGAAAGACCTACTAGTACATAGCCATTTCCAACAACATAAACAAAAGTAAAAACATGGCTAAAACCTCTAACAGGATGTTACAAATGTGGACGGTTCAAATACTGCAACTTTATAAAACCAAGCAAAGAATTTATTCATCCAACAGGTAAAAAATACCCTTTAAAAGATTTGTATAATTGTAAAACAAAAGGAGTCATATATGTAGTACAATGTATTTGTACTAAGATTTACGTCAGAAAAACAAGTAGAGAGCTCAGAAGTAGAATGGGAACATGCTGATAACCTCTGCAGGCCTACAAGTGAGAAACTGAGAAACAACCTAATCCACCAACTATATGGCAAGAAACAAAGACTAAAGGACCAAATGTCATCCCTTCTTCATCAACTAAGGGAACACAACATACATGATGCTGAACTATTTGAAAAGGAAATACAGCACCTCCAGAGGAAACATCAACAAGACCTTATAAAGAAGAAGAAGAAAAAACTAAACTGCCTCTCTCAAAATAACAAGATACAGATACAGGAAGAAAGTGTGAATGGCCCAAACACTACTGTGATTTCTACTATCACCAACACTTCTCCTGAAGACAGCTCAGACAAAACAGGAATTATAAACCTATCTAACCACCAACTAACACTGACAGAGATCTCTGTTCTATCTAAAGGACTATCATTCTGTCCAAGCACAAAGCTGGAAAAAATTAAACTATACTCAGACATGGAAGAATTCTTCAGGAGACTGAGACTCATGACTATTGGATAACAATAGCAGGAAAAAGAACACAAAGTTTACCCCAACACCTGGATGCAACCCTAAACTCGACAGTTACATAGAAAGCGTTCGGCTGAGAACGGCTTCCTTAGTAACAAATCAGCAAAAATGACAATTATACAATATCTCCTCATTAGAAAGAGCTGCCATAAAGTGCTTAAAAGAAAACCCTAACATCACCATCAAACCAGCAGACAAAGGAGGCGCAGTTGTGATTTTCAACACTCCGGATTACATACAAGAAGGTAACATAGAATTGACAGACCGCACCTATTACAAGAAATTTGACCAGAATCCTATAGAGTATTATACCAGCCAGCTCAGGGAACTTATCCGAGCGTTCCCCAAGAACGTACAGCACGAATTGGAGATGCTCATACCTACCAATCCTACAACTGGGACTTTCTACCTGCTGCCAAAGATCCACAAACCAGGCAACCCAGGGAGACCTATTATTACAGGTATGGACACACTGACTGAACAGTTATCTGGCTTGGTTGAAAACATCCTGAACCCACTAGTTAAAAACACTGACAGCTATATACAAGACACCACTGACTTTCTTAACAAGCACAGTCGGATTAAAGAACTACCTGCTAACACACTACTTGTAACCATGGACGTTGAATCGCTCTACAGCAACATCCCACACAAAGATGGTACTGAGGCATGACTGAAATTCCTCTCAACACACACTTTGAACCGTAAATATAACCCTGATACCATTGCTAAAATACTAGAATATATCCTGACCCACAATTATTTCACCTTCAATGAACAGGTTTACATGCAAATAATGGGGACCGCAATGGAGACTAAAATGGCACCACAATATGCCAATTTATTTATGGCTGACCTTGAACAGAGATTCCTGTCTACATATATCCACAAACCTTACAGATACTACCGTTATATAGATGACCTGTTCATCATATGGACAGAGGGAGAAAAAAAGCTGAGAGACTTCCACACTGCCTTTAATACCTTCCACCCATCTATCAAATTTAAAATAGATTACTCTGCAGAACAGGTTAACTTTCTGGACACCACCATATCCATCACCAATGTTAAACTTAACTCCTCTGTATACAGGAAACCTACAGACAGATACAGTTATCTCCACAGCTCTAGCTATCATCCCTCACATGTTAAAAAAGCGATTATCTATAGTCAAGCTATCCGATACCACCGCATATGTTCTAACAATGAGGACCGTGATAAACATTTAAAAAACCTGTCTGACTCCTTCAGGAGAAAGGGCTACAAACCTAATGTCATAACACAGAAAGTAACCTCTGCCATTAAAACACCCCGGGAACACCTGCTGCAATACAAAACTAAAGAAATGACCTCACGTACACCTCTGGTAACCACATACCATCTGGACCTAGCAGTGGTTGTAGATCCTTAAATATTTTGCGGATTCCTTCTAACAGAGGACACAGAATTAAAACATATATTCCCCAAACCCCCCACTCTTACATTTAGGCAGCCACCAAATCTCAGACAAACATTGGTGAACAGTAGATTGGCCAATGAAGAGCTTAACATAGAAAATGGCACAAAACCTTGCAAAAATAATCAGTGTAAATTGTGTCAACACATCTGCAAAGAGGACACAGCCACGCACAACAAGAAGACCTATCAGAGGTTCATATTCTTGTACGTCATCCAATGTAGTCTACATGATACAATGTACTGCATGTGAGAGAGGCTGATACATTGGAGAAATCAGCCAGAAATGACATATGAGGATGAATCTACACAGACATTCCATCAATAAGCACAATGAGGAGACTTACTGTACTCCAGTTTGACACCATTTCACCCAGAATAACCACTCCATGGAAAATCTAAAAATCAAAATACTCAAAGTTTTTTTTAAAAACACTAAGGAAAGAAAGACATTTGAAATTAAAATGATTATGTTCTTTAACAGTAATAACTCAGGCCTTAATGTAGACATTGAATTCTTATCTCATTATCAAAATTTCTTGTAACCTCCAACATTCATGATTGTAAATATATATATGTGTGTTTATTGATTTTTTTTATTTTTTTTGTTCTCTGCCTTCCTCCTGAGTTTGGTTACAGCTCTATGGTTCCTTAGATGTGAAACTATGTACGACCCCAATTTACTTACTCTGGTCTGCACCCCCACACACTTGCATGGCTGGCTGATCAGAACATTATTTGTTAATCCTGGAATTTTTTGCTGTATTTGTGAATCTATAATCAGTATTGACTCTGACTCGATAATGTCATTGTATTATCTTAGATAGTGGATCTCTCTCAAAAGCTCATCATGAAACCTATGAATATGTCTGTCCAATAAAAAAGGTATCACTATATACTGCAATACTCTAAATATGGATTTCAATTATAAATGAATACAACACACCTATTGCACGACATGAAAAATTAAAACATAAAAAAGACACATCTGTCTTGAAATTCTTGGCAAAAGATGGAGCTAGTCTGGGCCCAAGAAAAGGTAACCTGGATACAATACTCCTTAGAAAGGAACCCAAACACCAAAAGGACTTAATGAGGGATTCTCCTTTAGTGCATTCCTATAAACTTCTATAATGGCCTCACCTACTATCAAAAATATAATTAAAAAATATAATTCAAACATTCCCTAAGATATACTAACAACTATGTTCCAAAGGATTTTGAATTGGGAGATTGATGAAATATTACATAAGAGGCATGTGAATTACTTTGAAGTAATCTTATGACTTGAGGAAAAACAGGAACTTCATATATATCTTTTTCCCTATAAAAATAAGAACTAATATATAGGAAGGATACACTCCTAAATTTCAATGCACTTAACTCACAAAAAGGCCACTAATAAGATTTAACAAGTATATCAAATGATCACAAAAGGATAAAATCATTATGTAATGTAAATACTGATAGCACTAATAATATCTATATATAGTATAATAAGTTAAGAAAGTTTTTCATTATGAACACAGCACAGAGTTAATAGTTGTATAACTTGAAATACAACTAATTCAAGCACTATTATGTTTGTTTATTGTCATAATTCCCCTGAACCCCCTTTGGGGTCAGTAAAAATTTAGTTGTTTAATATGCTTTTATGTTAATTTGATTATTCTATATGTGTTATGTCCTGTTAATTAATATGTAAAATGTTATGCTATGTTATGTTATGTTGATGACTATATGATTAATTGTGTCCAGTGTGTAAGGAGTTAAATGGTTTAGAATGTTGTGTGGTTGGTGGTAACTGTCAGAGAGGGGAGAGAGCAGTTGGCAGTTGAGTTTTTTCTCACAGAGAGACAGATGTATTGGTGTCTCTGAGGGCAGTTGAAATAATGCTGGGTTGAATGTCTTAAAGTATATATATATATATATATATATATATATATATATATATATATATATATATATATATGTTCCTAAGCCAAGGGAAGAAGACATATATTGAAGACAGATATACTCCCATCTCAAAAGGGAGGTAAGAAGATAACCGCAATGACTGTATGAATGAAGTTGCTGTTATGATGCCTTATAGATGAGCCCTTGTCCACAGAAATAAAAACAGTTTCTGATTTCTTATAATGCTGAGCCTGCATTCATATTCTAAAAGACTACATCTAATTTAAGAGACATCAGCTGTCTTAGTGAAGAGATCAAAAGAATCTGGTAGATCTGCTGGGTAGGTTTGGCAATAACAGCCTTATCAAGCCAGACTGAAAAGAAGTAGATTGTGACAGCTGGTGGCAAGCGGTGGGATCTCTTCATCAATAAGCTAAGACAAGCAGCATGTCCAGATATTACAGCATGTCCATTCTTCCTAAGACCATGGAGGTCATGGTGGCTGGAGGCCAAAAAAATTCCATCCCAGTCGCCCGTTTGCAGTTGGATTGGGGCACTGGGAAAGGAGTTTGTGAAGTCGGAGTTATGCATGGGCTCCCAGCTGAGGTTTTGTTGGGCAATGATTTGGGGCATCTAGAGAGCCGATATGTCACTGCTGTGACCAGATCGCAAGCTGCCAAGGTTACCAGGGATGGTCCAAGCAACGAGGTTAAGGCCGGTCACCTGGAAACTAGGGTAAGTCCATTACCTGCTGGGGAACCGGGTTTGGGTTGGGCTACTGTAAGGGAAGTGAAGGTAGCATTATGGGAGGATGGGACCTTGGCTGGGGTTAGGCAAAGGGCTGACAAGTGAGAGAATGGTCCTGAAGGAGATGAGTATGTGTGGGAAGAAGGATTGCTGTACAGAATTACCTCCGAACCTGATGGAAATTGGATGAGAGAGGTTAAGAAGCAGATGGTAGTTCCCCAAAAGTTTAGGGGGAGGTTGCTAGAAATAGCCCACGAGGTACCCTTAGCTGGACACATGGGGGTGAAGAAGACCTGGCATCGCCTTACTAGGGTGTTTTACAGGCCGGGGGTGAACAGGGATGTATCTAATTACTGTAATTCCTGTGATGCCTGCCAGCGATATGGCCGCCCAGGAGGGGGTACCCGCGCCCCTCTTCAACCATTACCAGTAATGGATACCCCATTTCAGAGAGTGGCTATTGACCTGATAGGACCATTGGCTAGAAGCAGCAGGACTGGGAAGCAGTTCATTCTGACCATAGTAGACTATGCCACCCGATATCCTGAAGCTGTTCCCTTGTCTAAGATTTCAGCTACGAAGGTAGCAGAGGCTTTATTGGGGGTATTCTCACGAATGGGGTTCCCTATAGAGATCTTGTCTGACCGAGGTACCCAGTTTATGGCTAAAGTAACCCAACAGTTATGGAAGTTATGTGGAATCAAACACCTGAGTTCTTCCCCATATCATCCTCAGACCAACGGTCTTTGTGAGAGGTTTAATGGTACCCTTAAGAAAATGCTCTGTACTTTCACAGAACAAGAGAAGGATTGGGAGCGTCTACTTCCCTACCTTCTCTTTGCCTACCGGGAAGTACCGCAGGAGTCCACAGGGTTCTCTCCTTTTGAACTCCTGTATGGTAGACAGATAAGGGGACCTTTGAACGTGATCAGAGAAGCATGGGAAGGTGACTATGGGCAAAACCAGGTTTCGGTGGCCTCATACGTCCTGGCTTTCAGGGAGAAACTAGCCATGTTAACTGGGTTGGTTAGAGATCACATGCAAGAGGCTCAAGCCAAAGCCAAGAAATACTATGATAGGGAAACCAAGGAGAGGGAACTGGAGGTAGGACAAGAGATTTTGATTAGTCCCTCATCCACAGGATAAAGCAATCTGGGGAGGGCCCTACCCCATTACTAAGAAATTGAACCCTCATACATATGTGGTAATGGTAGACCCTGAAAGAAAGGTCACAAGGGTGGCCCACATAAACAGGCTGAAAGAATACCAGAGGTGACCCCAACATTTGCTAGCTATTGGTCTGCCTACCGGCAGTGACCCAGAAGAAGGAGTCCTGCCTGACCTGTTAGCCCCAGCTGGGCTCAACAATCAGAGGCAGGTGGTAGGACAGTCCATGAATTTAAGTGCAGACTGCCAAAGGCAGCTGATTGAAACCCTGGCCCCCTACCATGCCCTATTCTCTACTAGCCCGGGGTATACCCCTCTAGCAGTGCATGAGGTCATAACAGAAGGTTGCCCCCCATTAAAACAGCCCTCCTACCGGGTACCAGAGACAGTGAGGGCTAGTATCTTTGATGAGCTGCGGGAGATGCTAAAATTAGGGGTGATTGAAGTCTCCAATAGCCCGTGGGCTTCCCCAGTAGTACTGGTGCCTAAAAAAGATGGGACCACTCATTACTGTGTGGACTATCGTAATCTAAATGACAGGACCAAGACTGATGCTTACCCTATTCCACGCATGGACGAGTTGTTGGACCGTCTAGGTACTGCCAAGTACCTCACCACTCTGGATCTCTCCAAGGGGTACTGGCAAATTCCCCTTGCTGGGACAGCCAAAGAGAGGTCGGCCTTCATCACCCCTTTTGGTCTTTACCAATTCAAGGTGATGCCATTTGGGATGAAGAATGCCCCTTCAACTTTTCAGAGGTTAATAGATCAATTATTACAGGGGCACCAAGGGTATGCTCAGGCTTACTTGGATGACATCGCCATATTCCGTAATATCTGAGAGGATCACCTTCAGCATATCAAAAGTATACTGGATATTATAAAGGAGGCCAGATTGATTATTCGCCCAGACAAATGTCAGTGGGCCAGGGCTGAAGTACAGTATTTAGGCCATTCGGTGGGCAGTGGGCAGATTAGGCCAGAACCAGCCAAGGTTGAGGGGATAGCTGCATGGCCCACCCCCCAAACTAAGAAGCAGGTAATGGCTTTCCTGGGGACCACAGGATATTATAGAAAGTTTATTCCTTTGTACAGTGCCATGGCCAAGCCTCTGACTGACTTGACAAAGAAGAGAATGCCCAAGTTGGTGGACTGGACCTCTGCTTGTGAAGTTGCCTTCCAGTCCTTGAAGGATGCTCTCACCTGCTTTATTGTACAAACGGATGCTTCCACATATGGACTGGGGCTGTGTTGTGTCAATAGGATGAGCAGGGATGTGAGCACCCCATTACCTACTTCAGCCGAAAGCTGCTACCCAGGGAGGTGGCATATGCAGCAGTTGAAAAGGACTGTTTGGCTGTGGTATGGGCCCTTAAGAAGCTACAACACTACTTGTATGGAAGGGAATTTACTGTGGTTACAGACCATAATCCCCTATGTTGGTTATCTAAGGTGGCTGTGGATAATGGCCGTTTACTGAGGTGGAGCTTGGCCTTACAGACTTATAATTTTACTATCCAACATAGACGAGGAAAAGTCCATCAGAATGCGTACGGACTTTCTAGACAGGAGGACAAGTAAAAACAGTGTAGCTAGAGAATTATCCATCAGGATGATCCTCTAGGCTACACTAATAAAAGGGGGAAGTAGTTGTCATGATTCCCCTGAACCCCCTTTGGGGTCAGTAAAAGTTTAGTTGTTTAATATGCTTTTATGTAAATTTGATTATTCTATATGTGTTATGTCATGTTAATTAATATGTAAAATGTTATGCTATGTTATGTTATGTTGATGACTATATGATTAATTGTGTCCAGTGTGTAAGGAGTTAAATGGTTTAGAATGTTGTGTGGTCGGTGGTAACTGTCAGAGAGGGGAGAGAGCAGTTGGCAGTTGAGTTTTTTTCTGACAGAGAGAGAGATGTATTGGTGTCTCTAAGGGCAGTTGAAATAATGCTGGGTTGAATGTCTTAAAGTATATATATATATATATGTTCCTAAGCCAAGGGAAGAAGACATATATTGAAGACAGATATGCTCCTACCTAAAAAAGGAGGTAAGAAGATAACCGCAATGACTGTATGAATGAAGTTGCTGTTATGATGCCTTATAGATGAGCCTTGTCCACAGAAATAAAAACAGTTTCTGATTTCTTATAAATCTGAGCCTGCATTCATATTCTTAAAGACTACATCTAATTTAAGAGACATCAGCTGTCTTAGTGAAGAGATCAAAAGAATCTGGTAGATCTGCTGAGTAGGTTTGGCAATAACAGCCTTATCAAGCCCGACTGAGAAGTAGATTGTGACATTTATCTTTTTCAAACACATTATTTATAATTAATACATATATCTATATAAAAAAATGTGTACTCACTGAATAAGAAGAGTATAAACAAATTAAATCTCAATATGTCCCTGTGAAATATTAGCCACAATCGCTCTATTCATACCTTGTAATAATTTATAAGAAAAGGGAATATAAATATAACTAGAGATTCCACCTATAATCTAGATGAAGGTTGGAATCTATCATTCCATACTATATATTCCTTTTAAAAAAGAGGAAATAAACTACATCTGTTATCCCATACGTGTGTATGCCCCCCTCACTTGTAAGGAGTTAAAGGGTAACCATAACAACTATTTTATCATAAATAGGAGGCCCCGTCAAGGCCTTTGCCTTTCCCTTTGAAAAAGTCATGCCCACGTGACGAAACGTGCGTCAGGGTTGTGTCTGACGTCAGACGCTAACTGTGTAAACAGGCAGCGCTTCCAGCACAGCTCCATAATTTAGAAGGTTCCTGTCACCTTACTGTGTCCTAACTTTAGTGCATGGGAGAGCCTGGTACTATAGGACGGGCTTGCCTATTGGTAACGCATTTAATGATTCTATAATCCCCAAATTACAAACTAGAAATCAAAAGGTCACATAAGTGTGATAACCTGAAATGGGGGATATAAGAAACGCCATAAGCAGGACATAAGAATGGAAGTGGATATGGGGACAATCTGGTCAAAGAGTTTCTCCCTATAGACCTTTATATCAAATAACCTCCTTTGTGGAATTGTTATACCAGCTAAAAGACATTCAGTCCGAATATGCTAAATAACCCATATATGTACTTTAAGGATGCATTATATACAGTATCATTTATTTTGATTTATATATATATATTGTATATCTCTATTGATTAGTCTATTCTTCATTGAAACATAGGCAGACATCCATTGGTAATTGTAAATTAATTCTCCATTGGAACCTCCTTTTACAAGGCTACACTGAGATATAGTAAATTATATATCAAAATATGTGTCCTGTGTATTAATTTAATTTCTCTAACAAATATGAAGAGATCATGCCATTCCCTTTCTTCCAACTAGATAGTATTATCTCTTTCAGGGGTGAATCATTTCACTATTCTTTCACAATAATTACAAACACGTATATCTACAAGACCGAACCTGTTACACAGAACACATTAATAACTCATTTCATCAGTTAAAAACCACAGTTCAATAGGCAGAAGCTATGATTAGTTATATGGATAATACCATCTCTTAAAAAAACATCAAAAGATATGTCCTTGTTTTATATATTGTAATGTCCTCTCACTGTACCCCCTGCATCCCCCCACTTTCCCCCTGTTTCTCCCCTCAGCCTCCTGTTACCCCTTGCAAACCTCTGCAGCCTCCTTCAGCCCCCTTGGGCCCTCTGCTGTTCCCTGTGGCCTCCCTTGGAGCCCAGCGGCCCTCTGCCTTTTGTGGCCCCCTCCATCTTCTTGGCCCTTGTGGCTGTAGCCCCCCGTAGACCTCTACGGCCTCTTGTGGCCCCCTCAGTCCTTGCAGGTCCCTGTGGCGCCCTGTGGTCCTCTGCCGCCCCCTCAGACCCTTGTGGCCCCCTCTTTTCTCTGGCCTGCCGTGGCCCCTCCTCAACTTCAGGAAGTGGAGTGCGGTATTGGGCCGGTTAGAAAGTATTTATACAGGTGTGTGTGTATATATAATATATAGATGCATATGCAAATGTGTACGTGTTAGGTTTGTGTATAAGATAGAGAGACACAGTGTAAATTTCACTGGGGCTGGGGCAGGTGCTGGGGGCAATTTGCTGGGGTTGGGGGGCAATTCTCTGAGGTTGGTGGAGGTCATGGGGCAATTCTCTGGGGCTGGGGGGTGATGGGGCAATTCTCTGGGCCTGTGGCGCAATTCTCTGGGGCTGAGGGGCAATTCACTGGGGCTGGAGGGAGGTCACAGGGCAATTATATGGGGCTGGGGAAGGTTATGGGGCAATTCTCTGGGGTTGTGGGGCAATTCTCTGTGGCTGTGGGGAAATTCTCTGGTAGGGGGGGAAATTATCTGGGGCTGGGGAAGGTCATGGGGCAATTCTCTGGGGCTGGGGGCAGTTCTCTGAGGCTGGGGGAATTCTCTGGGGCAGTTCTCTGGAGCAATTCTATGGGTCTGGGGGGCAATTCTCTGGGGTTGGGGCAATTCTCTGGCATTGGGGGCAATTATCTGGAGTTGGGGGTGGTCACGGGGCCATTCTCTGGGGCTGTGGGGAAATTCTCTGGGGTTGTGGCAAAGATAGAGAGACACAGTGTAAATTTCACTGGGGCTGGTGCTGGGGGCAATTTGCTAAGGTTGGGGGGTAATTCTCTGAGTTTGGTGGAGGTCATGGGGCAATTCTCTGGGGCTGCGGGGTGATGGGGCAATTCTCCGGGCCTGTGGCGCAATTCTCTGGGGCTGAGGGGCAATTTACTGGGGCTGGGGGGGGAGGTCACAGGGCAATAATCTGGGGCTTGGGGAGGTTATGGGGCAATTCTCTGGGATTGGGGGGCAATTCTCTGTGGCTGTGGGGAAATTCTCGGGTAGGGGGGCAATTATCCTGGGCTGGGGGAGGTCATGGGGCAATTCTCTGGGGCTGGGGGCAGTTCTCTGAGGCTGGGGAAATTCTCTGGGGCAGTTCTCTGGAGCAATTCTATGGGTCTGGGGGGCAATTCTCTGGGGTTGGGGCAATTCTCTGGCATTGGGGGCAATTATCTGGAGTTGGGGGAGGTCACGGGGCAATTCTCTGCACTGTGGGGAAATTCTCTGGGGCTGGGGCTGGGGCAATTCTCTGGTGCTGGGGGAGGTCAAAGGGCAATTCGATGGGACTGTGGGGCAATTATCTGGGATTGGAGGGCAATTTTCTGGAGTTGGGGGAGGTCTTGGGGCAATTCTCTGGGGCTTGGGGGCAACTATCTGGGGCTGTGGGGCAATTCTCTAGAGTTATTGGAGGGGATGCAGTAGTTCTCTGGGGCTGTGGGGCAATTATCTGGGTTGGGGGCAATTCTCTGGGGTTGGGGGGAGGTCACAGGGAGGTCACAATTCTCTGGGGCTTTGGGGCAATTATATGTGGTTGGGGGGCAATTATCTGGGTTGGGGGAGGTCACAGGGAAATTCTCTTGGGTTGGGGGCAATTATCTGGGGTTGGGGAGGTCATGGGTCAATTCTCTGGTGCTTGGGGGGAAATTCTCTGGGGATGGGTGGACATTCTTTGGGTTTGTTGGAGGTGATGGGGCAGTTCTCTGGGGCTGTGGGGCAATTCTCTGGGGTTGGGGGCAATTCTCTAAGGGTTGTGGGAGGTCACAGGGCAATTATATTGGGCTGTGGGACAATTATCTGGGATTGGGGGCAATTCACTTTGGTTGGGGAGGTCACAAGGAAATTCTCTGGGGCTGGGGCAATTCTCTGGTGTTGGGAGGCGATTATCTGGGACGGGAAGGTCACGGGGCAATTCTCTTAGCTGGGGGGCAATTCTCTGGGGCTGGGGAGGTGATGGGGCAGTTCTCTGGGGCAATTATCTGGGGTTGGGGGCAATTCTCTGTGGTTGAGGGGATATTATCTGGGGCTGGGGGACAGTCACAGGGCAATTTTCTGGGGCTGTGAAACAATTATCTGGGGCTGTGGGGCAATTCTCTAGGGTTGGAGGGCAATTATCTGAGGCTGGGGGAGGTCACAGGGCAATTCTTTGGGGCTGTGGGGCAATTATATCGGGTTGGGGGTAATTCTGTGGGATTTGGGGAGGTCACAGGGCAATTCTCTGGGGATGGGGAAGCAATTCTCTGAGGCTTTAGTAGGTGATGGGGCAGTTCTCTGGGGCAATTCTATGGGGCTGTGGGGCAATTCATTGGGGTTGGGTCAATTATCTGGGGCTGGTGGGAGGTCACAGGCCAATTCTCTGGGGCTGTGGGGCAATTATCCTGGGTTAAGTGGTCAATTCTCTGGGGTTGGGGAGGTCAAGGGGCAATTCTATGGGACTGTCGGGCAATTCTCTGGGGTTGGGGGGCAATTCTCTTGGGCTTGGGGGCAATTCACTGTGGTTTGGGGAGGTCATGGGGCAATGATTTGGGGCTGAAGGGCAATTTACTGGGGCTGGGGAAGGTCCCAGGTCAAATCACTAGGGCTGATAGGTATCACCTGGGATGTAGCTAAAACAATCATTGAATGAAGGGACAGAAATGTAAAGAAAAGGAAAGTGTCTGACATCATGAAACTCTTGTAAAATCCCCAGGCAAAAAATAAACATTGTGTAAGATATGCTAATTATCCCTGGGAATTTCTGGGGGTGTCAACATTGAGAGAAAACTCTTTACAAAAGCAAGAAATTCAGCAAATTTCAGGCTAACGGTTTAACTGTTTACTTTGGATTTTTTTCAGACACTATAAATTCTCCTCTATCAGATGCATTAATAAACCAGCTCACTTTAATATACCTTTAAAGAAAATGCGGACATAATTAGCCCTATTAAATTCCAGCCTCGTAGATACAAAGCTTCTACTTAAACCCTACGTGCTTCAAATGTATAAAAGTTACATTGCTATTAAATTAGCCGTGCTGCGAGCGACATGTGAGCTACGCAGCACGGACGTCCGTATCGACACGGAGAAACAGTGCATGAGGAGTAACAGCCTGTGAGATGATCTCGCAGGCTCCCAGACCTCATCAATTGCTGCGGGGGTCCTGAACGGGACCTCTGTGTCAGTCCCACACATAAGCCCTGCCGTGGGGGTCACTCCAACTACCCCCGGCACCTAAAATTAACCCCCCTCTATGCTGTGGGTCCCCCGAAGTGTCCCCAAATTAACCCCTTGCTGCATGGGTCCATAGGGACCCCCGCAGCATCCACACAATAACCCTTTGCAGCGGGGGGCCTCGATCGTCACCGATCGTGACTCCGCTGCACTTCAGATTTTACATTTCCCGCCTCATGTGTCCTTAAAGGTTCGTAAAGGTCCTGAAAGCACTTGCGCTAAAAAAATATTAAACCCAGGAAACTAAAATTAACCCCATAACTTATAGGGCTCTTAACAGACCCCCATAAGCCCTTAATTAATCCCCTAACTCATGTGGGTCAATACAGACCCCCATAAGCCTTAGTTAACCCTGTCACTCAAGGGGGTCAATACATACCCCCATAAGCCCTTAATTATCCCTATAAGTCATGGGGGTCAATACAGACCCCCATAAGCCCTTAATTAACCCTATAACTCATGGGGGTCAATACAGACCCCCAGAAGCCCTAAATTTACTGTATAACTCATAGGGGTCAATACAGATCCCCATTAAACTTAATTAACCCTGTCACTCATGGGGGTCAAGACAGACCCCCATAAACCCTTAATTAACCCTATTACTCATGGGGGTCAATACAGATGCCCCAAGCCCTTAATTAACCCTATAACTCATGGGGGTAAATACAAACCCCCATAAGCCTTAATTAACCCTGTCACTCAGGGGGGCAGTACAGACCCCATCATAAGCCCTTAATTAACCCTATAACTCATGGGGTCAATACAGATCCCCATAAGCCTTAATTTACCCTGTCACTCATGGGGGTCAATAAAGACCCCCATAAGCCCTTAATTAACCCTATAACTCATTGGGGTCAATACAGACCCTCATAAACCTATAGTTAACCCAATGAGTCCAATAAGGGTCTATGAAGACACTCAAAGGACAATTAAAAGCCTATTATTAACCCCATATGCACCATGAGGGTCCTCCAGGACCCTTATGACACTAAGTACAAACACTACACTACACTCCCCCCCATTAAAACCATTAAATCTAAACTAACCCCCACTCTACCCTAGCCTATTAACCCCTACCTACCTAATACAATCTACCTAACCCCCTATTAAACTCCCCACCCTACTAATTACATAAAATAAAAAAACCTAAGGTACATAAAATAAAAAACAAATCACACCACCCCCCCCCCACTACATAAGATAAAAAAACCCTAAGGTACATCAAATAAAAATCAAATCACAACCCCCCACTACATAAAATAAAAAAAAACTAAGGTACATAAAATAAAAAACAATCACAACCCCCCCCCCTCTCTACATAAAATAAAGAAACCTAAGGTACAAAAAATAAAAAACAAATCACAAGCCCCCACTACATAAAATAAAAAAACCTAAGGTACATAAAATAAAAAATAATCACAACCCCCCCACACTACATAAAATAAAAAAACCTAAGGAACATAAAATAAAAAGCAATCCCACACCCCCCCCCCACACTACATAAAATAAAAAAACCTAAGGTGCATAAAAATTAAAAAAAATCACAACACCCCCCCCCACACTACATAAAATAAAAAAGAATTACACACCTGCAAAGGAAAAGGCATACACAAATACACATAACAGTCATGAATACATTATAAATATACACATAACTACAACACTTTCCCCCCTACCTATACCTAATCCCCTATTAAACCCCCACCCTACTAATTACATAAAATAAAAAAACCTAAGGTACATACAATAAAAAAACAAATCACAACCCCCCCCCCCACTACATAAGATAAAAAAACCTAAGGTACATCAAAGAAAAATCAAATCACAACCCCCCATTACATAAAATAAAAAAACCTGTTACATAAAATAAAAAACAAATCACAAGCCCCCCCCTCACTACATAAAATAAAGAAACCTAAGGTACAAAAAATAAAAAAACAAATCACAAGCCCCCACTACATAAAATAAAAAAACCTAAGGTACATAAAATAAAAAACAATCACAACCCCCCTCCACACTACATAAAATAAAAAAACCTAAGGTACATAAAAAAAAAACAAATCACAACACCCCCCCCCACACACTACATAAAATAAAAAACCTAAGGTACATAAAATAAAAAACAACTCACAACACCCCCCTCACACTACATAAAAAAGAATTACACACCTGCAAAGGAAAAGGCATACACAAATACACATAACAATCATGAATACATTATAAATATACACATAACTACAACACTTTCCCCCCTACCTATACCTAACCCCCAATCTAAACACCCCCTGTCTATACCTAATCCTCAATCTACAACCCCCTGTCTATACCTAACCCCCAATCTAAACACACCCCTTTCTATACCTAACCCCCAATCTAAACACCCCCCTGTCTATACCTAACCCCCAATCTAAACACCCCCTGTCTATACCTAAACCCTAATCTAAACACCCCCCTGTCTATACCTAAACCCTAATCTAAACACCCCCCTTTCTATACTTAACCCCAATCTAAACATCCACCCTGTCTATATCTAAACCCCAATCTAAACACCCCCTCTGTCTATATCTAACCCCCAATCTACATCATCTATCTATACTTACCCCCTAAAGCTAATCTAAAATAGATTACAAAAAAACACTTACCTTTGCAGATGTCCTTTCTGATTGCACCCCCTAGGAAAAAAAAGAAACATCAGATTATTTCATCAATAAACATTACATATAATAAATAGATATTACAAATACAGTATTAAACTTACCTTTCCAGCATGTCCCACGTCCATCTTCATCTGTTCTCCAGCTCGGCCCCTGGGAAAAAGATACATACCATTAGTATCAAACATACACAATATCAGAAGAAAAAGGTATGATCTATATCTTATTATACCCTTGGTGCTTGACACCACTATTATCTAAAAAATATAAATAACTTTAATGGGATATTTTTAATCTGGAAATAGCGTTGCTTAAAAGTAATAAAATTGGTGAACAATATAGAATAAATAAATAATATAAGAATGAGGATAGATCAGTATCATCACCAATATAGAGCTCTGGTCATAAGAGGTACAATAAATGAAGGGTTAACATGTTAAAAAATAATAAATCAATGAAGAACTTGAGTATTTAATCCTCATATATCAGAATAAACTGATGTACCTGAAAAAGTCAGGATATACTGATAATCATAGGATTATTCTATATAGAAAGCACTATAAAGAAAAAACAAATGTTAAAAACAAAATATAGAGTAAAACCGAGATCATAAATAAACTGGAGGTATCAATATATATATGTCAATATCAAAGATACTTGGGACACTGTGACATCAAAAAGTAATGAATGATAATAGAAGCTGCAAATAACATATAACAGTATAACAATATAGTGTATTGGCAAAATGTTGCCACACTTAGTATACTTGCTGTTCAATTGCTACGCTTCATGTATATCAATATGGCTTGTCCCATCAATTCACTATGTTAGATTGGTCCTCCAGTGGTCTCTGTCCTCTATGACTGCTGATAAAAGTGCCAACGGGCTGTTTCGTTTATCCTCGAGGACTTTCTCTAAGGCTGACTTTAAATATTAAACGTTAAATATTATACTATCCACCTACAACAACTTGACTGACAAGATGGGGCCGTCACGAATAAAACTCACATGACTTCTCCTCTATTTTCCTCTGCAGTAATCTAGCTCCCCACTCAAGGCCTCACACTACCACATTGGGCTACACTACTATTTTAACAGCCCTATTAAATGTGAAGCCCTTAGCGGCATCTGCACACTCGCAACGGCTGTGGGCTAGAAATTTGGCTGTGTTACAGAGCTAATAAATTGAACCATGCTGCAAGTTACGGGCCATAGACGCAAGCCCTTAAACCATTCTTGCTCATGTTGCATGTGCGGTCATGAACATGATCAATTAGTTAAACCCGTAGTTATGGGTTTAGAAGGACACAATAGTAAAAGAGATCGTCATCATTACATCACTGAAAAATGAAGGTTAGATTTCCAAGTCTTAACGCATTCCAGAAATAATGCAATATTAATAAATCAGTAAATATGATATTCTAGTGCATTCCAGTTCCATTATATGTATTAACATATTGATTGCCGGGATCGATATAAAACAAAAATAAAGTATTTTATATTGCAGATTTGTGAGGTTGAGAAGGTTGTGCTATTAATATTAATACCTAACATTACTTTACATTTAATTATGAGTACAGTAGTGGGTTGATATTTGCATTTACAGTGCAACGCATAGGTCTTTAACTGCCTTGCGGGTCCTCTCTAGTACCCATTGGCTTTGTGGCTCCATTTGCGGGTTATAGGTTTGAACGCCAGTGGATTCATAGCAATTTAATAGTGATTTTCGAACGTAACAGTTACAGGCTTGGCAGATCAAAAGATTTGCGGCCGCGGAGTTCAAATTTCAATGTCCCATAGGGTTTTCCCGTCTGTAACCCGCAGATCGTTAGCGGGTTGCTTTACAGGGCCAATTTAATAGCCGCAAGTCTTGCGGGCTATATTACTGGCTACGGTTTCTTCTCGTTGTTTACAAAATGTAAGCAAATTTACAAATACGATAGTATCACTGACAAGTGTTCTCCACACTATATTCATTTCACCACTCATAGTGAACACAAGCATGTTACTTGATACATTCCAAAATATGAAGACGATATAAATAAATCCAGTAGTAACATCCATAATGATTGGCAAGAGTTCTGGGATATTTATCAACTCTGGTCTCAAAGAGAATGGGCATACAATTTTTATGAGGTGGCGCTAGACCCTTGCACACCCCCTACATATGGCCATCCGATTGTGCACAACTTTGAAGAGAATGTGACCCTATAGGCATTCTTGTATACATTTTCTGATACTGCAAATGTATATCCTCCTGCTGGACTCTGTACTAATCCTAATCAGAACTATTTAGTGTTAGACTATTTCTAAGCATCCCTTGATATTTTTTCTCTTCTAGTAAAAAGCCTCCACAGACACCTCTATCAGGATAAAATCCATTTATAGGACATTTGGATTATGGGAAATTTGACAGCCTTTCTCAATCTATCAGATCTTTCTATAAGATGGTGGTCTGTGGACCCTAATACCACCACAATTACCACCAATCCCCTCCTCCTCTTTTCTAAACTATCTCTTGGTTTAGCATGAGAAAAGTTGTGAAGGAATTTGAGGTCAGAAGGTAAAAACTTGAAAAGAGAGTGGACATTTAATTAGTGACTTTGAATGTGAGTGTAGCAGCTGGAGGTGATAATGCAGAAACCTGGTTAATAGGGTAGGGGTTTATTGGGTACAGTTAGTGTTAATGGGGTATAGTTAGGGTTAATGGGGTTTAGTTAGCGTTAATGGGATATAGTTGGGGTTAATGGGTTGATGGGGTATAGTTAGGGTTAATGGGGTTTAGTTAGGGTTACTGGGGTAAAGTTAGGGTTAATGGGTTAATGTGGTTTAGTTAGGGATAATGGGGTATAGTTAGGGTTAATGGGTAATTTTTTTAGTTAGGTTTAATAGTGTAGTGAAGTGGTTAGACTTTGTGCCATGAGGGTCCTGGAGGTGTTAATATAAGGGCTAATAATGTCCTATAGGGGTCTATATAGACCCCTATTGGACTGAGGGGATCATTTTAATCCCTGGTTAATTTTTTAGTTAACGCAGGTCCTTTAAGGACTTCTAAGGTCCTTTAAGGACCAGCGGCATACATTTTTGTAATTTTTTTTAAATCATTTAAAGTTTTAAATGCAGCGGGGGTCCCAATCGGAACCCCAGTTGCAAGTGTTAATGTAGGGACATTGTGGGGTGGGGGTTATTTTTAGGTGCTGTGGGGTACTGTACTGTAGTACAATAGTGTGCTGTGGGCCTTTTAAGGACCCGCTGGAGGTAATTTGAAATTTGAAATGCAGCGGGGGTCCCCGTTAGAACCCCCGCTTCAAGGGGTAATATGGGGATTCTATGGGGGTCCCCAGCATATGGGTTTAATTTTTGGTTCCAGTGGGTACTTGGAGTACCCTCCGCAGCAGGGCTTGTTTACCTGCTGCGGGGATCCCAATCGGGACCCATGCAGCAAGGGCTGATGTAGGGAGCCTACGGGGGTTCCCGCAGGCTTTAATTAGACAGGATGGCAATCACTATTGCCAATGGCTACGTCTAGCCCGTTTCTACAGGTTAGACTAATTGATCCAGTTCACGGCCACACATCCAACGTGCAACAGACTGCGTTGCCGTGTTGCTACTCTCACTCATAGCTTGCAGCCCCTTCCAATTTAATAGCAACTTAATTAGGCCAAATTTCAAGCATATTTTACTTATGTGCTACATGTTGGACGTACGCGGCCGGAATTTAATATGGCCCTAAAACCGCATAATGGAGATAGTAACTGCCTCATTAAATTGGAGCCCTGTAACTCCAATGTGAGGTCCGCAGAGGCTACCAGCTCGAAAATCCCCCATTTTACGGTGCTATTAAATCGGAAGGGGCTGCGTTCTAGGGTCCTGAGACGCAAAACCACAATGAAGTCTGTTGAACGCTGGATGTGCGGCCGTGAACACGATCAATTAGTCTAACCCATTGTAAAGGGTTAGATGTAGCCAATGGCAATGAAGGTTGCCATCCTGGCTAATTAAAGTCTGTGGGTACCCCCGCAGGCTCCCAACATCAGCCCTTGTCGCAGAGCTCCCGATCGGGACCCCCGCAGCAATAAAACAATAAAACTGCCAAGTACCCCCATCCTCTAAAATTAACCCTCCTATACTTGGAGTCCCCCATACTACCTCTTGCATTTTTAAATTAAAATTTCCCACCTACCTGGTTCTTAAAGGACTGTAAGGGTCCTTAAAGGACCCATTATAACTAAAAATGTAAACCCTGCAGCGGGGGTACTTCAAGTACCCCCCTGGCACCTAAAATGAGTACTGTCACTGATGGGGGTCTATCTAGACCCTCATAATCCTCTAATTAACATTATCAGTCCCATAAGGGTCTATGCAGACCCTTATGGGACAATACTTAATCCCTATATTAACACCATAAGGGTCGACCAGGGCCACAAATGCTAAACATTATACTATTAATTTCCCTCTACCCTATCAAACCCCCTCTACACTATTAACCCCCTCTACACTATAACCCCCCTCTACCCTATTAACCCCTTCTTAACTATTAACACCCTCTACACTATTAAATACCCTCTACCCTATTAACCCCCCTCTACCCCATTAACCCCTACTCTACCTAATCCCCTAATAAAAATTCCTAGCACCCCACTAATTACACCTAAAATAAAAAAACATTAAAGAAAATAAAAAAGCCTACATCACAGTAAAATAAAAAACCTACAATTACAGAAAAAAAAACATTACATAAAATAAAAATGACTACATTAGAGTAAAATTAAAACAACATACATTTCAAACAATAAAAAGCCCATAATTACACCTAAAACAACCCCCTTACTAAACTTAAAATAGGGTAAATAGGATCACTTACCTTGCCCAGACAAGGGCCCTCCATAAATGTACACAGGTCTGGTCAGACCAAGAAAAAAAGAAACATTACAATAAAACTGTCAACTGTTGTAACTGTCAATCAGATTGCAGCCAATCAGAAGACGCAGAAGACACAGATGTTTAGAGCCAATCAGAATGAGATAAACTCTGTGGGTTGTATCCCATTCTGATTGACTTAAGGCAATAGGGCCTTCTGATTGGATTATAAATGATCAACAGTTACATCAGCCAATCAGAATGGGGTATAGGGGTGTTTCCTATTCTGATTGGCTCATACCTTTGAAGCATTCTGATTGGCTGAAATATGACTGACAGCGTTTTCAGCCAATCAAAATTTTAGCGGAGCGTGCACGGGAACCTTCATTTGCGACGGGAAGCTCCTCAAGGGAGGAGCTCTGTTAGTTTTATTTTATTTTTTAGAGCGGCAGGTTTTTTTGGAGGGGCCCTGCCTCCAAAGATTTCAATGAGGGCAGGGGCATTGCTGGATGGGCATTTGGAACAGGTTAGCGTACTATTTAGAATATATTGTTTTATATGTTGTATTTATTTATTTATTGTAATGTTTCTTTTTTCCTAGGTGTGCCCGGACCTGTTTAACAAAAGTTCTTACTATCTTACGGTCATCTGACCAAGTGAAAAAAAAAATGTAAAATGTATTTTATGTGTGGAAAAAAGTATCTAAAATGTAATACCCTAATGATGCAAAATTACCTTAATTGATTCTAATGTAGTATGCAATAGTAATGGCATATATTTATAATTTCTTAATACTTTTATCTTTATTTTGTATTTCTTTTTTAAATAGTTTTTATACTTTTTACTTTTTGATGCCCTAATTTATGAAGGCACAAATTGAAATGCTCCTTTTAGATTTACTCAGACAAGTAACATGTGTTATTATCTGTTTGAAGTGATTTGGTGCAGGTGAGAGGGGAGTGTTTTTGCCTGGTTAAACTTGCATATACAGTAAGTTTTGGCCTAGTCTGGGAGGAGGGATTTGTCTGTATGTTAGGCCTGAATTTACTCAGACTAGTAAAGTGTGTTATTTCCTGTGTGCAGTGATTTGGTGCAGGTGAGAGGGGAGTGTTTTGTTCCCTGGGTTAAACTTGCATATACAGTAAGTTTGGGCCTAGTGTGTGACTGCATCTGATTTACTCAGACAAGTTAAGTGTGTTTAGTCCCTGTGTGCAGTGATTTGGTACAGGTGAGAGGGGAGTGTTTTTACCTGGGTTAAAATTGCATATAAGTTTGGGCCTTGTGTGTTACTGTTTACAGGAGGGAGTTCAAAGAAAGGGGTCAAATTGTATTTTTTTTTTTTGTAATTATGAGTAAGTCCAGTGCCGACCTCACTTAGTGTACATCCTGTCATATGTATGCACTAATGGAACAGATGATCCAGAGTCCATACCTCTGTGAGAGGAGAGAGCATGTGACCTCTCTGAAAGTTCAGATTGGAGAACTAGAGAGGAGAATTACAGCACTTACTGATATTCCATTGGAAAGGGGGTTGGTGCTCAGTGAGCACAGTTTAGCTGGGAGCAGGAGCCAGGACAATACTGAGTTGGCAAGCACCAACAGATTTGCCAGATTGAGTGAAACTGTTGGGGATGTCCCTTCAGGAATGGCAATGCCAGATAGAGCTGTTCCCTCTAACAGCCGGGCGAACAGCTCTACTGGAGGAGAGGGAGGGCAGAATAGGCAGAGCAACAGACAGGTTTTGGTTGTAGGGGACTCTATTATTAGGAAGGTAGACAGGGTGATTTGTCAGTCAGATCCCAGCAATTGAACAGTTTGCTGTCTCCTGGGTGCTCGGGTTCGTCATGTTGTGGATCGGGTAGACAAATTATTGGGAGGGTCTGGAAATGAACCGGCGGTCTTGGTACATATTGGTACCAAAGACAAAGTTAGGGGAAGATGGAGTGTCCTAAAGAATGTTTTTAGAGAATTAGAGAATAAGCTTAAGGGAAGGACCTCCAAGGTAGTATTTTCTGAGATACTACCAGTGCCATGTGCTAGCCCAGGGAGACAGAAGGAGCTTATGGAGGTTAATGCGTGGCTAAAGATGTGGAGCACTAAGGAGGGTTTGGGGCTTTTAGAGCACTGGGCTGACTTCTTACTTGGGTACAATCTCTATAGCAGGGATGGATTGCACCTTAGGGATGAGGGAGCTTTTGTGCTAGGGGAAAGGATGGTAGAATGGCTGGGGGAGTTTTTAAGCTAATAGGTGGGGGGAGGGAGGGAGTACATAGTAGAAATGGGGTAGAAAGTGTAGAGGTGATAAGGGATGAATTAACTACTCATGGGGAGGAGATGGGGGAGGGTTAGTATAGTCAATAGGGAGGTATTACTAAGTAATTCAAGTACAGAACAGACACCTCAAAAATACTAAATCATAACATAAGATTTATGCTTGCTAATGCCAGAAGCCTGCCAGGAAAAATTGGAGAGCTACAATTATTGGCAATTAACGAAAAATGGGATTTAAAAGGCATTACCGAGACATGGTGGGATGAATCTCATGACTGGACTGTTAATCTGGATGTTATACCCTATTTAGGAAAGATAGGGGCAGTGGTAAAAGGGGAGGAGGGATTTGTCTGTATGTTAAGCCTGAATTTAAGCCTATAGTCAGAGAAGATATTTCTGCTGGAACTATCACTAATGTTGAATGTTTGTGGGTAGAGTTTAATAGCGGAGCAGCAAATTCCAAAAGAATATTGTTTGGTGTATGCTATAAACCACAAAATATAATTGAAAGTGAGGAAATATGATTATTGTTACAGATTGAAAATGCAGCTAAGCATGGGCAAGTTCTAATAATGGGAGATTTTACCTACCCTGAAAGGAACTGGATGAATGAGACCAGCAATACGGGCAAAGGGAGCAGGTTCTTGAGTGCACTCAGGGATCATAATCTGTCCCAGGTTTTACAAGAGTCTACTAGAAATCAAGCCATCTTGGATTTAGTCATCACAAATAATATTGATATGGTATCAAAATCTGAAATAGGGCAACCTTTGGGAAACAGTAATCACAACACAGTCTCATTTGAGATTGAATTAAAAAAAACAAAACTGTAAGGGGCCAACAAAAACTCTTAATTTTAAAAGGGCAGATTGTAACAGTCTAAGGGCAGCAATACAAAGTATAGACTGGGACAAAGAACTGATAGGAAAAAATACTGACCATAAATAGACAACATTTAAATCCGTACTAAATATACATACACATTGGCATATACCATGTGGGAATAAAAGTAAGATGTGTAAATTACATCCAATGTGGCTTATCAATGATTTAAAGCTCAAGATAAGGAGTAAAAAACAGGCATTTAAATTCTACAAAAATGAGGGGACAATGACTGCTTTACGGGAATACAAGGGAAATCAACAAGGCTTGCAAAAGGACTATCAGACATTTCTAAAATAAGAAATTAAAAATTAGTTGCAAAAGAGAGTAAGAATAACCCTAAAATATTTTTTAAGTATATAAATGGTAAGAAGGCCAGGAAGGAATCTATAGGAGCATTACAATGTGACACGGGCCATATGAAAATTAGTGACCAGGAAAAGGCAGATGAGATAAATTGGTTCTTTTCTAATGTATATACAAGGGAGGTACCAGTGGTTGGGTCACTGCACCATAATGGGGCTACACTACCTTCACCAAATAACTGGTTAACGCAGGAAGAAATCCAAAATAGGTTGGAAAAAATAAATGTCAATAAAGCTGATGGAATACATCCAAGGGTACTGAGGGAACTGGGTTCTGTAATAGCTAAACCATTATATCTAATTTTTCAAGATTCACTCAACACTGGGTCACTACCAGATGACTGGAGAAAAGCGGAGGTGATACCTATATTTAAGAAGGGGGAAAGAGCAAACCTGGGAAATTATAGACCTGTAAGCCTCACTTCCGTAGTGAGGAAGCTTTTAGAAGGGTTAATAAGGCATACTATACAAGAGTGTGTCTATTCAAACAGCATTATAAGTAGGAGCCAACATGGATTTATGAGGGATAGTTCGCGTTAGTAGGAACCTGGATTAGGACAACTCAGTGGGTGTATTCATTTTAGATTTTGCAAAGGCTTTTGATACAGTGCCACATGGGAGACTATTGTGCAAACTAAGGGATACAGAAATTGTAGTAAAGATATGCACATGGATTGAGAGCTGGCTAAAAGACAGGAAACAAACTGTTGTTGTAAATGGAACATGCTCGGATTGGACTAATGTGGTATGTGGGGTTCCTCAGGGCTCAGTATCAGGTCCTCTCCTTTTTAACATATTTATTAATGACTTAGAAGTAGGATTGCAAAGTAGTGTCTCCATTTTTGCTGATGACATGAAGTTGTGCAAAGTAATTAAATCAGAAAATGGCATACTTTCCCTCCAAAGGGATTTGCATAAATTAGAGAAATGGGCAATTAAATGGCAGATGAGATTTAATATGAATAAATGTAAGGTTATGCATCTGGGAAGGAAAATTAACCATGCAATCTATAAACTTAATGAAGCAAATCTAGGGGTATCTGATATTGAAAGGGATTTGGAATGCTTAAGGTCAACCACCTACGTAACAATTCTCAATGCCAAGAAGCAGCTGCAAAGGCAAATAAACTAATAGCATGTATTAAGAAGGCCTTTAGAAGCAAGGGAGGCAGATATAATTCTGCCACTATACAAATCCCTAGTACGCCCTCATTTGGAAAATGGAGTACAGTTTTGGTCACTAATTCATAAAAAGGACATTTTAGAACTGGAAAATTTACAGAGAAGGGCTACTAAACTAATAAGGGGAATAGATGGGCTAAGTTATGATGAAAGACTATCCAAATTAAACTTATTTTCTCTAGAAAAAAGGCATATAAGAGGGGATATGATTACCCTACATAAATAGATACAGGGTCAGTATACAAATTTGTCAAGGGAGGTTTTTGTGCCAAGAGGTTTTCAACTGACAAGAGGACATACTTTGAAGTTAGAACTAAAAAGATTCCACCTTAAGAAAAAGAAAAGGTTTCTTCACAGTAAGGTGGTTAATCTGTGGAATTCTCTACCAAGGGAGCTATGGATTCAAAAGAAAACTTGCAAAAGGGATTGGATATATTTTTTAATAAAAAGGGCATTCAGGGTTATCCTGGTTAATTAGAGAGGGAGTATTGATCCAGGGAGAAATCTGTTTCTGGGGGTCAGGAAGGAATAACATTTTTTTTTTCTTTTGAGACAACTGGCAAACTTCACTTGGGTTTTTTTCTGTTTGCCTTCCTCTGGATCAATTTACAACTAATCAGCATATTGCAGATCAGAGGAGATCTTAAAAGGTTGAACTTGATGGGCTAAAAGTCTTTTTTTAACTTCAATTACTATATAACTATGTCTGTTGCTACTTCAGTGGGCAAATGTTCTCCACAGCTTTTGAGAATTGTTTTTTCTGATGTTTCACTTTGATCAAAATATACACTGTGACTTATTGGGATCTTGTAGGTCTCCGGGTGAAGAATCCTATATCCTTTTGCTTTGTTCACTGTAACCCACCAGAATCCCTTCTACAATTCTTTTCTCTAACTTGGAACGTTTCTTGTTTGGGACATGGGCATACAGCATATGTCCTATATATATGATCCTTTCCACATTTGGTATGGGGTACTTTCAATGTTTTTTGATGGTAGCCTGTTCTGTAGTAGTCATTATTCCCTTTTCTCAATACTTTTTAGATAAGCTGGCACCTGAAAGCATACATCTTACCATTTCTATGACAGTGCATTTTTTTTTCTTTCTTTCCGCTACTCTATTCTGTTTGAAAGTGTATGGTACAGTAGTTTTTTTGGTGTATATTACCTTGTTTTTTTTAGTTATTCTTCCACTTCCTTCCCCATATATTCCCCACCATTGCCAGTGCATAATATTCCATTCTTTTGAAATTTGTTGCTGGTCATTGCTACAAATTCTTGAAGTCTGTCAGTAGATATGTTGTTGTTTATGGAATAATCATCAATGACGGTCAATAAATATCTGTTTCCACTGGGTGTGGGGTTTTCTTTGGTCCACGTATGTCACTGTGTATGAGTTCCATGGGTTGAGTTCTTTTTCAGGTGAGGAGGCCTTTTTGTAAATAACACATGCATCTTTAAAGCTACCTCTCATTTGTCATTCTCCTCACTATGCACATTTTCCTTTATTTTCCTTTCTTCTGTTATATTCATCAATTCTTTTTCCTTTAGCATATTCTAGAGTTAGTTCCTGCTCTAGTCAAGTTTCTAGGGCATTGATTAGTGCACTGGAAAATGCTCTGGAAGAGTGCATAGTAATAATGTTACTTCTGTTATGGATAGAAATTTGGAAAATGTATTTTTATGTTATTATGTTTGTCCGCCATATCCTTTTTATTCCTTACTCACTTATGTATGTATAAATGAAGAAAATTACAAACAATAAGTAATGTCGGAGGTTACCTAAGATGGAGGATGGACTACATCCAGTCATAACAAGATGGCTACAGAACTACAACTGGCCTGATGATGCAAACATCCGTGACCAAATAAGGATACAGGCACTGCCTGCCTTCTAGACCAATAAACTGATCCTCCTTCAACTGACCACTATGACACTAACAGACTGCAGCATTTTTGAACCAATCAATAAAGCTATTAATTTCTGACAAAGGAATCATGTGACTTTTGATCAGATAACGTTTTTATATATAAACTTGTACACTGTCTTATTTCTCTGGGATGTGCACATCCATCACTAATTGGGAAAGGAACAGATATCTAACTCAGACTGTTGTGGTCTGATCCAAATCACTACTGTATATGATTGTCTTTAATGTCTTTACCTATTGCTCATAGCTGTTCCACAATGTCTAGCACAGCATTTACATGTTCATGCATATGCTGCCTATTGTGCAGCCTTATCACATATATAGTTGTGAGCGTACGAGTTGTTGCTAACGCTGCGGGCTCGCGTAGCGAGCCGCGGCCCTCGCGAAGCGAGGGCCGGGGCTCGCGCAGCGAGTCGCGGGCCTCGCGTAGCGAGGGCACTGTGCCAGGTTCTCAGTTGCTGGCATGGAGCGCCGCAGGCGCTCCATGCCAGCACCTGAGGACCTCGCAAAGCGAGGTCTTCAGTTGCAGCAACTGCGACCCTTGCAAAAAAAAGTTTACGTCGCAACACATTACGACACTCGCAAACAACATACGACACACGTTCACACACATTACGACACTCGCAAACAACATACGACACACGTTCACACACATTACGGCCTCGCAACACTCGGACGCAACTCGCGAACATTACAAAATTACAAACACAATACATACACACAGCACATACATAAAAACCTTACCTACACAAACAGGAAGCACCCAGGACCTCAAAAATGCAACTTACAACTTAATTGCACTCAAAATAAAAGAGTTTAGACACTAAATAGTTTGTTAAGCGACACAAAAAATGGCCGACGAATAAAACGAAAACGAGGCTACACACGCAAACACCATACGAGACACGTTACCACACATTACGACTTCGCAAACATCGGACGCAACACGCCGACATACAAACATTTAAAACTTAACAAAGACACACAACAAACACATAAAAAGCTTACCTACAGCAAGAGGAACCAGCCAGCACCTCAAAAAAACAAGTTACACCTACATTTAAATCAAAATAAACACTTTAGACACTAATACCATCGCTAAGCGAGAGAAAACATGGCCGACGAACAAAACGAAAACGAGGCTTCAGACGTAACTACACTACACTTACTCGCAATAATGAAACACATACTATGCGGAACGTATCACAATCATATTAAACACCATTTTGAACAGTAATACGCCTAAAATGGCGGATGGAACGCAAATTGTAAGCTGGAACGCAAATAGCGCATGCGTATTGCGTTCTAACGGTCTCACTTTCCAGAACTTTCTACAAGTTTATAAATACTGCCTATTTCCAACTAAAAAATACATTTCTCCTCAGGTGATCAACGGAGTGACTTCTGAGATAACTGCTGCTTTTACTTGAGAAGACAATTCTTTACTAATTTACTACTTTACATTGTGCAAATTACAACTGACAGGTAAGCTATATATTACATTTTATTATCAGGTCAGGTCAAACAAATAAAAAAATAAACTAGGATTTATGTAGTCATCATGTATGGCACATTTATGTGTATAGGCTCACAAAAAAAATTAAACAGAGCTTTATGTATAGTGACATCTGACACGCACATATATGTCTATAATGTATAGTCACATGTGACACGCACATATATGTCTATAATGTATAGTGACATTTGACACACACATTTCTGTGTATTGCCCCTTCATAGTGACATGTGACACGCACGTATATGTGTATAATGTATACTGACATGTGACACGCACATATATGTCTATAATGTATAGTCACATCTGACACGCACATTTCTGTGTATTGCCCCTTCATAGTGACATCTGACACCGACATATATGTCTATAATGTATAGTGACATGTGACACGCACATTTATGTGTATTGCCAATGCAACAAAATTAGCTTAAAACAAAATCAGTAAACAACTACATTTAAATGACATTATATCTCATGTATACTGATATGTCACACGCACATATATGTGTATCATCTATAGTTACATCTCACACACACACATTTATGTGTGTTGGAAAAAAATAAAAAATAAGGTTAATTTAACCATTTAAATTTGACTCATGTATACTGATATGTCACACGTACACAAAATAATTACATTAAACTATGTAATGTGCTTCATGTATGTGACATATGTGTGTAGCCCCCAACAAAAAATAAGGTTAATTGAATTAATTTACTGTAATTCAATAGATCATATAAAGCTGAATCTTTCTATTTCTTTTAATATTCAAACAGACTCTGCATCAACAGCGTCTCTCAACAATTTGCACCGTGCATTGTGAAGCACAATCCCTTTTAAAGAACACCAACAAATTTGAAGAGGTAAGATACAACAAGACATTACATGCTCAAAAGGCCATGCTTTGCTAGATGAAAAATTATAAATATACAAATAACTATTTCACTTTCTTTTTCAAACAGACACTACAAGAAGACCGGCGGATTAAGATTGGCAGGAAGGCACCGTCTGTCATTCAAAACTTCTATCAAGGTAAAGTATTAAGTATAAACAAGAAATAACCATGAGCCTTATTCAATTGCAACTTTCTCAATTGAATAGAGCTCTATATAAGCACATAACATTTTTTTTATACAGAACTTTTTAGTTACTGAACTTCTAACCACAATCAAGGTTTTCAATAACTAAAAACTTTGCTCAATAAATATGTTATGTGATTATATAGAGCCCTCTTCAATTGGCAAAATTGCAATTCAATGAGGACCTATATGTCTTTAATGGCCAAGGGCCTCACTCAAATGTGATTTGCCCATTTCAATAGGGCTCTATATAAGCACAGAGCATATTTTTTAAAGGAAATTTTTCTTTTGTGAACACCTTCCTTTTGGATACAAGTTCACTAAATACAAAATTCCGTAAAAAAATATGCTCTGTGCTGATATTGAGCTCTATTCCATTGGCCAAAACACAATTGAATGAGGAGCTCACAATATAACAAATGCAGTAACCAAAGGCCCTCATTCAATTGCTATTTTGGAAAATTAAATATGGCTATAAATAAGAACTTTTAGGCCCTTACTCTATTTTAACAAATATATGTGATGTGCTTATTTACAACCCTATTCAAATTTATACATTGCAATTCAATTACGGCCTTACAGTACTATTACATTGTAAAACATGCAATTGAATGAGGGCCAAACTATGCAACATATGGTACACACAAAGGCCCTCATTCAATTGCAATTTGCCCAATTGAATAGGGCTCTAAATAACAACATAACAATTGCTTAAAACTAAGGTTTTAGTTAATAAAAAAATATCAAAAATACAGTTTTTCAATGACTACAAAATTATTTTAAATAATATGCTATGTGCTTATTTAGGGCACAATTCAATTAGCCAAATCGCAAATCAATGACACACAAACTGCTACACACAAAACAGAATTTCTTATTAAATGTTTAACAACCTATAAGCCTTACAAAGAAGCAAAAATAAGAATAACAAAAGTGTTGGGCACCTAATAGCATTGTATAAAAAAGCACACAAACTCATAGCAAACTATATTAACATTCTTCTTTAATGTTTAACAACCTATAACCTGTACAATCAAGAAGAAATAAGTTTTGCACAAGTGATGCGCACCAAACAGGATTGTCAAAAACTAACACAAACACATAGCAAACTACATTAATTATATTATTTCATGTTTCACTAACTATAACCATCCCAATAAAGGTTAAATAAGTATACCACAAGTGGTGCGCACAAAACAGGATTGTACAAAAACTAACATAAACACATAGCAAAATAAATTCATATTCTTATTTAATATATCACAACCCACAAGCCTTACTAAGAACCTTAAATAAGAATAACAAAAGTCGTGGGATTGTACAGAAAGTTACAAAAAAAATATTTGAAAAAAAATAACCATAAATGATACAATACAGCCTAATTCATACATTTTTTACTTATTTAAAAGACATTTCACTCAAACAACATTTTCTATTTTACATTACAACAGATACTGCGTGAAGACAATCGGACGAGGACTTTTTCCACAGGACCGGACCATCGGACGAGAACTCGGACCAGACCAGCAGACGAGGAATTTCAACACAGGACCAGACCAGCAGACGAGGAATTTCAACACAGGACCAGACCATCGGACGAGGACTTTCACCGACGGACCACAACATCGGACGAGGGATATCGCCACAGGACCACAATATCGGACGGGGGCTATCGCCACAGGACCACATCATCGGACGAGGACTTCCAACAGAGGACCACACCATTGGACAATGATTTTGAAACGAGGACCAACAAACATTCGGATTTAAATCACACTTCAACCAAGGTAAACTATAATAAGTACTAAAGTATAAAACTAAAGAAACTGCTTTCAGTTGCATCCGTGTCAACAGAAAAATACAATAATTAATTTACTATCTCCCTTATTTTATTTAAATTGCTACTATGCAATACATAGCTCAATAACCACATCACTTTTTTTTTCAGCAAAGAAGTTTTGCAGTGGTAAATATCTATCCACAAACAAAGTTTTTAATAAATAAAACCATTATTTTAAATAAATATGTTACATGCTTATTTACAGCAGTATTCCATTGGCCAAATTCTGAGCCACTGAAGACAGGAATTATAAATTTAACTAAATATCAATGATACATTCATGATTTGCCTTTTATTTCACCAATTGTGCACAATAATCTATAACAGGAATTACAAATTTAAATATACACAATTACATTTATTTGTTTCCGTTTACAGATTAATATGGCTGATAACGAGACCAAAGAAGAGAAGAAAAGACGTCAAACTAGAGAAAGACAAGAGAGATGGGCCGCCCAGCAGACACCGGAGGAGAAAGAAATTCGAAGAGAAAAAGAACGCAAAAGACTTGCAAATAAAAGAATATCAGCTGCAAAAATGAAAGATACAACCAAAAAAAATAAAAAAATAATAAAGCATTTACAAACTGTTCCTAAAACATCAGATGACATTTTACAACATACCAGTCAAGACAGACCAAAAAAAACAACTACAAAAAAAAAGCATTTACAAACTCTTACTAAAAACTTACAGGAAATTTCAACCGAACAAGTCCAACATATACCAAGAAAATCTACGAAAAAAACTAAACATTTAGAACCTGTTGTTGAAACATTTCATGACTTTTCATCTGATGAATATCAAAGTCAACATCCAATATGCGTTGCAAATTGTCCTTTACTGAAGTCTTTAGCAGTAGAGGTTCATAGTTGTGGGGACATGACTACTCAATGTCAATTTTGTGAGGCTTATTATTTTAAACAGGAGAGACCCCGAGATGGACAATTTATTAGTTGTTGTCAAAAAGGAAAGTTCAAACTTCCACAAAGAAAACAATTTCCAACCTATTTACTAAATATTATGACTGAACCTACTTTTCCAAATTACAACAATTTTAAGACAAACATAAGATCCTACAATAGTGCCATATCATTTGCATCTATGGGGGCAACATTGGCTGCTAATGTACCAGGACATGGTCCTTACTGTTTTAAAGTCCAAGGACAAATTTATCATCGGACTTCACATTTACATCCAGAGGAAGGAGAGCAAAGAAAATTCGCTCAACTATATGTCCTAGATACAATGGAAGCTGTTGACCAACGTATGCAGATGGAAGAAAATAAAAAATGCTTACCCAGTGTTTTTATAGAGCTAAATAACATTATGGACAACAATCCCTACAGTAAAGCTTACAAAAAATTGGCAGAAGTAGAAAATGAACAACTACTTCATGCACAAAGACATCAATTACCCATGCCAAAGGTTAATATGGTGCTTAAAAGAGACAGACATACTGATAAACGTCGTTATAACTTGCCAACATCAAATGAGGTTGCAATGGTCTTTCACAATGATGAAGGAGAACCACCATTTCAAAGAGACATTAGAGTATATCCCAGAAATGAGGACCAACCATTTATTAATATTAATATCTTAAGTCCAAATTTAGATCCAAGGACATATCCCATCTTTTTCCCACACGGAGAAGCAGGTTGGCAACCAAAATTAACCCTTCCCAGTTACCCAAATGCTAAAGCCAGAATCCGAAATAATGTTTCTATGCTTGAATTTAAAGTTGCTCAAATTGCCATTAGAGATGAATTTAATCCCATTTTATGTGGTGGAAAACTAACACAACAATGGATTATTGATTCATATTTGCAAGTTGAGGCAAATAATTTAAACTTTATAAAATATCAACAAGATAAACTACGTGTAGAACAATATTGTGGACTCATGGACTATGTTGCTGACGTGGCTACAAGCAGAGACATGACAGCTGGCAAAGCCATCATTTTACCATCTTCCTTTCAAGGATCTCCTCGAAATATGAGAGAAAGATACAATGATGCTATGGCTATTGTGACAAAATTTGGAAAACCAGATTTATTTGTGACATTTACATGTAATCCACAATGGCCAGAAATTAATCAAAATCTACTTCTTGGACAAAGTGCTTCAGATCGACCAGATTTAGTAGCCAGAGTTTTTAAGATAAAATTAAATGAATTAATACGTGACTTTACTATAAATCAGTTATTTGGCAAATGTCTTGCTTATGTATATACCATTGAATTTCAAAAAAGAGGCCTTCCACATGCACATCTTCTCATAATACTTCAAGAGAAAGATAAATTAGATACTTCGGACAAAGTGGATGCAGTCATAGTTGCTGAACTACCGGATCCAGAACTATATGGTAGACTATATGAGATTGTTACTCATCGCATGATTCATGGACCCTGTGGAGACCTTAATCCACAATCACCATGTATGGAAAATAATCAATGTTCAAAAGATTTTCCAAAAGATTATAGAGACAAAACATATGCCAATTGTGATGGATATCCACTTTATAAAAGAAGAGAAGGAGATAGTGCCATTATTCGTGGAAAAAAAGTGGACAATAGATATGTAGTACCCTACAATCCACATTTACTCATGAAGTACAACGCCCACATCAACGTAGAAGCCTGCACTTCCATCAAATCCATTAAATATGTCTACAAATATATTTACAAAGGTTACGATGCAGCTACTGTAGTCGTCAAAAGTGCAGACAACCCTGAAAGTAGTGAGTTAGTACATGATGAACTTGCATCTCATGTAGATGCTCGCTATGTCAGTGCGCCAGAAGCTATGTGGCGGCTTTTAAAATTTGAAATGCATGATAGATCACATGCAGTATATAGGTTAGCAGTACATTTGCCACAACGACATTTAGTCTATTTCCATTCTGGAAATGAAATGAATGCATTGGCCCAAAGTGAAGATCGTCACACTACACTAACTGCATGGTTTGCATTAAATTCCACTGATGCTCAAGCAACACAATACTTATATATTGAAATTCCATATCACTATGTTTTTGTGAATGGATTATGGAGACCAAGAAAAACCAGAGGCAATAAAATAATTCCACGAATTTACACAGTCAGTCCAAGAGATGTTGAACGATTTTGCTTACGGATATTACTTTTAAATGTTCCAGGAGCACAAAGTTTTGAACAATTAAGAACTGTTAATGACATTGTATATGAATCCTTCCATTTAGCTGCAAGAAATAGAAACTTACTCGCTGATGATACAGAGTGGGAAAGATGTTTAGAAGAAGCAGCACAATGTCAAATGCCACGACAGATGAGAGAACAATTTGCTTTTATTTGTATCTTCTCAAATGCTCCAAATGCATTAGCTTTGTGGGAGACTTTTAAAAGTAATATGGCTGAAGACTTTATGCGACGATACAATGAACCCATTGCACACTTAAAAGCCTTAATGGAAATTCAAGAAGTATTTTTAACTCATGGATTAAGTTGTGCAAGTTTTAATTTGCCTGATCCAGGTCTAAAAGATGACATTAACTTTGAAGACTATGACATTCAACTACAAGCAGAAAGAACACAAGAAAGACTTGCAACTTTAAATACACTACAATTGCAAGCATTTCATGCCATTAAAAATGCTATAGATGATGACATGGTGACAGAGCGTTATTTCTATCTTGATGGACCTGGCGGATCAGGGAAAACATATTTGTACAATTTATTAATGAGTTCATTACGAGCACAAGGACAAATAGCAATGGCGTTTGCCACTACTGGAATTGCTGCACTTTTATTAGAAGGTGGAAGAACTGTTCATAGTGGATTCAAACTGCCAGTGCCTATTTTGGAAAATTCAGTGTCAGATATTCGCATGACATCCTTACAAGCAAAGAAATTGAAGAAATGTAAATTAATTATAATAGATGAGGCCACAATGATGTCATGCTATGCCCTCCAATGTATTGACCGTTTGCTTCGTGAAGTCATGGATAATATTTATTTTTACAAGTCATACTGACGTGTAAAAATAAAGATGCATTAATACTCAATAATGAAATCTTAAAAAAAATTAATGCACCACAAAGAAATTATCACAGTGCTGATTCTGTACTTGCTGATGACAATGAAAGTCAGGCAAACTTTTCAACTGAATTCATTAACTCTTTAACTCCTTCTGGAATGCCACCACATATTTTGCAGCTAAAGAAAGGTGCAATTATCATGTTACTGCGAAATATGAACCCCAAAAAAGGCCTATGCAATGGCACAAGATTAATTGTTCAACAATTAAAGGACCATTTTATAGATGCTGAAATTTTAACTGGGACCCATAAAGGAGAGAGAGTTTTCATACCAAGAATAGATTTAGCACCAAGTGAAAGTAGTCTCCCTTTTATACTTCAAAGAAGACAATTTCCCATTATTATGGCATTTGCCATGACCATTAATAAATCACAAGGTCAAACTTTCAAATCTGTGGGTATTTACTTGGAAGAACCAGTTTTTGCACATGGTCAATTGTACGTTGCGTTGTCACGGTGCAAAAATCCACAGGCTATTAAAGTTTACATTGAAAACAATGAAAGTCAAGGTGATTTATTAGAAGATGGACGTATTTTTACTAAAAACATTGTCTACTATGAAGTATTATAACTTTGCACGATACAAATTCAAGATGCAAACATTTTTTAAAAGCATTGCAAAATACATAACAATTGGTTGTTTAATTCAGTCATAATTAATGAAAGTACTGTTTAGGAATGATTCGCCTCACAAAATACTTGCCTTGCATTGTTAGTAAAAATTATGTTAAAATGTTAAGTCACTATGTTAATGTTTCTAATGTTACAAGTTTAAAAAATATATTTGCAAGTTATTTCATTCAACAGATTACAAAGTGGATGTTAAGAGGTCAAGCACCTTTTAAGTCACAATGTAAATATTGTCTGTTATCTTAAGATTACTAACTACATTAATGTTTATCGCCAGTTTATGTGCTCAGTAATGAATTACTTTAATTACGTACGTTTGAAGCAGAGTTTTACTGTATGCCTTCCTCTACATTCAATGTATATTCAAGTTAACAATTATTGTGATAGAAATTGCATGTTAATACTGATTAATTTAAAGGTCAATTGTTTTTACATTCAAATGTTAATACTTTTAATAAAAAATTAGGTTACAAAATGTATTCACTATGTTCCTGTTTATAATGTTCAAAAATATACAAATGTTTTGTCAACTTCTAAACTTACATAAAAAATAAAGTTAACGTTTCAAAATATATACTTTGAAGGTTATTGCTTACATATATTTTAAACTTCATGTTCAAATTCGCAACGTTTCAAGAAGGCTTTTTACTTTTTGCTTTCCTATTCATTCAATGTATATTAAAGTTAACAATTCTTCAGATACAAATTACATTTTAAAAAACCATTACATCAACATTTTACAAAAATACACGTTCATATTAAAATACTTACAAGTGTTAAAAATATATGTTAATAACTAAACAACTTGACAAACATATACATCACATTGCCGTCATTTTTTGACGGGCAAGTCGCTAGTCTTATATAGTTTGCGTAGTAGATACAGTTTACTGTTTAAGTTTAAATGCTCAGTTTTTGTAATGCAGTCCATCTACCTTTTAGTTGTGTTTACATTTTTCTTTGTGAATGATACCAAAGCAATGTATGTCTAGCTGCAAATAATTTGTGTGATGCTGCTTTGTTTTGACAGTTTGAATTGTTCAATAAATTGTGAACTCTACATTATTTTTATTAAATCTAGTGAGTATACAATATTTGCATGTAATTTTACTTGTAAAATAAATCAACACTGTTGAATAAAACCTTTTCAAACAGTTTTTTATACATCAGAAAGTTTTCACATGAGTTACAGTAGATTGCATAAATATTCAGCCCCCTTGAATTTTTTCATATATTGTAGCATATTTTGACTAGAAGTATTTTTTTAACCTCAATTGCTATGCAAATATGTAACATAGTAACTGAGGTTGAAAAATGAATTTTAGTCCAAGTTCCACCTTTTCAGATATCCTCTGATCCATGTAATACGTGGATTAATTATGAATTGATCCAGTGTAGGCAAACAAAAAATAATAATTGAAGCATTGCCAATTGTTTAATAATGGGAAAAGGAAGCTTTCCTCCTGGGATTTTACAATTTAACACACAACACATTTTGAATGTACAAAATATTTTTTATTGTGACACAAAGTTAATTTTGTTGGTTGCATAAGTATTCAATATTTTTAGAGTCACCTTTAGCAGCAATTACAGCAGTGACCATTTTAAAGTAAGTCTTCATTGTTACTATCATCTTCTTACTAGCTTTATTTAATTCAAAGTAGTGATCAAAGGAAGCTGGGAAAATAATGATATAAACTCCATCTTCTTTATCTTTTCTTTTAAATCCCGTGATTCATGCAAACCAATAGAGCCAATGGCACAAAGCTTTTCATGAACCTTAACTATATCAGACATTATGTCCCACATTCAATTGCAAGCCCGTAACTACCTCGCAGATGGCCGTATGACTGCGAGTGAGTTGCGGGCTCCCGTTCGACTCCAAGTGTGATGTTATTCAAATCTGCAGGGGCGCTAGTTATGGCCAAAGCCTCAAGCAAATAAAGCCTGTTTTCACCTGTAACTGTTTTCACCTGTAACGCTTCTTGATTCCCAAACCAATGAAGCGTGCCAAAATCAGTCAAGGCTTTAAGTTGCAATTCCGGCACACGTCAATTAATCAATAGGAAATGGATGATGCAAATCATGGATGCCAGAACTGATTTAAAAGGATGCAGAAATCTTAAGTCTTTGACTGGGTTGTGGCTGAGCAAGTGAACACACAGGTCTAGGCGATGGTGGGTTTTTGAGAGCAAAAAGAGAGAGATAGACAGACCGAGAGAGTAATAGGGAGTGTTAGAGAGAGCAAGTGAGAGTGCCAGAGAGAGAAATCAAGATTGTTAGAAAGAGCAAGTGAGAGTGCCAGAGAGAGAAATAGAGATTGTTAGAGAGAGCGAGATAGAGAGTGCTAGATAGAAAGATCGAGAGGAGAAGAGAGGAGAACACCGGAGGAGGAGAGATAGAGGTATGGAGAGAGGGAGAGGAGGCAGCAGGCCAGGGAGGGGAGGTACAAGTGGAGGAGAGCAGGAGGGGGGATGTTCCACCAGAAATAGGCACAATGTGTAGGAGCAGAGGGTCAGGGGCCTGATCCCAGGAGGGGAGGTAGTGGGGATGAGGAGCAGGGTCCAGGGAGAGAACAGGGAGGCCAGGAACCCCAAGCACAGTTGGCAGGGCAAGATGTTGCAGCAAAGCAGAAGGCCCTCAATTATAGTGAAGTGGAGACAGAAACCCTCCTCAGGGAAGTCCAACATTGCCGTAGCATCATCAGTGGTGGTGGGGATGTGAGGCCTGGTGATAAAACATGTGCCTGGAATGAGGTTGCTGCGGCAGTGTCTTCATTAGGGGTTACAAACCGTGATGTTTGGTCGGTTAAACACTGATATGATGACTGCCGCATGAATGTGAAAAATAAGATGGCAGCAGAGGTCAGAGTAGTCCGTAGGACTGGTGGTGGTCTGCCACTTAACATCACATACTGTGGATGGGAGCGGACTATCAGAGATTCTTTGGTGCCAGCGGCAGAAGTGGGTCTTTCAGGAAAGCTGGACACTGGCTTTCAGGAAACCCTGCAAAGTAAGTATCATATGCACCATCACACCCTCATATGCACACACATGAACCCCACATACATAGATACATGACATACAATAGCACTGTAAGATATATGCTTCTGACGACAGACATATGGGGCATCAAAAACCATTTAAATATTTGAAATGTTATTCCAATACATGTAGTTAAAACAGATTATGAATGGCAGTTGCCAATGCAGTTTGTGTTAGTGTTATATTTGCTGTTTGTTCAGAGTTAATATAAAAAAACAAAACCATATAAGTTACACAGACCCAAATCTTTTAACACAGGGATTTTAACCCAGTAACAAATGAAACCATAGACTTAACAATCAATGTCAATAATTGGAATTGAAAGAAGAAACGTACGAATACACCAGCTTACTCAAAAGTCCAATAGTGGGAACTGGGGTAGAAGCCAAATATAATAATCCAAAATCTAACGCCATGTTGCCAACAGAAGTAGTACTGGAGGGCAAACTTGCTTTGGACAAATCCTTAGAAAAAGTACTGGAATAAGAAGAACTCATTTCCCCACTACTACATCCTTGAATTCTTCTTGACCTAACTCTTCTCTATGTCTGCCCCTCATATCTCTTTGCATATAATAAAATCTCCTGCCAAAATAAAGAAACTCAGAACCTTCAATTCTATAATCAAAACCATAAGACCTACCCCATGGATCCCTGATCGTGCTTCTGCAAGGATTTCTATAATCATAAGCACAATTCCTAAAGGAACAGCCTTTATTTCCAGTTTAAAAAAAGGAAACACTTTTTTTCCACATGCCTTTTTGAGCCCTCTAACTGAGGGTGCAGAGCACAATTGATAAATTCAGCGACCCTTTAAATATAATAGTAAATCCATAAAATGTTCAAAACACACTCTCTGGCTTAAGGAGAAAATATTTTTCTTTTTTTCAAAACACATATAACAGCTCAATGTCCTTTCTGCAAATCCAATTTTGTTTCTTGTTCATCAGACATTTCCTTAATAGCCTTAGCTTTACCAATGCACAGTGATTGGATGGTTTTGAATGGTTGTTCACTGACAAAGAAATGACCAGTCTATAATTTTAATGGTTTGTGTATTTTAACAGTGAGAGACCGAATGACAAAAAAAAAAAAAAACAAGAAAAATGCATGTCAAAAAAAATATAAATTGATTTGCAGGTCAATGAGTGAAATAAATATTTGACCCCCTTCGACTTAGTATTTGGTGGCAAAACCCTTGTTGGCAATCACAGAGGTCAGATGTTTCTTGTAGTTGGCCACTAGGTTTGCACACATCTCAGGAGGGATTTTGTCCCACCCCTCCTTGCAAATCCTCTCCAAGGTTTCAAAGCTGATGTTTGGCAACTCAAACCTTCAGCTCCCTCTACGGTTTTTTCTATGGGATTATGGTCTGGAGACTGGCTAGGCTACTCCAGGACCTTAAAATGATTCTTCTCGAGCCACTCTTTTGTTGCCTTGTCTGTGTGTTTTGGATCATTGTCATGCTGGAATATCCATCCAAGACCCATTTTCAATGCCCAGGCTGAGGTAAGGAGGTTCTCACCCAAGGTTTAACTGTACATGGCCCCATCCATCATCCCTTTGATGCAGTGCAGTTGTCCTGTCCCCTTAAAAGAAAAACACCCTCAAAGCATAATGTTTCCACCTCCATGTTTGACGGTGGGGATGGGTTTCTTTGGGTCATAGGCAGCATTCCTCCTCCTCCAAACACGCTGAGTTGAGTTGATGTCAAAGAGCTCGATTTTGGTCTCATCTGACCACAACACTTTCACCCAGTTCTCCTCTGAGTCATTCAGAGGTTCAATGGCAGACTTCAGACGGGACTGTACATGTGCTTTCATGAGCAGGGGGACCTTGCGGACCTTGTGGGCGCTGCAGGATTTCAGTCCATCGCAGCGTAGTGTGTTACCAATTGTTTTCTTGGTGACTATGGTCCCAGTTGCCTTAAGATCATTAACAAGATCCTCCCGTGTCGGTCTGGGCTGATTCCTCATCGTTCTCATGATCATTGAAACTCCACGAGGTGAGATCTTTTTTTTGAGTTCTGAGTGTCTCACAGACGAAGTAGGCCTTAAACCAGAGTGAATTTGCACTGAAAGAAAGAGAGAGAATGGATTGGGGTCAGACAGTACAGGAAGATAGGGGAGTTAGGAAGGAATGTGAGAGAGACCATAGAATGAAGGTATTTGAGGAGGGGGGAGGAGATTTGAGGTAATTATGCTAGCCATAAATGGGGGAGGGATGGGGGGAAGGTGGGGACGGCAAAGCAGGGTATAGGAAACAGTTAAAAATTTAAAACAAAAAGTCAGAATATTTCTATCTGCCAAGATATAATAACATGCATACAGTAGTGATATTAATAAACAAATTGGCTCCAGGGATGGCACAGTTTCCATAGTCTTCTCCATACCATGCTGAGGTGTTGTTGTGAATGCAATTCTGAGTGTCTCACAGATGAAGTAGGCCTTAAACCAGAGTGAATTTGCACTGAAAGAAAGAGAGAGAATGGATTGGGGTCAGACAGTACAGGAAGATAGGGGGGTTAGGAAGGAATGTGAGAGAGACCATAGAATGAAGGTATTTGAGGAGGGGGGAGGAGATTTGAGGTAATTATGCCAGCCATAAATGGGGGATGGATGGGGGGAAGGTGGGGACGGCAAAGCAGAGTATAGGAAACAGTTAAAAATTGAAAACAAAAAGTCAGAATATTTCTATCTGCCAAGATATAATAACATGCATACAGTAGTGATATTAATATACATATTGGCTCCAGGGATGGCACAGTTTCCATAGTCTTCTCCATACCTGCTGAGGTGTTGTTGTGAATGCAATTCTGAGTGTCTCACAGAAGAAGTAGGCCTTAAACCAGAGTGAATTTACACTGCTGAGGTGTTGTTATGAATGCAATTCTGAGTGTCTCACAGATGAAGTAGGCCTTAAACCAGAGTAAATTTGCACTGAAAGAAAGAGAGAGAATGGATTGGGGTCAGACAGTACAGGAAGGTAGGGGAGTTAGGAAGGAATGTGAGAGAGACCATAGAATGAAGGTATTTGAGGAGTGGGGAGGAGATTTGAGGTAATTATGCCAGCCATAAATGGGGGCAGGATGGGGGGAAGGTGGGGACGGCAAAGCAGGGTATAGGAAACAGTTAAAAATTGAAAACAAAAAGTCAGAATATTTCTATCTGCCAAGATATAATAACATGCATACAGTAGTGATATTAATAAACATATTGGCTCCAGGGATGGCACAGTTTCCATAGTCTTCTCCATACCATGCTGAGGTGTTGTTGTGAATGCAATTCTGAGTGTCTCACAGATGAAGTAGATCTTAAACCAGAGTGAATTTGCACTGAAAGAAAGAGAGAGAATGGATTGGGGTCAGACAGTACAGGAAGATAGGGGGGTTAGGAAGGAATGTGAGAGAGACCATAGAATGAAGGTATTTGAGGAGGGGGGAGGAGATTCGAGGTAATTATGCCAGCCATAAATGGGGGCAGGATGGGGGGAAGGTGGGGATGGCAAAGCAGGGTATAGGAAACAGTTAAAAATTGAAAACAAAAAGTCAGAATATTTCTATCTGCCAAGATATAATAACATGCATACAGTAGTGATATTAATAAACATATTGGCTCCAGGGATGGCACAGTTTCCATCGTCTTCTCCATACCATGCTGAGGTGTTGTTGTGAATGCAATTCTGAGTGTCTCACAGATGAAGTAGGCCTTAAACCAGAGTGAATTTGCACTGCTGAGGTGTTGTTGTGAATGCAATTCTGAGTGTCTCACAGATGAAGTAGGCCTTAAACCAGAGTGAATTTGCACTGAAAGAAAGAGAGAGAATGGATTGGGGTCAGACAGTACAGGAAGATAGGGGAGTTAGGAAGGAATGTCATCTTGCATGGAGCACCAGACTGAGGGAGACTGGCAGTTATTTTGTGTTTCTTCCATTTGCGAATAATTGCATCAACTGTTGTCACCTTCTCACCAAGCTGCTTGGCGATGGTCCTGTAGCCCATTCCAGCCTTGTGTAGGTCTACAATCTTGTCCCTGACATCCTTGGACAGCTCTTTGGTCTTGACCATGGTGAAGAGTTTGGAATCTGATTAAATGATTGCAGGTGTCTTTCATACCGGTAACGAGCTGAGATTAGGAGCACTCCCTTTAAGAGAAAGCTCCTAATCTTTGCTTGTTACCTGTATAAAAGACACTTGGGAGCCAGAAATCTTGCTTATTGATAGGGGATCAAATACTTATTTCACTCATTGACCTGCAAATCAATTTATAACTTTTTTGACATGTGTTTTTTTTTTGTTTTTTTGTTATTCTGTCTTTTACTGTTAAAATACACCTACCATTAAAATTATAGACTGATCATTTCTTTGTCAGTGGACAAACGTTCAAAATCAGCAGGGGATCAAATACTTTTTTCCCTTCACTGTAATTATGAATCAAAGTGATATTCACAAACAGAATATTCCTTTTATTTAATAATCAACACTTCTAAATAATTAGTTTATTCGCAGTAGACAGATGCACAACATATATATATATATATATATATATATATATATATATATATATATATATATATATATATATATATTTATGCATATTTCTACACACAGATGCTGAACTAATGTACAATGTAAAGAAAAAAATGTAAACACTATGTTGAAGATGTAAATATTTGAATTAAACCTCTGGGATGCTTAGCTCTTTGGGATAACTATGATTGGCTTGTGAGATATAAAAGTCTAGCTCTACTCCATTTAGTTTCAGTCTCCTGCTCTCCTGGGTCACATACAGACCACATTTGTAATCACTATTAGGTACGTTACTTCATGGAGGCAGATTATAATTTTAAGAATAGTTTTATAATAGATTTTATCTAGCAGCTATTTGTATCTGATAGATATAAGCACAATTGTAATTTAGTCATACATGTATTTAATTTTGTATAAACCAGAAAGTATTTATTTAATGTATTTAGATTATTGCACACCGTCAATAAGATATTAACTCAAGAAAAATTAGATATAGGATTTGTTGTCATCTAAATAAGAATGTAGAGAGAGAGAGAGAGAGAGGAGAGAGAGGGGAGAGAGAGAGAGAGAGGAGAGAGAGAGAAGAGAGAGGGAAGAGAGAGGGAAGAGAGAGGGAAGAGAGAGGGAAGAGAGAGGGAATAGAGAGAGAGAAGAGAGAGAGAGGAGAGAGAGAGGGGAGAGAGGGAGGAGAGAGAGAGGAGAGAGAGGGAGGAGAGAGAGATAGAGAAGAGAAGAGAGAGAGAAGAGAGAGAGAGAAGAGAGAGAGAGGAGAGAGAGAGAGGAGAGAGAGAGAGGGGAGAGAGGGAAGAGAGAGAGAAGAGAGAGAGAGGAGAGAGGGGAGAGAGGGAGGAGAGAGAGAGGAGAGAGAGAGAAGAGAGAGAGAAGAGAGAGATAGAGAAGAGAGAGAGAGGAGAGATATAGGAGATAGAGAGGAGAGAGAGGGAGGAGAGAGAAAGAAGAGAGAGAGAAGAGAGAGAGAGGAGAGAGAGAGGAGAGAGAGAGAGGAGAGAGAGAGAAGAGAGAAAAAGAGAGAGAGAGAAGAGAGAGGGAAGAGAGAGTGAAGAGAGAGAAAGAAGAGAGAGAGAGAGAGGAGAGAGAGAGGAGAGAGAGAGGAGAGAGAGGGGGGAGAGAGAGAGAGAAGAGAGAGAGAAGAGAGAGAGAGGAGAGAGAGAGAGAAGAGAGAGAGAGAAGAGAGAGAGAAGAGAGAGAGAGAAGAGAGATAGAGAGAGAGAGAGAAGAGAGAGAGAAGAGAGAGAGAGAGGGAGATAGAGAGATAGATAGAGAGAGAGAGAGAGAGAGAGAGAGATGAATAGAGAGAGAGAGGAAGAGAGAGAGAGAGAGAGATAGAGAGAGAGAGAGAGAATAATAAAAGTGCAGTTTTTCTAGTATAAAATATGGAAATGTATATCCGCTTTCACACATAACGCTTATTCAAATCAGTTAAAAGATCTGATTTATATCACTTTCTAAACTGTGATGCAGTGAAAAATATATTTAGAATATATCTTATAAACATTTTATTATATTAATCCCCCCATATATTGTGTACTTCGATATAACTAAAGAAAGACATAAAAATACATCAGAGTTAGACCCATGTTCAACACACAAATCATAAAAACATATAACAGATGTATTAGTTAGGCTTTTTATTCCTGCATTAATATGCTATCAATTAACTAAGACATTGTTTATAGGATTAATAATTTAGTCATATATTGTAAATATTGTAAAGAATTATAAATTAATAATTTGCTTTATATGATTCTTGTTTTTTTCCGACATGAATGCTTTATTTTCACATCATCATAGACATAAGTATTGACAGACACAGGCATTAGGCACTCACATTGATGCACACACCTATACACAAATAGAAATGATACATGTGTACACATTCACTACACTTCCATCTGTTGTCTGTTCCTGTTTAATGATTATCCCTGCACGGTGCTCACGTTACTGGGATCCACATAGCGCACGTGATGCAGAAATAGCCATGCATGGGCATGCTCAGCGGAAAAAAATACAAAAAAACTTAATGTTAAGTAAAATCTTGTATTTAGATGCAACATTTGCAAGCGTTACATAAGGTCGACAATTCCTTCCAAGTAAATGAAGTAATACAGTAAAGGTAATCGTAGTATTTGTGTTGTTTCTTATCATCACATTTGGTTGAGGCTTCATCTTGCACTTATTCTGGAATAATGTTAAGCTTGCCATGGATTCATCCAATAAACAAAGGCCGGTACATCCAGTATCTTAAAGAAATAGTGAAGAAGTAGATGTGAGATTCCATGTAATGCTAAAATGTATAAAACTCTAGCAAAAGGTATGTGACATCAGCTCCAAGGTAATAATACTAAACAGCTTATCCCGCACCGGCCATTCCTAGAATTAGTACATCCTAACAGTCTTATATCAGTTACCAAGAGAGAATGATTTGTTGTTGTTGTTTTTTTATTGTAGGCATTAATAACAGTCTAATGATTCATTTCTGTTTTTTACAATGGTCCCTCATTAACAAAAATATGTTTTATAGTGTAAAGGAAACAGAAACTGCTACAGAAGGTTGGTGTCACCATGGGACACATTGGTGGTTTTGTGCGATCTGGTAGAAGTGTGGAAAACAGAAGCTGCTTCATTTGCCTTGATGGTGGCGACATCTTATAAAAGATTCTTTTATAAAGAAGCCAAGCTATTTTGTTGTTAATCTTCAGCACATCAACCTTCCATAGACTCTTGTAGAGTGTCTGTCACTCTCCTCACAATACAGCAGCTTGGAAGTCACTATCAAAGCATCTTATTCATGGACCATCTCTATGCCACGCACAAACTGAATATAATTTTGGATCTTTAAGTGACAATTGAGTGTATGTTTGGATAGGTAAGAGAGTTATATATGTTATAGCACTACCTGGTCTTATTAAATGCTAGGTGTCTATCTCTAATCCAATATGATTTTAGTCAAAACAAATAATTGTCTTTATCATAGTTATATAAAATTGTAATCTTTAATTTGTAATTTGTTTATCGATTCTGTCAGAATCCCGTAGGTCTTACTTTCACATGTACCGTCCTTTCAGGTAAGTAGTTACATAGTTACATAGTTACATAGTATTTAAGGTTGAAAAAAGACCTTCAGTCCATCAAGTTCAACCTTTCAAGATCTCCTCCGATCTGCGGATTAACTTCTGTTGTATTTAAAAAAAAAAAAAAAAAAACATAAAGAAAAAAAAAGTCAAATCCCTCCTGATCCCAGACACCAGTAATTTTTATTGAGACAAATGAGTGCACATTGTGTTGCCAGAGAGCTTCAAATGGTTTCCTACAATGTTCATTTATTGCCCATGAAGGTTGGTTTGTGTGTTAACTATTATTTTATCAGTAATGTTGTTTTTTTCCTTGTTAGGATGTATTGGCAAAATGATACCCTGATTACCAAATTTATCCTCCTTGGACTCTCCAGTAACCCAAAAATAAGGATTATGCTTTTTCATGTGTTTTTACTTATTTATGCAGTTGTTTTAATTGGGAATACTCTTATCATAGCAGTAACATTGAAAGACAAGAGTCTTCAGACCCCTATGTATTTCTTTATCACCAACCTTGCCTTACTTGATATCTGCTTTACATCATCAATTGTCCCAAGGATGCTAATAGACTTGTTGTTCACAAAGAAAACTATTTCATTTGCAGCATGTTCAGCACAAATGTACATTTCATTGTCTTTAGGGGAAACAGAATGCATCATGCTTGCTGTCATGGCTTATGATAGATATATCGCTATATGTTACCCTTTACATTACACAACTATAATAAATAGATTTATTTGCATCATGATAGCATCTAGCACATGGATATGTGGGTTCCTCCTTTCCACTTCTCATGTGACACTTACACTGACTACAAAGTTTTGTGGAAGTAATGAAATAAACCATTTTTTGTGTGAAGTGCCGGAAGTCTTTCACTTGGTTGTGGAAACACTATTGTCATTGAGTTTGTCATATTTGTTGTTGGTGTCATAATTTTAATAATACCAGTAACTTTTATTATTATATCTTATATTAAAATTATCAGAACTATTTTGAAAATTACAACTTCTGTTGGTCAACAAAAAGCCTTCTCCACTTGTGTATCTCACATAATGGTTGTGACATTATATTATGGGTCATGTATGGCAACATATATGAAACCCAGGTCAAGTTCTTCCCCAGCTACTGACAAAACAATTGCTGTTTTCTATTCCATCATAACACCAATGTTAAATCCTTTGGTTTATACATTAAGGAACAAGGAAGTTAAAAGAGCCTTAAGAAAAATCAGAGTCAAACTTCAGTGACCTCATCTATCAATCTCCTCCTCTGCCTCCCTTTTCTTCATGTGCCTTGAATCCTTCCCAGCATCGGAGTCTTCTCTACGGAATCCTGCCTTCTCATGATATGGCCAAAATATTTGAGCTTCCACCTCATGATCTCACCTTCCAGTGAACAGTTTATCTTGATTTTCTGCAGTATTGATTTATTGGATCTTCTTGCAGTCCAAGGGACTCTAAGCAATGTTCACCAAGACCAATTCAAAGGCATCAATTATACAGTGCTCAGCCTTCTTTATGGTCCAGCTCTCAAAACCCATGGGAATATTATAGTTCTAACTATTGTAACAGAGTCATAGATGGAGTATACGTTGGAGGCAGACTGAGCAGAGCACTGTGTCAATTAGGGGATGACAGGGTTAACACAACAGGCTAATCAAGCCCAGCTGGGTTCCACCTTTAAAGGTCTGATTAGCAGCCAGCAGAGAGAGCTCAGTCTGATTTGGACAGACGGCTCCAGAGTCCGCTTTGGAAATCCCCTGCAACAAGGGAGACTTCAAATCCAGCAAGTTTCAAAGACTCTTTATTTTGTTTGGACATTGTTTTGGACAGTGAGGGAACTGCCGCAAATAGTTAGTCAGTGCTTCAATTGAAGCTAGGCTTTTGGCTTGCACTGTTTATGTTATTTTGTTGTAAGAATATAAATACAACTTCTGATATTTTAAAAAGGGCTCCTGAATATTCCATTGTGGTGCCGGATACAAGGGCACAAACACTGAGTGTGACAGCAGAGATGTCACATATGGTGGCAGTGCTGGGAATTAAACAATTGAGTAACTAGTGAAGGCCCTAATACAAACCACTGCATGCCAGAAGGAGACTACTCAGCAGTTACTGAGACAACAGGCCTAGCCTGCACAAGTCCTGGTGGAACAACAGGCCCAAGCAGCAGAAGACCGAAATCTACAGAAACAAACCAAATCTTGCTTGCCCAGCTAAAGCACCTGATACCAGCAAAACCTAGCCAGATGCCAGAAACCAGTGGAAACATCAACCCAAATCAATTTCTACAGAAAATGAATGCAGATAAAGACGTGGAAGCTTTTCTCCTGACCTTCAAAAGAATTGCTGTCAGAGAAGCGTGGCCTTAAAGACACTGGGCCAGCATAGTTGCTCCGTATTTGTTAATAAAATAGCATATTTTGACCTGGACACAGAGCAAGCAGTGGATTATGCCAGTCTAAAAGCCGAGATCCTGGCCAGAGTGGGAGTTACCAGAAGCGTCAGGTCACAGATATTCCACTCATAAAAGTTTGTGGAGAACAAGAACCCTCAAGTACAAATGTTTGAATTGTTCCACTTAGCACAAAGATGGATACGCCCTAAAACTAATGGACCAGGGAGAATTATGGAACTACTGGTAATGGATCACTATTTGAGGAGTCTACCCCCAGGCTTAAGAGAATGGGTGGGAAAAAATGAGCCGGAGAACCCAGATGAATTTATTTAGCTGGCAGAAAGATATTTGGCCATGAATGAATTTTCCCGTTCTTCAGAAGTGGAGACCTACAGTATTCAAAGGCGGCCTAATCACACAAAGGCTCAAACCCATAACTGTATGAGAAGGTCTGGTACCGGACAAAGACCTGTACCCGGAAGTGGAAAAAAGTTCACTTCAAAACAACACAGAAAGGGTGATTCCTGAAGAACTGAGGCAAAGAGACAGTCCAGCAAGCAAGAGGAAGTGTTTTTATTGTGGAGAACCAGGACACATAGCGGCTTACTATCTAAGTAAAGAGGAACCCATGCAACGCAACATGGGAGAAATTCCATACCACTGTAACCTAATTAACCTGGTGGGGGTGACAGAAAAGGCTCATCAGTTTACCAAACCCATAAAAGTTAACAGGAAAGAAAAAACCTCCCTAATTGACTCTGGAAGTGCTCAGGGAAACTCATAAGACATGGTAAAATAAAAATCTCAAGATGAGTGGGCATAAAATGTGTACATGGTTCCGTCAATCTCTACCCTACCAGCACCACAACACTGGAGATACAGGGGAGGAAGATGGTAATCACTGCACCCGTTGTAGCTACCCTGTCTTATCCGGTAGTACTAGGCAGAGACGTTCCCCACTTCAAATATCTTCTTCCTACTGACCAATGGGAAAACAAAAAAGAACCTGTGGAGAGCGTCCAAACTGCTAAAGATTGAGTATGCCCACATCTATCATGCTTAGAAGAAGGCTTATTCTCCAGACCCAAGAGAGGCTGAAAAACAAAGCGTGATAGGAGAAAAGCAAAAAGGATGGCCACGGAAATATGAAGGAAAGCTTTTGAAGAAGCTTTAGCCGCAAGCCGAGATAAGAAAAGGTGAGGGGCAGACAGAATGAGTCCTACAGCTCATAATGATAAAAGAGAGGAAGAAACAGAAGAATCTGGAGAGGAAGAGCAGTGCTTTTAGGACATTTTGCACATGACCAGGCTTTGCCCAATGTTACAAAATGTACGTAATGAACTATCGGAAGAGAACACTGTACCTGTCCCTGACAGGCAAAGGAGACAAGGACTATATTTTATTTTACGAAATGACCTATTGTACAAAATTGTTCCCTCAGGGAAAGAGACACTGGAGCAGCCCCTAGTCGCTAGAGCACATAGAAGGAAAGTACTGGACCTGGCTCATCGTAACCTCCTTGGGGGACACCTTGGAAAGGATAAAACACTGGGAAGAATCCTGAAACAATTTTTCTGGCCTGGTATACATGCTGAGGTAGCCCAGTATTGTGCATCCTGCCCAGAATGCCAGGTAACTGCCCCTCCACCTAACCTACGAGCCCCATTGATACCCCTGCCCATAATTAAAGAGCCTTTTGAGATGATTGCAATGGACCTGGTTGGCCGTCTAGAAAAATCTGCCGGAGGACACCAGTTCATACTGGTAATACTGGACTATGCCACAAGATATCCAGACGAGATACCACTACGAACAGCAACCTCTAAAAATATAGCTAAAGAGCTCATACAGCTGTATTCAAGGTAGTGTGTATGTGTTAGGCGGGTCTCGAGCATTTTCCGTCCTTTCTAATAGTGTTTTTGTACCTCGTATGTTCATGGCTAAAAGTGTTTAGGGTTGGTGTAGCCTCATTTTCTTTTTTTTTCTGCAGCCAATTTTTTTCTCGCTTAGGCGATTTTCGAGTGGCGAAACTCTGCAAATTCTACTTAAATTGGGGTGCAACCACACACACAGATGTCCTGGCTGTCCCCCCATGCTGTGTGTGATGTTTTTGGTATGTTTTTTTGTGTTTATTATGTTTTTGATTGTACGCGGGTTGGCCGTTAAGTTTGTATTTTTTGCGGGTTAGTATTTTCTTTTCTGTAAGTGGCGGTTTCCTTTTCAAAGTGTTACTAGTCTCGCACTGTGAATTGTGTATTTGATTTTTCTGTTGCTCTGTAGTCCTACTGGTCAAAGGTATGATGCTTAATGTGTGCAGGGTCATAGGGATGAGCGCCTACGGCACTCATCTCCACCAGCGTAGTGAACTCCTTTGTCATGCAAGGTTGTAGGGATGAGTGCCTATGGCGCTCCTTGCAAGCAACTGCGGCCCTATACAGTATGTGATTGGGAAGAAGGTTCACCTTGGTTTCAGACCATGCCCCTTTACAGTGGATGCAACAGAACAAGGTGAAAAACAGTTGGTGTGACGAGATGGTTCCTGTCCCTCCAACCCTTCCACTTCCGTTTTCTTCATAGAGCTGGCAGCCTCCATGGCAATGCAGATGGCTTATCCCACGTACACTGCCTCACGGCGTTGGCCACTCAACACCATAGTGTCGAGCTGGGGAGGGGGATATGTAACAGAGTCATAGATGAAGTATACATTGGAGACAGACTGAGCAGAGCCCTGTGTCCACTAGGGCATGACAGGTTAACACAACAGGCTAATCAAGCCCAGCTGGGTTCCACCTTTAAAGGTCTGATTAGCACCCAACAGAGATAGCTCAGTCTGACCTGGACAGAGGGCTCCAGACTCAGCTTTGGAAATCCCCTACAACAAGGGAGACTTCAAATCCAGCAAGTTTCAAATACTTTTTTGTTTGGACATTATTTTGGACAGTGAGGGATCTGCCGCAAAGAGTTAGTCAGTGCTTCAATTGAAGCTAGGCTTTTGTTTTGCACCATTTATGTTATTTTGTTATAAGGAAATAAATACAACTTCTGATATTCTAAAAAGGGCTTTTGAGTATTCCATTGGGGTGCCGGATACAAGGGCACAAACCCTGAGTGTGACAACAGAGATATCACACTATCCAGACCTTTGTTGATAATGTAATATATTTGCTTTATATTAGCTTGTCCAAGCTTGCCATAGCTTTCCTCCACAAAAGCAAACATATTTTAATTTCATGGTTACAGTCACCATCTGAAGAGATCCTGGATCCCAGAAAAATAAAATTTGTCACGGCCGCCACTTCTTCCCCATCTATTTGCCAGGTAATTACATTTTGGTTTGCCATGATCTTCGTCTTTTTATTGTTGAGCAACAGGCCGGCTTTTGCACTCATCAATAGGTCCTTTAGTTCCTCCTCACTTCAGCAATCAGAGAAGTATCATCGACATGTATGATGTTGTTGATATTTTCTCCAGTAATACTGATTCTGACTTTGGATTCATCCTGCTTGGCCTTATACGTTATGTACTCCACATATAAGTTTACAACCTTGTCACACACCTTTTCCAATCTTAAACCATTCTGTTTTACATGTTTGGTTCTGATCGTGGCTTCTTGGTCTTCATACAGACTTCTCAGGAGGTGGATGAGATGATCTGGTACTCCAATCTCTTCATGAACTTGTCACATTTTGTTATGAACCACAAAGTAAAATGCTTTAGAATAGTCTATGAAGCAGAAGTATTTTTTTTTCTGGAACTATCTTGCTTTCTTTATTATCCAAGAGACATTGGCAATGTGATCTCTTGTACCTTTTACCCTGCAGAACTGGGCCTGCACATCTGGTAGTTCCCGGTCCATATATTGTCGGAGCCAAGCTTGTAGGACCTCCTCTTAGGTCTCTGCTACCTGTCACTTTCCTGGGCTACTTTTAAAGACAGCCAGTTTGCATTCTTACGGTAGCTTTTTTATTTATTTTGGGGATATTCTTTGTTGCTTTCTCCTGAAAAAGGTTGCAAACCTCAGTCCAAAGTTCATGTTTGGTCTGATGTCTTTCCTTTTTTTCTTCTGTTTAATTCTGAACTTTGCAATAAAAAGCTCATGGTCTAAGCTGCAGTCAGCTACAGGTCTTGTTTTTGCTGACTGTATTAAGCTCCTCCATCTTTGACTACAAAGTATATAGTCAATCTGTTTCTATATTGTCCATCTGGTGATATCCATGTGAATTATCTTGAAAGACTTCTACTAATATCTAATCTGCTTCATTTTGTACTCTGAATTTTGCCTTGGTTCATAGTTCTACCATTCCATGATCCCATGGTGAATTGCAGGAGCTTCCTTTCCCCTCCAGTCAAATCCGCAGCTGGGTGTACTCTTGGCTTTGGCCCAGCACTTCATTATATCTGTGCTACTCGTACTTGCCATCTGCTCTTCCTCAGTAATGTGTTCGGCACCTTCTGACCTGAGTAGCTCATCTTCCAGTGCAATATCATCATGTATCTGGTTGTGCTTGTCCATAAAGTTATTTTGGCAAAGTTACTAGATTGGGTTGCCAGTTCAATCTCCAGTGGACCACAATTTGTCTGACTTATCTGCTATGACCAGCCCATTATAAAATTACCATATTTATCGGCATATAACACGCACCGACGTATAACACGCACCTCATTTTAAGAAGGAAATTTCAGGGGAAAAAAAATTTAAATAAAGAACTTTGAAGAAAAATCCTCAACCTCCCTCCTCATTCTCCCTCCTCAACCCCCTCCTCAAATTCCCCATCCTCAACCCCCTCCTCCACCCCCTTCCTCAACCTCAACCCCCCTTCTCAACCTCCATCCTCATCCTCAACCCCTCTCCTCATCCTCAACCTCCCTCCTCTTCCTCCCTCTTCATCCTCAACCCCCTCCTCAACCTCCCTCCTCAACCCCCCCATCCTCAACCCCCTCCTCAACCCCCCATCCTCAAACCCCCTCCTCAACCCCCCATCCTCATCCTCCTTCCTCAACCCCCCTATCCTCAACCCCCCTCCTCAACCTCAACCCCCCTCCTCAACCTCCCTCCTCATCCTCAACCCCCCTCCTCATCCTCAACCTCCCTCCTCATCCTCAACCTCCCTCATTATCCTCAACTCCCTCCTCAACCTCCCTGCTCATCCTCACTCCTCAACCCCCCCATCCTCAACCCCCTCCTCAACCTCCCTCCTCAAACCCCCTCCTCAACCCCCCATCCTCAAACCCCCTCAACCCCCTCATCCTCCTTCCTCAACCCCCCTATCCTCAACCCCCTCCTCAACCTCCCTCCATAAACCCCCTCCTCAACCCCCCCATCCTCAAACCCCCTTATCCTAAAACCCCCTCAACCCCCCTCCTCAACCCCCCATCCTCATCCTCCTTCCTCAACCCCCCTATCCTCAACCCCCTCCTCAACCTCCCTCCTCAAACCCCCTTTTCAACCCCCCATCCTAAAACCCCCTCAACCCTCCATCCTCATCCTCCTTCCTCAACCCCCCTATCCTCAACCCCCCTATCCTCAACCTCAACCCCCTTCCTCAACCTCTAACATTCTAACCCACCCTCCTCATTCTAACCCCCCTCCTCAACCTAATCCCTCCTCCTCAACCTAAACCCCCCTAAATACCTCACCCTCACTTACCTCCTTCTGCTCCGGCCTCTGCTCCGCTCCTTGACCCGGCACGCATGTGACGTCACATGCGCGCCATGTCATTAGCATATACTGGGTGCCGGGTATATGTAAGTGAGGGGGAGGTATTTAGGGGGGTTTAGGTTGAGGAGGAGGGTTTAGAATGAGGAGGGAGGTTTAGAATGAGGAGGGAGGTTGAGGATGAGGAGGGGGGAGGGAATATCGGCATAGAACCCTTTTCTTTCTTTAAGGTGAACTCTTTTTACTTCTCACCTCAAGGGATGTCCTATTGTCAGTTGAAAGCCTCTTGGCACAAAAAGCTCCCACGACAAATCTTTATACTGACCCTGGATGTATTTATATAAGGTAATCATATCTCCTCTTAACAGCCTTTTTTCTAGACAAAATAAGTTTAATTTGCTTAGTCTTTCTTCATAACTTAGCCCCTCCATTCCCCTTATTAGTTTTGTTGCCCTCCTCTGTACCTTTTTCCAGCTCTAAAATGTCCTTTTTATGAAGTGGTGCCCAAAATTGTACTTCATAATCCAAATGAGAGCGTACTAGAGATTTGTATAGTGGCAGAATAATATGTGCTTCCCTGGCTTCTATACCCCTCTTAATACATGCTAATATTTTATTTGCCTTTGCAGCTGCTGCTTGGCTTTGAGCACTGTTACCTAGGTGGTTGTCCACTAGCACTTCCAAATCCTTTCAATATCTGATACACCTAGATTTGCTCCAAGATTATTAATTTGCATGGCTATTTTTCCTTCCCAGAAGCATAACTTTACATTTATTCGTATTAAATCTCATTTGCCATTTAGATGCCCATTCCTCAATTGTATGTAAATCCCTTTGGAGGGAAAGCACATCATTATCTGATTAAATTACCTTGCACAACTTTGTGTCATCAGCGAAAATGGAGACACTGCTTTCCAGTCCCACCTCTAAGTCATTAATAAATATGTTAAAAAGGAGAGGAACTAATACTGAACCCTGAGGAACCCCACTTACCACATTAGTCCAATTGGAGTATATTCCATTTACAACAACCCTTTGCTTCCTGTCTTTTAGCCAGCTCTCAATCCATGAGCAGATATTTACTGCAATTCCTGTATCTCTTAGTTTGCACAATAGTCTCCCATGTGGCACTGTATCAAAAGCCTTTGCAAAATTCAAAAAGACTACATCCACTGAGTTACCTTAATCCAGGTTCCTACTAACCTCCTCATAGAAACTAATTAGATTTGTTTGGCATGACCTATCCCTCAAAAAATCCATGTTGACTCCTACTTATAATCCTGTTCAAATATACATATTCTTGTATATTATCCCTTATTAACCCTTCTGAAAGCTTCCCCACTACAGAAGAGAGGCTCACTGGTCTATAATTCCCTGGTTTTGCTCTTGCTCCATTTTTAAATATAGGTATCACATCTGCTTTTCTCAAGTCATCTGGTAGAGACCTTGTGTTGAGTGAATCTTGCAAAAATGATGTTGCAGTGTCCCAACCACTGGTACCTCCCTTGTGTATACCGAAGAAAATAACCTATTTAGCTCATCTGCCTTTTCCTGGTCACTAATTTTCAGGTGGCCTGTGTCACATTGTAATGTTCCTATAGCTTTCTTCCTCGCCTTCTTCCCATTAATATATTTAAAAAATATGTTAGGGTTAGTTTTACTCTCTTTTGCAATTAATTTTTCATTTTCTATTTTAACCAGTCTAATAGCCCTTTTGCAAGCCTTGTTGATTTCCTTGTACTCATGTAAAGCAGTCTCTGTCCCCTCTTGTTTGTATAAATTAAAAGCCTGTTTTTTAAACTGTATCTTGATCTTTAAATCATTGTTAAGCCATGGGATTTACAACTTTTACTTTTAGTCCCACATGGTATATGCCGATGTGTATGTATATTTAGTAACGATTTAAATGTTGTCCATTTATGTTCAGTGTTTTTACCTATCGGTTCTCTGTCCCAGTCTTGGACCATTAAAATATGCCCTTTTAAAATTAAGAGTTTTTGTTGGCCCATTAAAAATTTTGTTTTTTTAATTCAATCTCAAATGAGACTGTGTTGTGATCACTGTTTCCCAACGGTTGCCCTATTTCATCATTTGACACTATATCAATATTATTTGTGGTGACTAAATCTAAGATAGCTTCATTTCTAGTAGGTTCTTGTATAACCTGGGCCAGATAATGATTCCTGAGTGTACTCAAGAACCTGTTCCCTTTAGCTGAACTGCTGGTCTCATTATGAACTTATATTTCTGTGCACATTGCCTGAAAGGGATAGGATCCTCAAAGCACTTAAATATTGAAAACAGTTTATTACATTATGACACCTGCTACATTTAATATTTTATACTGCATTTATTTATGAATATATCCATGCTTTCACCTTTACGTTATGCCATCCACTTTCCAAGGATCTCCTCGCAATATTCGTGAAAGATACAATGATGCCATTGCTATTGTCACTAAACTTGGTAAACCAGCTTTATTTATTACATTCACATGTAATCCACAATGGCCAGAGATCAAAGAAAATGTAAAACTTGGACAAAATACTACTGACCAACCAGATTTGGTGGCTAGAGGATTCAAAATAAAACTAAATTAATTAATTCATGATATAACTAAATCACACTTATTTGGGAAATGTGTGGCTTTTGTTTCTACCATTGAGTTTTGAAAAAGAGGCCTGCCACATGCTCATATACTTTTAAGCTTGCAAGAAAAAGATGCATTGAATACATCAGAGAGAGTGGATTCAGTAATAACTGCTTAACTGCCAGATCCAGAAAAACATTCAAAACTTAATGAGATTGTAACTCATAGAATTATTCATGGTCCATGTGGAGATATCAATCCAAATTCACCATGTATGGCAAATAGAAAATGCACAAAAGAGTTCCCAAAACAATTTAAATGCAGACTTATGCAAATTAGGATGGATACCCTTTGCATAAAAGAAGAGAAGGACAAACAGCTATTATCCAGGGCCAAAAGGTTGATAATAGATATGTGGTTCCATCAATCCACTTTTGCTGATTAAGTATAATGCTCACATAAAAGTGGAAGCTTGCACTTCTATCAAATACATCAAATATGTGTATAAATATATATACTAAGGATATGATGCAGCAACTGTTGTTGTGCAAGGTGCACAAAATGAACAAGACAATCCAGTTTTACATGACGAACTTTCATCTTATTTAGATGCCCGCTATGTAAGTGCTCCAGAAGCAATGTGGCGTCTTCTGAAACTTGAGATGCATGATCGGTCACATGCTGTGTGTCGATTAGCTGTACATTTGCCCCAAAGTCAATTTGTTTATTTCACTTCAGGGAATGAAAGAAATGCTTTAGAACAAAGTGAACATAGAGCCACAACACTTACTGTAAGTAAATTGTGAGAACACTGAGACCAGACAATTTTTATAAATTGAGATTCCACAGCACTATGTATTTGTAAATGGCCAATGGCGACAACAAAAAAAAAGATAATCATAAAATTATCCCAGTTTAAGATTAATTCTTTTACATGTTCCCAGTGCACAAAGTTATGAACATTTACGCACAGTGAATGACATAGTTTATGATACTTTTCTATTAGCTGCAAGACATCAAAACTTCCTGGCAGATTATAGGGAATTAGAGAGATGTCTAGAAGAAGCAGCACTATGTCGAATGCCAAAGCAAATGAGAGAACAATTTGCTTTCATTTGTATCTTTTGCAATGCAACTAATGCATTAGCGTTGTGAGAAACATTTAAATTACATATGTGTGAAGATTTCTTGAAATGTCACAATGATGCCATTGCGCTATTAAAAGCATTAATGGAAATTCAGGAAATCTTTCTTTGACATGGATTAAATTGTGCTAATTTAAATCTGCCTGATCTAGGAATTATAGATGAAATTATCTTTGATGAGTATGACACTGAGACTGAATACCAAAAAAAACAAAAACAAATTGGAACTTTAAATGCATTACAATTTGAAGCATTTAACGCAATTACAAATGTAAAAGACAATGACATGCTCAAAGAGTGTTATTTCTACTTAGATGGCCCCTGTGGATCAGGAGAAACTTATCTATATCATTTATTGATGAGTTGCATTCGAGCACAAGTACAGAGGAGGGCAACAAAACTAATAAGGGGAATGGAGGGGCTAAGTTATGAAGAAAGACTAACCAAATTAAACGTATTTTCTCTAGAAAATGGCGTCTAAGAGGAGATATGATTACCTTATATAAATACATCCAGGGTCAGTATAAAGATTTGTCAAGGGAGCCTTTTTGTGTCAAGAGATTTTCAACTGAAAAGAGGACACCCCTTGAGGTTAGAAGTAAAAAGTTTCCACCTTAAAGAAAGAAAAGGTTTCTTCACAGTAAGGGTGGTTAATCTGTGGAATTCTTTACCAGAGGAGGTGGTGACAGCGGATTCGATAGATAACTTTAAAAGCGGACTGCATTTATTTCTAATTAAAAAGTGAATTCAGGGATATCATGGATAATTATAGAGAGAGTATTGATCTAGGCAGAATTCCGATCGACAGTATCTGGGGTCAGGAAGGAATTAATTTTTCTTTCTTCTTTAAGACAATTGGCTAAGTCTCACTTGGGTTTTTTTTCTGTTTGCCTTCCTCTGGATTAATTAATAATAAAAAATAAAATAAATACAAAATAAATAATTAAATAATTGATTAATAATTAATTAACAACTAATTAATTCATATTTAATCCTATTGCAGATCAGAGGTGATCTTAAAAGGTTGAACTTGATGGACTGAAAGTTCTTTTTTAAACCTTAATCACTATGTAACTATATAACTATGTAACTATGTAACTAATATCAACAATCTTTCTCAATACCCTCAATAACGAGGATTACTCAGACATTGCAAGCAAAGTCATGTCAACATCAAAAAATATTGGTGCCTTGAATCTAAATAACTACATTTTAAATATAATCAATGCACCCACAAAATATTATTACAGTGCAGATTCTGTTCTGGCAGATGACAAAGACAGTGAATCTAACTTTACTAAGGAATTTATTAATTCTTTAACTCCCTCTGGAGTGCCACCACATATTTTGCAACTTAAAAAAGGTGCAATTGCCAGGCTACTGAGAAATATAAATACCCAAAAAAGGACTTTGTAATGGGACCAGAATAATTGTGAAGGACTTAAAAGATAATTTTATACATGCAGAAATTATGAATGGTACCCATAAAGGTGAGCCAGTTCTTATATTAAGAATTGATTTGGCTCCAAGTTGCATTTTCAAGATGCAACAATCCAGAGGAAATTAAAGTTCATATTCAAGAAAACCCAAGTCATGGTGATTTATTAGAGGATGGACGCATTTTCACCAAATACATTGTGTACTATGAGATTCTGTAAACATAGAGAACAGTGGTTTTATTTCGAGGAAGAACGTTGATGTCACTCTGGCTCTTTTTAGAGGACCACTATTTCAATAAGAAACTCTATAAAATGGCAGAAAACATAGAGAACAGTGGTTTTACTTCCAGAACGAATTTAGAAGTCTCTGGGACTCATTTAAGAGGACGACTATTTCACATAGGAAACTCTATGTGCCATTTTCACAATCTAGAACAATAACAACAAAAAAAGGCAAAGAAATAGTTACATATTGGATCCAGCAATGGAAATCTTCCAGGTCACATTTACATTTTATAATCTTCCATAACTATTACCTTACTCTTCATTGCTATAATACTTTTTTATTCCATTTGTACTTTGTATATTTATTCACCTTGACCTGGAGTTTCCAGTACCATTTTGACCATGTGTTGGGTTACTAAAGACTGGAATAAATGTCTATCAATGAAGATTTGAGTATTAACACAAATTAATAAGGATAGAATATAAATTAACATGAAAAGAAACAAAGCAAAATAAAAATATTAAAAATGCAATAGAACAACATGCTAAAAAAAAGACCGAAATACACATATGTTATCTCACATTATATAATTGTTAATTTAAGGAATTAAAGAAGCTAACAATGCATGCTTAAAATTATTTTTCTTGTATACTAACATTTCTTAAAACCTTGTATGTGATTATTTGTTGTAATCTATATTCATTTAAGGTACATATGCATAATATACACCACATGTATAAGAGGAATTATTATTGTATAAAATAATTCGTCTGCAGAGCTGGCCTCATTTTTTGAGATATTATCAAGCATCTTGCACTGCCAAATGTAGCGAAAAAAATCATTAAAAAATCTGTGAAATTTTTTGCATAAATCATTCTTATTTGCTATAAATTTAGTATATATTATTGGGGAAGGATATTCCTGTGAGGTAGGAAGACAAATGTTTGTTGTTCGGGTCACACATGTTACTGCTCATACCATGAGTCCTATTTCTGGCCAGAATATTTTTGGAATATCTTTTACTCAGGTTGCCAATTTTTTTACAATATTAAATATTTTCCTTCACAGCAACAACATTGGCAAAACCTCTTAACCAGAATTTTCTATCTTTAGAGGAAAGTGTAAATAATTTGGTTTCTCATTGGCCAGGAAATAATTTAGTTTTATTTGTGGTGACTTAAATCAATATTAATGTTTATAAACTGAAAATGTGGTACTTGTTTCTTTATGATTTTTGCATTCAAAATATAACAGGTTTTGTTCATAGGCGTTAGCTAGGTTTTTATGTGTTCTTAGATACTGTTGATCGTTTTGCTTATTTGTTCGACTTCCTCATGACCTTATGCACTGCTTCACGCCGGGAACATCTTGTGTTTGGTTGTGCCCATCCATAAGGTTTTCATGGCAAATATACTGGAGTGGGTTGCCAGTTCCTTCTTTAGTAGACTGTGATTTTTCTGACCGCTCTGCCCACTTAGAGTGTTATGGTATATGGTATAGCTCATTGCTTCATTGGAGTACACAAGCCCCTACACCACCACATGGTAGTGATCCAAAAGGGGACCAGGGCAATATATACCACACTAATCTACTCTACCCATCGGGAAACACACATGGTGTAATGATATAGGAATCACAAAGTTGTGGAGACCAGTAGCCAAGGTCAGCAATAATCCGGTTCAGCAACTTGTAGGTTAAACAGGAACAAGCTTTTATTGAAGGGATCAGGAACCAACAATAATCTGGCAAGGTACATTTGACATGAAGTGCCTTATATAGGCCAAGGACCAGACACCTGACCAGACACAGCTGAAGAGACTTAGGTACTGATAAAATTGCTAGCAGAGTCAAGCTTATAAGGTCTCAATGGAATTCACAAAAGGCAGGCTGGTGCAGTGGTAGGGAAGAGGTATAGCAGCCTGGGGACCAGGGTTCAAAACCCAGCAGAGTCAATTCCTCACACATGGAGGCTATGCAGGGGCAGGTGGAGCAACAGCCAACTCACCTCGATCAGGACAATCTCCGCTATGCCCATCCTGGAAATTCCCTGCCATTGCTGGTGGCCATGTGACAAGATGTATACCCATTATCATTTGGTGAAATCCCATCAAGTGTTTTGCTATGAATCAATTTACATTATCACATTATCACCTGTCATATTGTTCACATTCCACAGTATCACAAATTGGACCTGTCATGTGTATTAAGCCTATATTATTATAAATATATTATTTATTATTATTATTATTATTATTATTACTAGCGACTTGCCCGTCAAAAAATGACGGCAATGTGATGTATATGTTTGTCAAGTTGTTTAATTATTTAAATATATTTTTGACCCTTGTAAGTATTGTGATATGAACATGTATTTTTGTAAAATGTTGATGTAATGGTTTTTTAACATGAAATTTGTATCTGAAGAATTGTTCACTTTAATATACATAGAATACAGAGGAAAGTAAAAAGTAAAAAGACTTTTTGAAATGTCCCAAATTTTAACATGAAGTTTAAAATATATGTAAGCAATAACCTTGAAAGTATATATTTTTAAAATTGAGCTTTATTTTTTATGTAACTTTTTTAGTTTTCAAAACATTTGTATAATTTTGAACATTATAAACAGGAACATAGTGAATACATTTTGTAACGTAATTTTGTATTAAAAGTATTAACATTTGAATGTAAAAACAGTTTAACTATAAATTAATCAGTATTAACATGCAATTTGTATCATAATAATTGTTAAGTTTAATATACATTGAATGTAGAGGAAGGCATACAGTAAAAACTCTCCTTAAACCGTAACTAATGAAAGTAATTCGTTACTGACCACATAAACTGGCGATAAACATTAATGTAGGTAGTAATCTTAAGATAACAGACAATATTTACATTGTGACTTAAAAGGTGCTTAAGCTCTTAACATGAACTTTGTAATATGTTGAATGAAATAACTTGAAAATATTGTTTTAAAACTTGTAACATTAGAAACATTAACATAGTGACTTAACATTTTAACATAATTTTTCATAGAAATGCAAGGCAAGTATTTTGTGAGGCGAATTATCCATAAACATGACTTCCATTAATTATGACTGAATTAAACAACAAATTGTTATGTATTTTTGAATGCTTTTCCAAAATGTTTGCATGGCTTTAGTTTGTATCCTGCAAAGTTATAGTACTTCATAGTAGACAATGTTTTTAGTAACAATACGCCCATCTTCTAATAAATCACCTTGACTTTCATTTTTTTCAATGTAAACTTTAATAGCCTGTGGATTTTTGCACCGTGACAATGCAACGTACAATTGACCATGTGCAAATACTGGTTCTTCCAAAAAAATACCCACAGATTTGAAAGTTTGACCTTGTGATTTATTAATGGTCATGGCAAATGCCATAATAATGGGAAATTGTCTTCTTTGAAGGATAAAAGGGAGACTACTTTCACTTGGTGCTAAATCTATTCTTGGTATGAAAACTCTCTCTCCTTTATGGGTCCCAGTTAAAATTTCAGCATCTATAAAATGGTCCCTTAATTGTTGAACAATTAATCTTGTGCCATTGCATAGGCCTTTTTTGGGGTTCATATTTCGCAGTAACATGATAATTGCACCTTTCTTTAGCTGCAAAATATGTGGTGGCATTCCAGAAGGAGTTAGAGAGTTTATGAATTCAGTCGAAAAGTTAGCCTGACTTTCATTGTCATCAGCAAGTACAGAATCAGCACTGTGATAATTTCTTTGTGGTGCATTAATTTTTTTAAAGATTTCATTATTGAGGATTAATGCATCTTTATTTTTACACGTCAGTATGACTTGGTTGGCAAGCTCGGAATATTCTTCGTTATTGATGCTCCCTTCAAATATAGCCGATATAATATCTTGTTGACAAATCATCTGAGGTGGGATCTCTACAGTGTCGTCAGCTAAATGTAGTATTTTTTCTGTTCTGCCTTCTCCAATTTTAATAAGCCAATCATTGAAATCATTTTGTCCTTCTGATCTCATATTTTGTTGCAGTTGAAGAAGGGTAAAATGTTTCCATACTGTGCTTGACTTGATACAGGTTTCGATAATGTCAGTTCGATTTCTATGTACAACAACAGGTAATGTTTGTCTAAAATAGCCACCCAACAACATTACCTTTCCACCAAATGGAAAAATATTATCCATGACTTCACGAAGCAAACGGTCAATACATTGGAGGGCATAGCATGACATCATTGTGGCCTCATCTATTATAATTAATTTACATTTCTTAAATTTCTTTGCTTGTAAGGATGTCATGCGAATATCTGACACAGAATTTTCTAAAATCGGCACTGGCAGTTTAAATCCACTATGAACAGTTCTTTCACCTTCTAATAAAAGTGCAGCAATTCCAGTAGTGGCAAACGCCATTGCTATTTGTCCTTGTGCTCGTACTGAACTCATTAATAAATTGTACAAATAGGTTTTTCCTGATCCGCCAGTTCCATCAAGATAGAAATAACGCTCTGTCACCATGTCATCATCTATTGCATTTTTAATGGCATGAAATGCTTGCAATGTAGTGTATTTAAAGTTGCAAGTCTTTCTTCTGTTCTTTCTGCTTGTAGTTGAATGTCATAGTCTTCAAAGTTTATGTCATCTATAAGACCTGGATCAGGCAAATTAAAACTTGCACAACTTAATCCATGAGTTAAAAAGACTTCTTGGATTTCCATTAACGATTTTAAGTGTGCAATGGGTTCATTGTATCGTCGCATAAAGTCTTCAGCCATATTACTTTTAAAAGTCTCCCACAAAGCTAATGCATTTGGAGCATTTGAGAAGATACAAATAAAAGCAAATTGTTCTCTCATCTGTCGTTGCATTTGACATTGTGCTGCTTCTTCTAAACATCTTTCCCACTCTGTGTCATCAGCAAGTACGTTTCTATGTCTTGCAGCTAAATGGAAGGATTCATATACAATGTCATTAACAGTTCTTAATTGTTCAAAACTTTGTGCTCCTGGAACATTTAAAAGTAATATCCGTAAGCAAAAACGTTCAACGTCTCTTGGACTGACTGTGTAAATTTGTGGAATTATTTTATTGCCTCTGGTTTTTCTTGGTCTCCATAATCCATTCACAAAAACATAGTGATATTGAATTTCAATATATAAGTATTGTGTTGCTTGAGCATCATTTGAATTTAATGCAAACCATGCAGTTAGTGTAGTGTGACGATCCTTACTTTGGGCCAAGGCATTCATTTCATTTCCAGCATGGAAATAGACTAAATGTCGTTGTGGCAAATGTACTGCTAATCTATATACTGCATGTGATCTATCATGCATTTCAAATTTTAAAAGCCACCACATAGCTTCTGGTGCACTGACATAGCGAGCATCTACATGAGATGCAAGTTCATCATGTACTAACTCACTACATTCAGGGTTGTCTGCACTTTTGACGACTACAGTAGCTGCATCATAGCCTTTGTAAATATATTTGTAGACATATTTAATGGATTTGATGGAAGTGCAGGCTTCTACGTTGATGTGGGTGTTGTACTTCATGAGTAAATGTGGATTGTAGGGTACTACATATCTATTGTCCACTTTTTTTCCACGAATAATGGCACTATCTCCTTCTCTTCTTTTATAAAGTGGATATCCATCACAATTTGCATATGTTTTGTCTCTATAATCTTTTGGAAAATCTTTTGAACATTTATTATTTTCCATACATGGTGATTGTGGATTAAGGTCTCAACAGGGTCCATGAATCATGCGATGAGTAACAATCTCATATAGTCTACCATATAGTTCTGGATCTGGTAGTTCAGCAACTATGACTGCATTCACTTTGTCCGAAGTATCTAATTTATCTTTCTCTTGAAGTATTATGAGAAGATGTGCATGTGGAAGGCCTCTTTTTTGAAATTCAATGGTATATACATAAGCAAGACATTTGCCAAATAACTGATTTACAGTGAAGTCACGTATTAATTCATTTAATTTGATCTTAAAAACTCTGGCTACTAAATCTGTTCGATCTGAAGCACTTTGTCCAAGAAGTAGATTTTGATTAATTTCTGGCCATTGTGGATTACATGTAAATGTCACAAATAAATCTGGTTTTCCAAATTTTGTCACAATAGCCATAGCATCATTGTATCTTTCTCTCATATTTCGAGGAGATCCTTGAAAGGAAGATGGTAAAATGATGGCTTTGCCAGCTGTCATGTCTCTGCTTGTAGCCACGTCAGCAACATAGTCCATGAGTCCACAATATTGTTCTACACGTAGTTTATCTTGTTGATATTTTATAAAGTTTAAATTATTTGCCTCAACTTGCAAATATGAATCAATAATCCATTGTTGTGTTAGTTTTCCACCACATAAAATTGGATTAAATTCATCTCGAATGGCAATTTGAGCTACTTTAAATTCAAGCATAGAAACATTATTTCGGATTCTGGCTTTAGCATTTGGGTAACTGGGAAGGGTTAATTTTGGTTGCCAACCTGCTTCTCCATGTGGGAAAAAGATGGGATATGTCATTGGATCTAAATTTGGACTTAAGATATTAATATTAATAAATGGTTGCTCCTCATTTCTGGGATATACTCTAATGTCTCTTTGAAATGGTGGTTCTCCTTCATCATTCTGAAAGACCATTGCAACTTCATTTGATGTTGGCAAGTTATAACGACGTTTATCAGTATGTCTGTCTCTTTTAAGCACCATATTAACCTTTGGCATGGGTAATTGATGTCTTTGTGCATGAAGTTGTTGTTCATTTTCTATTTCTGCCAATTTTTTGTGTGCTTTACTGTAGGGATTGTTGTCCATAATGTTATTTAGCTCTATGAAAACACTGGGTAAGCATTTTTTATTTTCTTCCATCTGCATACGTTGGTCAACAGCTTCCATTGTATCTAGGACATGTCGTAATGTGTGGTAACGTGTCTCGTATGGTGTTTGCGTGTGTAGCCTCGTTTTCGTTTTATTCGTCGGCCATTTTTTGTGTCGCTTAGCAAATTATTTAGTGTCTAAACTTTTTTTATTTTGAGTGCAATTAAGTTGTAAGTTGCATTTTTGAAGTCGTGGGTGCTCCCTCTTGGTGTAGGTAAGCTTTTTATGTATGTGCTATGTGTATGTATTGTGTTTTTAATTTTGTAATGTTCGCGAGTTGCGTCCGAGTGTTGCGAGGCCGTAATGTGTGTGAACGTGTGTCGTATGTTGTTTGCGAGTGTCGTAATGTGTGTGTCGTGCTCTTTGGGTTGCGACGTGAACTTTGCGAGGTTCGCAGATCTTTGGGTTGGGAATTTGTGTTGTGAATTTTGCAAGGGTCGCAGTTGCTGCAACTGAAGCCCTCTCTTTGCGAGGTCCTCAGGTGCTGGCATGGAGCGCCTGCGGCGCTCCAAGCCAGCAACTGAGGCCCTCGCTTCGCGAGGGTCCTCAGTTGCTGGCAAGGGGCGCCTTCGGCGCTCCATGCCAGCAACTGAGAACCTGGCACAGTGCCCTCGCTTTGCGAGTGCCGCGGGCTCGCTACGCGAGCCACGGCCCTCGCAAAGCGAGGCCCGCGGGCTCGCTACGCGAGCCCGCAGCGTTAGCAACAACTCGTACGCTCACAACTATATATGTGATTATTATTATTATTATATTTATTACTAGCGACTTGCCCGTCAAAAAATGACGGCAATGAGATGTGTATGTTTGGAAAGTTGTTTAGTTATTAATATACGTATTTGACACTTGTTAGATTTTAGTTATGATGAGATAAGTACTATTGTGATATTAAACATGTTTATTTTTGTAAAATGCTCTTTTGGTCAACAGTAACTGTTAAAGCATTTTGTATTAAAAGTATTAACATTTGAATGTAAGAACAGTTTAACTTTAATTTAATCAGTATTGTAAACTTGAGGACATGGTTTTTTAACATGCAAGTTCTATCTCAAGAATTGTTAACTTAAATATACATTGAATCCAGAGGAAGGCAAACTGTAAAAACCCTCCTTGAAACGTAGCCAATTGTATCAGAGAGGGAAAAAAATTAATTGCTTCCTGACCCCATTAACTGGCGATCAGATTACTCCATGGATTAATGTTTAACATAAAAGACAACATTTACATTGTGACTTAAAACGTGGTTGATGTTAACATGAACTTTGTAATATGTCTAAGTAAGGAACTTGAAAATATTTTTTTGAAACTTGTAACATTAGAAACAGTAACATAATTAACATTTTAACATAATTTGTAAAAATAATGCAAGGCAAGTGTTTTGTGAGGCTAATCATCCATAAACAGTATACTTCCATTAATTATGACTGAATTGTTTATTGATTTGTATTTTTCAATGGTTGACCTTTGTTTGTTGCTATAGTAATTGTTTTAAATCGCACATATAGTTTGGTCTCTGGAAAAGTAGTTCTCTAAAAAGAGAACGCAAGAACTTAATCTTGTTGCACGCTGTGTAAGCTCTGTTCTGTATGTGTTTGACAATTTAATGTATTTTAACAGGAAAATATTGTTTTTGTAAGTGTAATTTTTGTTGCGTAATAATGACCGTTTGATGGGAACAGACATTTATGTGTATTTGTTTTAAAAATGTGGTGGTTATATTGTAGCCAAGGTCAGCATATGCTTTTGAATTTGTTTTGCATGGCTTTTGTTTCTTTAATGAAAAGTTAAAGTACTTCATAGTAGACAATGTTTTTAGTAAAAATACGTCCATCTTCTTATAAATCACCTTGCCTTTCATTCTTTTCAATGTAAACTTTAATAGCCTGTGGATTTTTGCACTGTAATAACGCAACGTACAATTGGCCATGTGCAAATACTGATTGTTCTAAGAAAATACCCACAGATTTGAACGTTTGTCCTTTTGATTTATTAATGGTCATGGCAAATGCCATAATGATGGGAAATTGTCTTCTTTGAAGTATAAAAGGGAGACTACTTTCACTTGGTGCTAAATCTATTCTTGGTGTGAAAATTCTCTCTCCTTTATGGGTACCAGTTAAAATTTCAGCATCCATGAAATGGTCCTTTAATTGTTGAACAATTAATCTTGTCCCATTGCATAGGCCTTTTTTGGGGTTCATATTTTGCAGTAACATGACAATTGCACATTTCATTAGCTGCAAAATATGTGGTGGCATTCCAGAAGGAGTTATTGAGTTTATGAATTCAGTGGATAAGTTTGCCTGACTTTCATTGTCATCAGCAAGTACAGAATCAGCACTGTGATAATTTCTTTGTGGTGCATTAATTTTTTTTAAGATTTCATTATTGAGTATTAATGCATCCTTATTTTTACACGTCAGTATGACTTGGTTGGCAAGCTCGGAATATTCTTCGTTATTGATGCTCCCTTCAAATATAGCCGATATAATATCTTGTTGACAAATCATCTGAGGTGGGATCTCTACAGTGTCGTCAACTAAATGTAGTATTTTTTCTGTTCTGCCTTCTCCAATTTTAATTTCTTTGTGGTGCATTAATTTTTTTAAAGATTTCATTATTGAGGATTAATGCATCCTTATTTTTACACGTTAGTATGACTTGTTTGGTAAGATATGAATATTCCTGGTTATTTATGCTACCTTCAAATACAGTCGATATAATATCTTGGTGACAAATCATATGAGGTGGGGTCTGCACAGTGTCGTCACGTAAATTTGGTATTTTTTCTGCCTTCTCCAATTTTAATAAGCCAATCATTGAAATCAGTTTAGCCTTCTAATATCATGTTTTGTTGTAGTTGAAGATGGGTAAAATGTTTCCATAGTGTGCTTGACTTTATACAGGTTTCGATAATGTCAGTTCGATTTCCATGTACAACAACAGGTAATGTTTGTCTAAAATCGCCACCTAACAACATTACCTTTTCACCAAATGGAAAAGTATTATCCATGACTTCACGAAGCAAACGGTCAATACATTGGAGGGCATAGCATGACATCATTGTGGCCTCATCTATTATAAATAATTTACTTTTTTTTATTTTTTTGCTTGTAATGATGTCATGCGAATATCTGACACAGAGGTTTCTAAAATCGGCACTGGCAGTTTAAAGCCACTATGTACAGTTCTTCCACCTTCTAACAAAAGTGCAGTAATTCCAGTAGTGGCAAACGGCAGTGCTCTTTGACCTTGTGCTCGTACAGAACTCATTAATAAATTATATAGATACGTTTTTCCAGGTCCATCAAGATAGAAATAACGCTCTGTGACCATGTCATCATCTATTGCATTTTTAATGGCATTAAATGCTTGCAATTTTAACGTATTTAAAGTTTCAAGTCTTTCTTCTCTTCTTCCTACTTGTAATTGAATGTCATAGTCTTCATAGTTTATGTCATCTATAAGACCTGGATCAGGCAAATTAAAACTTGCACAACTTAATCCATGAGTTAAAAATACTTCTTGGATTTCCATTAACGCTTTTAAGTGTTCAATAGGTTTATTGTATTGTTGCATAAAGTCTTCAGCCATATTACTTTTTAATGTGTCCCACCAAGCTAATGCATTTAAAGCATTTGAGAAGATACAAAAAAATACAAATTGTTCTCTCATCTGCCGTGGCATTTGACATAGTGCTGCTTCTTCTAAACATCTTTCCCATTCTGTATCATCAGCTAGTAAGTTTCTATGTAAGCAAAAACGTTCAAGATCTCTTGGACTGACTGTGTAAATTCTTGGGATTATTTTATTTCCTCTGCTTTTTCTAGGTCTCCATAATTCATTCACAAAAACATAGTGATATGGAATTTCAATATATAAGAATTGTGTTGCTTCTGAATCTGTGGGACTAAATTCAAACCATGCAATTAGTGTAGTGTAACAATTTTCACTTTGGGCCAAAGCATTACTTTCATTTCCAGCATGGAAATACACTAAAAGTCTTTGTGGCAAATGTATTGCTAATCTATATACTGCATGTGATCTATCATGCATTTCAAATTTTAAAAGGCGCCACATAGCTTCTGGTGCACTTACATAGCGAGCATCTACATGAGATGCAAGTTCATCATGTACTAACTCACTGCTTTCAGCGTTGTCTGCACTTTTGACGACTACAGTAGCTGTATCATAGCCTTTGTAAATATATTTGTACACATATTTAATGGATTTGATGGAAGTGCAGGCTTCTACATTGATGTGTGTGTTATACTTCATCAGTAAATGTGGATTGTAGGGTACTACATATCTATTGTCAACTTTTTCCCCACAAATAATGGCACTATCTCCTTCTCTTCTTTATAAAGTGGATAGCCATCACAATTGACATAGGTTTTGTCTCTATAATCTTTTGGAAAATCTTGGGAACATTTATTATTTTCCATACATGGTGATTGTGGATTAAGCTCACCACAGGGTCCATGAATCATGCGATGAGTAACAATCTCATATAGTCTACAATATAGTTCTGGATCTGGTAGCTCAGCAACAATGACTTCATCCACTTTGTCAGCAGTATCTAATTTATCTTTTTCTTGAAGTATTATGAGAAGATGTGAATGTGGAAGGCCTCTTTTTTGAAATTCAATGGTATATACATAAGCAAGACATTTGCCAAATAAGTGACATATAGTGATGTCACGTATTAATTCATTTAATTTAATCTTAAAAACTCTGGCTACTAAATCTGGTCTATCGGAAAAACTTTGGCCAAGAAGTAAATTTTGTGTAATTTCTGGCCATTGTGGATTACATGTAAATGTAATAAATAAATCGGGTTTGCCGAATTTGGTGACAACAGCCATAGCATCATTGTATCTTTCTCTCATATTTCGAGGAGATCCCTGAAAAGAAGATGGTAAAATTATGGCTTTGCCAGCTGTCATGTCTCTGCTTGTAGCCACGTCAGCAACATAGTCCATTAGTCCAGAATATTGTTCTACACGTAGTTTATCTTGTTGATATTTCATAAAGTTTAAATTATTGGCCTCAACTTGCAAATAGGAATCAATAATCCATTGTTGTGTTAGTTTTCCACCACATAAAATTGGACTAAATGCATTTCGAAGGGCAATTTGAGCTACTTTAAATTCAAGCATAGAAACATTATTTCAGATTCTGGCTTTAGCATTTGGGTTACTGTGAAGTGTTAATTTGGTTGCCAACCTGCTTCTCCGTGTGGGAAAAAAGTGGGATATGTCATTGAATCTAAATTTAGACTTAAGATACTCATATTAATGAATGGTTGCTCCTCATTTCTGGGATATATTCTAATGTCTCTTTGAAATGGTGGTTCTCCTTCATCATTTTGAAACACCATTGCAACCTCATTTGATGTTAGCAAGTTATAACGACGTTTATCAGTATGTCTGTCTCTTTTAAGCACCATATTGACCTTTGGCATTGGTAATTGATGTCTTTGTGCATGAAGTTGTTGTTCATTTTCTACTTCTGTCAATTTTTTATAAGCTTTAGTGTAGGGGTTATTGTCCATAATGTTATCTAGCTCTATAAAAACACTGGGTAAGCATTTATTATTTTCTTCCAGCTGCATACGTTGGTCAACATCTTCCATTGTATCTAGGACATATAGTTGAGCAAATTTTCTTTGCTCTCCTTTCTCTGGATGTAAATGGGAAGTACGATGGTTAATTTGGCCTTGGACTTTAAAACAGTAAGGACCATGTCCTGGTACATTAGCAGCTAATGTTGCCCCCATAGATTCAAAGCATATGGCACTATTGTAGGATCTTATGTTTGTCGTAAAATGTTTGTAGTTTGGAAACGTAGGTTCAGTCATAATGTTTTGTAAATAGATTGGAAATTCTTTTCTTTCTGGAAGTTTGAACTTGCCTTTTTGACAGCAACTAATAAATTGTCCATCTCTGAGTCTCTCCTGTTTAAAATAATAAGCCTCACAAAACTGACATTGAGTATTCATGTCCCCACAATTATGAACCCTTTACTGCTAAAGACTTGAGTAAAGGACAATTTGCAAAGCATATATCAGTTTCATTTTCAAATTCATCAGGTGAAATGTCATGTGATGTTTCAGGAACAGGTTCTAAATCCTTTCTTTTTTTGGTGGCTTTTTTTTATATATCTTTTATTGGTTTAGGTAAATCGTCATGTAATGTTTCAGGAAGAGGTTCTAAATGCTTTGTTTTTTTGGTGGCTTTTTTTGGTATATCTTTGATTTTTTCAGGTAAAATGTCATCTGATGTTTGTGTAACAGGTTCTAAATGCTTTTTTGCTTAGTAGCTTTTTTTGGTGTATCCTTAATTTTTGCAGCTGATAGTCTTTTGCTTGCAATTCTTTTGCATTCTTTTTCTCGTCGAATTTCCTTCTCCTCTGGTGTCTGCTGGTTGGCCCATCTCTCTTGTCGTTCTCTAGTTTGACGTCTTGTCTTTTCTTGTTTGCTCTCGTTATCAGCCATGTTAATCTGTAAAATAAAATAATGTATAATTAGTTTAGATTGAGATGTTAAGTTTGTTTTTTACATTTTTTATTATCAAAAGTTTGTTTATATGTGCTTGTAGTTCATTGTAGCGGTACTTTCTTTGTATTGTTAAATACGTTTTTTTTTTTGCGTAGGTTGTAATTTTTGCCTTACATGAATAGCGCACTCAAGGAAATGACACAATACCTTCTTCTACATGTAGTAGGTGTATAATGTTTATTGAAATGTATATATTTTTTTGTTTTGGTCATTTATTTTTTTGTTGTACTTTTGACTTACAGGCATAGTAGAGGGCAAAAATTAGTCTTTGTAATTTTTGCTACAGGGGATTGTCGTAATAGTATTTTGATATTTTATTTAAAGGCTTATATGTTCGAGCTATGAAAAGTATATTTTTTTTTTGGGTATTAGTACTATTTTTTGTAGTATTCTTTTTTATGTGTGTGTTTAGGTTTTTTTGCTTAATATTGTACATTACGACTGGTAATTGAGTATGATAAATGTTATGTAGTGTGTGTGTTTTGACACTTTTGTGGACTATGTAGTTTTCTTTATTTATTTCTTTTTTTTGTGTAGATTGAAGTTTGGGTTTAATGTTAAACATTGTTGTCCATAAAAGACAAATAATAGGTAAATGACAAATGTGTCAGTAATATTTTGGTAAAGGTTATAATTATTGGGTGTTATTGTTGTTTTTTTTTTTCTGTTGACATGGATGCAGAGCAAACATGATTATTTAGTTTTCTGTTTTTTTAATTGTTATACTGTACCTTGTTTGAAGTGGGATTTCTAGCAAAATCTTTCTTTGTCCGATGCTCTTCACGCAGTGTCTGTTGTAAAAGAAAAAGTAAAATGTTATTTGATTTGAATGTATTTGTAATGAATAGCATATTTCATTGTTTTGGTCTATTGTATCTGTTATGGTGAATTTTTCTGCTATGCTGTTTTTTTTGCAACCTTTTAAAAATACTTTAATTGTATTTGTATATTCCAGTTATCCTTTTTTTTTACTGTAATTATTAATGTTTTTACTATTTTCGATATGATCACAATGTTTTTAGCATTATCCTTTTTTGTGTCCACCACTTTTGGTATGCTTATTTAGGTTTCTTTGTAAGGCTTATAGGTTCTTAAACAGTAAAGAAGAATATTAATTAACTTTTCTATGTGTTTATGTGATTTTTGGTACAATCCTTTTTTGTGTCCACCATATGTTGCATACTTTATTTGCTTAATTAGTCTTTTTTATGAGGATTAAATGTTGTTGTACAGTGAAAATTAATGTTTTTCCTATTTTGGATATGATCGCAATGTTTTTAGCATTATCCTGTTTTATGTCCACCACTTTTGGTATGCTTATTTAGGCTTCTTTGTAAGGCTTATAGTTTGTTAAACAGTAAAGAAGAATATGAATTTACTTTTCTGTGTGTTTTTTGGTACAATCCTGTTTGTGTCCACCATATTTTGCATACTTTATTTGTTTAATTAGTCTTCTTTATGAGTATTCAATCATGTTGGAGAGTAAACATTTATGTTAATTGCCTTTTGTATATCATGTTGTGCTTTTTATTTTTATCCTGTTTTGTGTTGACCACTTTTTGGTTGCTGCATTTGGCTTGTGGGTGATGGTTGGAGGTTATTTTACAGTAAAGAGGAGGAATAGTTTTGTTTTATGTATGTTGCAAATGTTTCAGATGCTATCCTGTTTTGCGGCCACCTCTTGTTTTTTGGGTTTTTTGTGAAACTGTCTGTCTTCATAAATTGTATAGGTCTTTGTGAAGTTTGTTGAACAGTGTTTTTTTCTTTATTCAATTTGTATGTATTTTTTTTTATTTTACTTGAAATTGTTATATTGGCGGCCATTAAACATATATAGTTCCTTTTTTTCCCCAACTTTTTCTACTAGACCTTGATAGAAGTGTTGTTCTTGTCCGAATGACAGAGGGTCCCCTCCTGCCAATCTTAATCCGCCAGTCTTCTTGTACTAATACCCCAAAAAAAAAAAAAAACTTTTCATATATAAAAACATATAAGCCTTTCTGTTTGAAAAAGAAAGTTAAATGGTTAATTGTATATTTCTTCTTTTTGATTTAGCAAAGCATGGTCTTTTTCAGCATGTAGTGCATTCTTCTTTCTTACCTCTTCTTCTTTCTTTGTGTTCTTTAAAAGTAATTCTCTTTTTACAGTCCACGGTGCAAATTCTTCAGTGACGCTGTTGATGCAGAGTCTGTTTGAATAGTGAAAAAATGGGCAAAGATTCAGCTTTAGGTTCCATATGTATTAGTGTCATATTATTTTTTGCTATGAGTTGCAGTAAATTAATGTCATTTAAATATACTTGTTTAATTAGTTTTGGTTAACATTAGTTTGTTGTAGGGCCTATACACATAAATGTGCATGTCACATGTCACTATACATGAATCACATTTTCATACTTAAAGTTTTTTTTTTTTTTTCCTGTCTTGATAATAAAATGTAATATATTATAGCTTACCTCTCAGTTTTAATTTGCACAGTGTAAAGTAGGAAATTAGGAAATTATTCTCTTCTCAAGTAACAGCAGCAGTTAACTATCCAGTCACTCCGTTCATCACCTGAGTAGAAATGTAGAATTTTCTGGAAAGTAGGCAGTATTTATAAACTTTGAGGTGCCTCGGACCGTTAGAACGCAATACGCATGCGCTATTTGCTTTCCTGCTTACAATTTGCGTTCCATCCGCCATTTTATGCGTAGTAGTTTTCAAAATGGTGGTTAATATCTGTGTGGTACGTGCCGCATAGTATGTGTTTCAGTTTTGCCAGTCACTGTAGTATTGTTGCGTCTGTAGCCTTGTTTTCTTTTTGTTCGGCGGCCATATTTTCTCTTGCTTAGGTGATTTTCAGCAGTTTAAACTCGTTTGTTTGGACTAAAATGGACGTGTAAATTCACTTTTCAAATTGCTGGATACCCCCCCTTGCTGTTAAAAAGCTTTTTATGTGTTCGTTGTTTTTAATTATTGTGTTTCTGATGTTTTCTTGCACGCCGTTTTCGGACTTTTTTTGCGTGTTCGGAATTGCTAGGGACGCAGTTGCTTTTTTTTCTAAGTCGTGCTTGTGTGTGTTAACCGCGTGTGCGGCGCCTTTGAGCCTACACCTCCGCATTTGCAGACAAACACAGCCGACGTTGGAGCCTCCACCTTCCACAAATGCGTCCCCTCGCTTCACGGGGATCCACATTTTGCTTCGCGAGGGACGCAGTTCTTGTGGGCTCGCTATATGCTCACAACTATATATGTGATTATTAATCTATTGCATAATAACTTGGGGTCACTAGTTTACAGATATAGGAATGTGACACAAATGTGATGTATGTGGATGTTCCGAAACCCCAACTATTGAAAACACACGGACACAGTGAAAGCGGTATAACAAAGCTTTATTTCATACACAGAGCACACTCAGAAATGTACAAGACTATGCATTAATATCATGGGTGTGGTGTAGGCAGATCCCGGAAGGGCAAGAGGCTTTTGGGGAAAAGGAGATGCCTAAAGGGCGCAATGTCATAGTCTAGAATAATCACGATGCATAGCATCTACCACTACACCACTGCAACCAGAATTCGATGAACAAAAGGATCATCAGAAATCACTCCATTTAATTTAAGTAACCAGTAATGCGCAGAGCACTTACTTTTGGTTAGCATCTATTCAATTAAGCAGGCGCATAAACATCTGGACTATCGCATCCAAACCAGTTTCACACATAGTGTTCCGAAAACAAAAAAACTAAAAAAAGGTGGTCAAAAAAAAAAATTGGAAGAGAATAAAAAAAAACAAAAAAAACATGCATGTACAGTACAGTTCTACATACTGTAAGTAACAATATACCACCTCAACTGATTTCCATCTGCAAGCATTACTAACCTATAGCTAGTTCTCAGGATAACTCACTGGCCATGACCATTAATAATGCTATCTCATCTCACAATAAATGCTTAATTGTTACCAGCGTCAGTGGTCAAGGTGTACTATCACCTTCTCCATATGATATAGTTAATCAACATTGATATCACATCCATCAGCTATACAGCAATATGGGAAAAATACCCATTAATACTGAGAGGACACAAAGGACAGCAGCCAGATTCACTCTTACTTACATCAGACACAAGGATCTGTTTTCATACTGATATTGAGGAGAGGATCACATGCTTCACCAGTGCATGTATTAATGTTGGCTTTCATTTACATGCCATTGTGAGACTTTTCAAGTCCACCACATAGCGGTATACGTCTACTTTTAAGCCAACAGCAATCATATCTTAGATATCTGTATATATGATAGATTTAATATAGTGGGAGCTACATGTTAAGCGGGAGGGGGGCTGCCATTGAAGGTTTGTCTACCTGAGAGGCACTGGGAAGATCTTACAATTACTTAATTTCTTTGACAATGCTTGCAGATGCAGAAAATACCTTCATGGAGCTGAATTGTGCCTAAAAAAAAAAAAAAAACACTTGCAAAATAAGGCCTTAGAAAAGGTAGGGACTGCAGAATCTCTTCTCAACAGCATTCCTCAGTGACCGCCAATTGGTGAAATAATAAACAGAACCCTACGTGTCCACAGAGAAGGGGGTCATGAACCATGTGATGGGAGGTAGTGTAGGAGATTAAACATTTTTGTAAAGAACACAGTGACCTATAACAGTTTCCAGTGTGGGCTAACAGTTTAACCACAAAGCACCCGATAAGGAAACAGATGCTAATGTATATGCTAAAATTTTGGTAAAGAACTTTGACGTGTTATTTTTCTAATGCTATAAAAAACAGCTTGGGGTCAGTGCCCTCAGAGACTCACTGCAGTACCTGTCTGCTGTGTTGTGACATTCTCTCCATGCATGAATACATTTTGAAACTGCTGAAGATGTCTGCACTTTCATTTTTTCCTGGCATTCTGTGGTGAATCCCAAAACAGGGTGGGATTTTTCTCCAACATCTTGGCGCACAACGTGGGGCTCCAATGTCTGTCCAACCTAGCATTCAGAGTGACTGTTTTCTCCAAGGGAGATTCCCAACCAATTCAACCAGAGGTACGCAGAGTCGCCTTGGATAAAATCTGTTTAATGGCTTCAGGTTAAGTCTCTTTCGAGCACCGGACCCTCATAAGGAGTGTGGATGGTGACAGAGCCCAGATATGAACCAACCCCTTTGGATCACCTCAGAACCAGGTAAGAATGTTATATAATATAGATTGAGTTGATAAAAATGGAAGATGATAGATTCTGCATTCTGAGTTGTAGTGGTAACATACTTGGATGAGATTCTTGCTAGAAGTGTACATACTAACAGGTGTGGCTGGTTAGTCGAATGGTAAATGAAGGTGAGAATCAAAGGGCGCATGTGTAAAGTATCTATGTATCTCACAGCTCACAGCACTTTGAAGCTCTCACAATAGTGCCTTTTCAGGGTCCCTCTTAAGAGTCCTCTGTCCCGAGAGAAAAGTAATTTGCCCAATAACGCTCCACCAATGGAGGATGTAAAGAGATTGAAAATGCCCATAGTCAAAGCCAGGAACACTTAGAGGAAGCCAGTAACACTTAGCGGAAGCCAGTAACACTTAACCGAAGCCAGTAACACTTAGCCAAAGCCCGGACAATATTTGATCAAGCAAGTACCTCGAAAGACCGCCCAAAAAATAAAATAATATACAAATTAAATTAAAAACCTAAGAAAATCGACTAAGCGAGGAAAAAAATGGCGGCCGAAAAAACGTAATTTTTCTCAAACAGGATCAAAATGAGGCTGAAGCCAGTAACACTTAATTGAAGCCAGTATCATGGACTGTAAATGTGGAAAATGTCTATGTTGGTAAAACGTTACGTCAATTTAGACGTAGAATCTTAGAACACGTTTATTCTATACTGCATGAACTTGACACCCCAGTGACAAGGCACATAAAAACTCATCATAATAATGACCTCAAGTGTATAACATTTTTCATAACAAAATTGGGGCCCAGAAAAGGTAATTTAGATCAGATCCTATTGCAAAAAACAATGCAAATGGATCTTCCTACTCGATTGCCAGTCTCCAAAAGGCCTAAACAAGGGGTTCTCATTTCAGCTTTTATTTAATGATTTAATATACGTAGATTCCCTGTATGATAATATATATTTTGCGTATACAGAATCTGGGTTTAATTACAATAAATATACTTTTGGATTTAAAAGTACAAAGTTAATGTTGTACTTCTTTCATAAGCACAGAAGAAGCTAGTGAGAAGAAAATACTGCAAATTATCACTAGTTCACCATTTTATTCCATAAACACATGCATGCATTATTGTAGTATTATTAATTACATAACACTTTTTTTTAATTGTTATTTTATCTTTCATTTACAATAATATAATTCAATTAGGTCACAGAATGAATAAATACAGATTTAAAAGCATCCCCCCTGATGAATAGATACACACAATATCTAGTACCTGGTGCTTCAATACAAACTTTAATGTATTGGGAAAAAAAAAGTTTCTTTCTCACTTCACATTGTTAAATTGGAGATTTCATATCTTCATATTATTAGTTTATTATTTATTCACTTTGTTCACACATTGATCTATTTAATTATTATGTTTTAATTAACATATATTTGTAGTATTTTTAGCATGCTTATGATACACTTATTTGGATATTTGGTTAATGAATGAGGTTACCCAGATGAAAAAATGGGGAATTCTCCCTTAGAAGATAGTATACCTGGAAAGTAGTCAGGTTGGACACAATCGCAGGACCGGAGTTGAGGTCACTCCTATTTTTAAACTAAGATTTCTGAAAAGATATATCCTACTGCACAGAGTGCAATATACATCTATACATGAAATAATGGGATTGGCATTTGGCATATACAGTAAGATTATTGTCTATCTTGCAGTAAAAGAATATTAGAAAATATTACATTGAAAAAACAGAAGTGGGGTCACTTCCAGGTTTGAATATAAATGCCTGTATTGGTTGTGATGTGTGCAGGGTCATATACCAACCATTAAAATATGTATACAGGTCAAAAGTGTGCCAGCTTCTATCAGAGTTAGCCTGATATATACTGATTTGCTATGATTGTGTTGTAATACAATATAACAGAAGATTGGTTAAAATACAAGACTTTGCAAAACCGGAAATGAGGTCACTTCCGGTTTTGAAACGATATTGATACTGAAAAAAAGGGAATATATACCTTTGAAAAAATGCTGCTTATATAAATAGATAATTGAAGGTAGCCACCTCACATTGTGGATAACCTACTGGACTTGTTTGGAAGTTCAGAGGAGATATATTCAAAGTTTAAAATACTGCTAAACCGGAAGTGACATCACTTCCGTTTTTTTACACTTGATGACGTCATTATCCACGTTGCTTTGCGGGCTTTATAAACCCACAGGTTTAGATTTTAACTAGGATTTATTAACATGGCCACCCACTGAGGAAGCCACTTGTTTGTTGGAGGAAACGATCGTCTGGAAAGATTAAAATAGGACCAATAAGCTAGCAGAAAGGTGCTCCGGTGTGAGGATATATACAAGCTGCAATCTTACTGCCTTCGTCCATGCTAAGTACAATCTTTTGGGCTAGAAATTAAGATAGGCTTGTTAATGCGACAATGTTTGGCTAACTCTTATGGTAGAAAAAAACCCTATTCACCTCATATAAATATATAGATTCAATAGACTTTATATTAGGGTAGCTTTAAAGGTTCTTAAAGGAATATATAAAACTGTAGATCTTGACTATTACTATATTGCTGAGAGAACTAATCCCTAAAAAGACACATTTCTTTGCCAAGTAATAAGTGAATTCCGATGTATTTAGAACACATATGATCTATACTCCTTATAATATTGTCAATCAGCATACCATTTTTAAATCAAATTTTATTACTTCTAGTCCTTCCAGTACATATATTCCAGACAAATTATTGGGAGATTTTTTCCCTTTTCTAAATATATGAGTACATGTCCACTAGATATGAGTAATGTGGCTCACCTTTTATCCTATAAAGCAATAGGGCTCTAGTCAGAATTTGGCTCTTTCTACATTAGGTTGAGTGCCTGAGGTAGGAGGTATCCACCAAGATCACAGGGTTCCTGCTACTCTAACCCAGGTGTGGGGATCTCAACCACATTTATTTTGCCCTTGCTCCATTTATATGGTATATGGACAATACTCATAGTTGTTTGTTTAAATATATACTGAAGGGTTTTGGATATTGAACCTTTTTAAATCGCCACTGTCTACTTGGATGTGTATATTATAAGTCAGTATGAAGCACTGGGAAACCTTTGATGGTAGATCTTCATTGATTACATGTGAGAATTTAAAAAGACAGTCAAAATGCTTTCTTTACCCGAACTGTGCTCTAAGATATAGGACTAGCCCTACTTGTCACACGCAGCATCACCCCATCAGAATTTTCAGGAGGAAAAAGTTCTGGATCCTGCAGGGACAGGCCCTCTCATTGTCCCCTGGAAGTGAATACATTTGTGCAATCCTGATTTACTCCCACCTTGGCACCTTCTGATTGGCTGAAATATGATTTACATAGTTTTCAGCCAATCAGAAGACTCCATTTCCAAATTGTTACTGGAAGTATCGCTACAAGCCTCAATTGCTGATGGGAAAGGTAAGTGTATTAAAGGTAATATTTATAATGTATTGTTTACATGTTGTTTTTATTTTGTTTATACATTTTATGTATATACATTATTTTTCTTTTTTCCTAGGCGTGCCGGACCTGCGGCAATGAAGGATGGGCCCTTATGCTAGGGACGAAGGCCAGAAACCTGTAGTTGCATTTGGTCAAGGTAAGTGACCTTATTTACCCTATTCTAAGTTTCATGAGGGGGTGGTTTTAGGCAAGATTTAGGGATTTTTTTTGTATGTATTTAGGGGTTAAATGTATGTAGTTAGTGGTTAATTTGTATCAGCCTTATTAAATTAGGATTCGGTCAATTGAAAATGGCTCTATATACGCACAGAGCATATATTTTTTTTGCAGAAGTTGTTAGTTAGTGAAGACCTTGCTTTTGGGTAGAAGTTCACTAACTAAAAACTTCTGTATAAAAATATGCTCTGTGCTTATATAAAGACATTTTCAATTGACCGAATCACAATTTAATAAGGCTGTATGTATTGAGGTATGTATTTTTATTTTCAGTAATTTGGTGTTTTTTTAATTTATTGTAATTACTGTTGGGTAGGTAGTGTAAGTGTTAGTAGGGTAGGGTAGGAGGGGGTTTATAGGATAGGGGTTTACTTTATTTATTGGGTCCAGTTATTTATTGGGTCCAGTTAGTGTTAAATAGGACTAGATGGGGTTAAGTAGGACTAGATGGGGTTACATAGGTCTAGATAGGGGTAAATAGGACTAGATGGGGTTACATAGGACTAGACGGGTTAAGTGGTTAGTGATAGGGTTAATTAGGTATGGGAGGGTTAAATAGGGTTAATTACTTAGATCGTGTTTATTACTTAGAGGGAGGTTTATTACTTAGAGGGGGGTTTATTACTTGGAGGGTGTTTATTACTTAGAGGAGGGTTTATTAGTTAGAGGGGGGTTAATTAATTAGAGGGGATGAGGTTAATAGTGTAGGGGGGTTGATAGTGTAGAGGGGGGTTAATAGTGTAGTGTTTAAACTTTGTGTCATGAGAGTCCTGGAAGACCCCCATGGCACTTATAGTGTTATTGTAGGAGTTAACAGTGTCATATAGGGGTCTATATTGTCCCATAAGCGTCTGTATAGACCCATATGGGACTGAGGGGTTAAATAGGGGCTCCTGGAGGTCTGTATAGACCCCCATAGGAGATGGGGTTAAATAGTCCTAGATAGGGTTAAATAGGAATAGTAGGTGTTACATAGGTCTAGATGGGGTTACATAGGACTAGATGGGGTTACATAGGACTAGATGGGGTTACATAGGACTAGATGGGGTTAAATAGGTCTAGATGGGGTTAAGTGGTTAGTGATAGGGTTAGTTAGGTATGGTGAGGTTTAAATAGGGTTACTTACTTAGATGGGGTTAATTATATAGAAGGGGTTTATTACTTATAGAGGGGTTTATTATTTAGATGCGGTTCATTTAGATTTATTGGTTTATTGGGGTTACTAATAGTGTAGTTTAGCGTAGTGCTTAGACATAGTGTCAAGAGGGTCCTGGGGAACCCTCATGGCACTTATAGTGTTAATATTGGAATTAATTTGTGTCCCATGTGAGTCTGTATAGACCCTTATGTTACTGGGGGGGTTGATTAGAGACTTATGGAGGTGGCTACAGACCCCCATGAGTGATGGGGTTAATTAGGTGCTCATGGAATAGAGCCCCATGAAAAATGGGGTTAATGTGAGGCTAATGGTGCTCTGTATAGAGCTCATGGGTGATGGGGTTAATTAGGGGCTCATGGGGCTCTGTATAGAGCCCCATGAGTGATGGGGTTAATTTGAGGCTCATTGGGGCTCTCTATAGAGCTCCATGAGTGATGAGGTGTATTTGAGGCTAATCGGGCTCTGTATAAAACACCAAGGGCCTCATTCTATTACCGGCCGTAAAACGGCCATAAGGCTGCGATTCCTTGCGGGGGTTCTGTTAACTCGCGATTCTATTATACGGCCCCGCAAGGTTCTCCTCTTACGGCCGGCCGCATATCTTGGAACCGGCCGTAAGCTGAGAAATATAAAAATGCAGAAATAAATTCAAGCCTGCACTGTACAGCTCTGTAAATGCTAGGGATCATATTGGGGGACATGAGGATTAAAAGAAACCCACTCTCAAGCTTGCACATCTGCCCAAACCCGAGTTCAAATTAACTCTTTATTTTCCGGCTGCGGCGTGGGCGGGTCTGAAGTGCTCCAAGCACTCTGGACTTTTTACATGGATATTTTACGGATATTAAAAATTAAATATTTTACGGATTTGAGTATAGGATAATTATGTGCTATTTTTTCTAACACCTAAAATCCCTTTATAGTCTTCTCAAAGTGCAGGATGGCTTTATTTGAGCTATTTTATGTGCTTAATTGGTGCTAGCGGGACCTCTTTCCTGCAAGTAAGCTGCGGTTAGTTTTTAGCCTTGCAGAGAGGGTTCCCGGAGCAATTGAATTGCAAATAGGAATTTCTTAGGCAGAAACTCTTGCGGCCGTTTTAGATCAAAGGCTTTCCTCTGGCGCGAGCGGCCGCAAGAGATAGCAAGGCACCGGCCGCAAGCCTGCCGGAGTCCCCGGCAGTAAGGGAATAGAATAGCCGAATAGCTTGCGGCCGGTCCTTGCGGCCCCGCAACGGCTGCGGCCGCTAATAGAATCGGGCCCCATGTGTGGTGGAGTTAATGAGGGGCTCCTGGGCTCTGTATAGAACCCCATGAGTGATATGGTTACTTTGAGGCTCAAGGGGCTCTGCATAGAGCCTAATGAGTGATGTGGTTAACTAGGGGCTTATGGGGCTCTGTATAGAACTCCATGAGTAACAGGGTTAATTTGAGGCTCATGGGGCACTGTATAGAGCCGCATGAGTGATGGAGTTAATTTGAGGCTAATGGAGCTCTGTATAAACCCTCGTGAGTGGTGGGATTAATTATGGGCTCCTGTGGCTCTGTATAGAACCCCATGAGTGATGGGGTTAATTTGAGGATCAATGGGCTCTGTACAGTTTCCCATGAGTGATTGGGGTCATAAGGAGGCACAGGTGGCTCTTAATAGAGCCCCCTGAGTGATAGGGTTATTTGAGGCTTATTGGGCTCTGTATAGAACCCCATGAGTGATGGGGTTTTTTTTTAAGTTCATGGGGCTCTGTATAGAGCCCCATGAGTGATGGGGTTAATTAGGGCTCATGGGGCTTTGCATAGAGCCCCATGACTGATGGGGTTAATTAGGGGCTGATAGGGCTCTCTATAGAGCCCCATGAGTTATGGGGTTAATTAGGGGCTTATGAATGATACATGAATGATTGTGCTTATTTTTAATGTAGCACGGGTCCTTTAAGGACCTTTAAGGTCCTTTCAGGACCCGTGGCAGGAAATTAGAATTTGCAAGGGTTAATGATGGGGACCCCTAGAATTGGGGGGGGGGGGTTAATTTGAGGTGCCCAGCGGTACTTACAGTACCCTCGTGGCCAGGCTTGCGCATTGGTGTGCTGCAGGTCCTTTAAGGACCTGCAGCAAAACATTTTACATTTTTAAATGCAGCAGACGTCCTGATCGGGACCATCGCTGCAAGGGTTAATATGGGGACCACCCGGGGGTCCCGATGGGGACCCCCATCATTGGGGGGGTTAACGTTAGTTGCAGTGAGTGTACTTACAGTACCCCTGTGGCATGGGGGTAACCATTTGTGTGCTGCGGACCCTTTAAGGGCCCGTGGCGGGGAATTTGAATGTGGGGACACTGCAGTGGTTCCGATGGGGACTACCTGCATGGGATTATTGCGGGGACCCTGTGGGCATATGTAAGGGCTTCTAAAGTCCTTGTGGGTTCTCCTGAGCACATGTAGGACCTTGTGCTGCATTTGCGCGTTACGAGGTGGGATACATTTGCGAAGTGGGAAAAAACGGGCAATTTAATAGGGATTTGCGATTTTAGCCCTGCGAAAGTGACACATCAAAGGCTTCAAAGTGGTGTAGGCCCCGAGTTGCCTGACAAAAATCGGAACCCAATTGAAGCTTTCAAAAAGACGCCAATTGAATAACAAATTTGCCTGCAATTTCCACATGCCACTTCGGAGCTCAAATTCAAAGCAATTGAATAAGGCTATTTATTTTTAAGCCAAAAAAGTATTTCTAGGGGCTTTAAGCTAAAAAATGGGTGCCCTTCAAACGAAACAAAATGTCCCCAGGCTGCTTAGTTTTCCTATTGGTTAATCCAGCCATGGCTTTGACACTGATGCATTCATGCATTTGATTACTGAGATCCTATGTTTCCATTACATTCATTTCATGTTAAACTAATATTGATGTTGTTATGGCCAAGTGTTTACACTTTCCATACTAAATCTCATGTTAATTTCATTATAATTTAACACCATTTCACATATTAGTGCACACAATCGGCATTAAGTGTTAAGTCATGATGCTTGTTTTTCCAAACTCTTTTATAGGAGGACCCTCATGGCACTTATAGTGTTAATGTGAAGGTTAATCATTGTAACGAAATCCCCTATTTTACAGACTTCACGAACCCACCTGTTCGGTTATTTGAGGATTTACAATGGGCTTTCGTGGAAATACCTAATAAGACAAACTTCAGTCGATGATTCTGAGAACTGTGTTTGTGGGATCTGAGCACTTTTTGCCTAGAATATGCACTCAGATCTCAGCTATCTGGGGATATGTGGAACTTCAAGTTTACATTGTGTAAAAACAAAGTTATACATTTTTATTCTGTTTTATTAAAACAAAGAAGCCATGTTCCTTTCTTCCTGGAGATAATATAGGCTCTCTGTGCTACCTTAATTTAATTACCTCCAGGATAGAAAAGAGGGAGTGACTTATGTGTAAGGGGAGTGCTTATGCTATAGCCACTGTGATTGGCTACTGTTTTTCCTTTGTCCACCAGGAGGAAGTCCTGAGATAGACCGGGCGTGTAGCCCACAGTAAAGAGTTCATGTTTACCCCTTCATGAAGTTTTGACTCATGTTTGGGGGATTGGAGCTATAATCACTTTGTTTCAGCTGGAGTTCGGAGGAAAACGCAAGGATCATCGCTGCACTAATGCAAGGATCCTTTACACTGGTGGCAAGTGGTGGGGATTTTCTCCCGAACGGATATACTGAACTGAAACTGGTGAATGGCGCATAGATACGAACGCTTGAAACGAACCACACTAAAGGAACTGCTGGAAGCTCGAGGCATAGCGGCAAGCAACAAAACGAAAGCCACGCTAATAGCCGAACTACTGGAGAGCGATCAAACCGGCGAACCACAAATGGCGAATACAGAGGAAACAGACTTCCAGAGGGACGTGAGATGGAGACTCAGCCTGGTAGGACCTTACCCTGCACCAGAGATCGTGGTACAGATCTTGGCACAAGGTACTGAGACCCAGAATGCCAGGGAAGCACGAGAAGCCAGAGACAGATCACCTCCAGTGGATATATTGTCGCTATCTGGATCTACAAGGGGGCGTCAGCGGAAAATTAACTACGCTGCATTTAAAAGCTTCGTGGAAGGTGAGATGGATATTGACAATTACTTGCAAGATTTTGAAAGACAATGTGTGTTAGAAGATTTGGAAAGAGCTAACTGGGCTGCCGTAGTAAGTAGTAAACTATCAGGTAGAGCAGCCGAAGCATTGAGAGCTGTGCCAGATGGGGATATACAAAACTATGACAAGATAAAAGAGATTTTGTTAGCCCGTTATGCTGTAACCCCTGAAGCTCATAGAAGGAAATTCAGGGCTCTCAGAAGACAAGGTAAAGATTCCTATACGGAGTGGGCATTTCGTATGCAGCGCGCTGCCAGCAATTGGATGCAGGGGAATCAGGCAACTACTTTAGAGGATGCTGTGCAGTTGTTGTTGCTAGAACAATTTTTTGATTATACCCCAGCGGAGGTGCGAGATTGGGTCAGAGACAGAAAGCCAAAAACAGTAGAGGAGGCAGCACGGCTGGCAGACGAATCTCATGAGAGCAGGCGGATGGATGGAAACCGAGGGGTCCAGAGCCCGCGGCCTGCCTCTGGCCCACCAACTATGCCACAAAGGGTACCACCACCAAGGGGCAATACCACAAATAGAGGGTACCAAAGGACTGCTCCGATGTGTCATGGGTGCAAGCAAGTGGGGCACATCAAACCTAACTGCCCACAACGCATTACAGACCGCTGGGGACGGGCACCGATACCACAGACAAAAGCCGCCGCACACTGTGTGCAAGAGGATTACAATTATCTGCCTCAAGAGACACCCAGTGGCAATAGTGAAAATTGGGCCACCTTACATGAGGTAAACCCTGTACAAGCGGCTGGGGATAACAGGGCACATCACCGCCAGTCGGTAAAACTCAATGGGCAAGAGGCTCGAGGACTGAGAGACAGCGGCGCTACTATTACGTTGGTCCAGCCACACCGAGTCGCCCCGACCCAGCACACAGGACGTACCATTGCTGTAAGGGTATCCGGAGGGGCAATTCACAAGTTACCAACGGCCCAAGTCCACATCGATTGAGGTACCGGGGCCAAGGCGGTGGAAGTGGGCATCATGCCAGATTTGCCTGCGGAAGTACTGCTGGGAAATGATCTAGGATGCCTGACGTCACAATTGGCAGCCTGCAGTACCGAAGGAGCACTACCGATTACCACGCGGCAGCAATCCAGAGCTATGGAAGCTTCTCCCTCGACTCATGACCAGGTAAGCGATAACCCTCTGACGATCCCCCCTGACCAGACTTCTTACTGGGGTACCCCTCAAGACTTCGGGCAAGCACAACGGGAGGATCCCACCTTAAAAGGGTATAGGAGGAAGGTAGAACAACCCCAGGGAGACAGAGATCAGGCAAGGTTTAGCTGGAAAAAGGGTTTACTGTACCGAGTGACTGGGGGGACAGGGACAGGAGCGGGCCAGGTAGAAAAAAGACAGTTGATAGTGCCCCGTAAGTATCGGGTAGAACTGTTGCGGATTAGCCACGATATTCCCCTAGCCGGCCACTTAGGCATTAAAAAGACGAGGGACAGACTCACCCAGTCATTTTTCTGGCCAGGGGTCACTGGAGATTTGCAAGATTACTGTAGGACCTGCGAAGTATGCCAAAAGGTAGAGAAGAGAGGGGATCACCCCAAGGCAAAGCTACGCCCCCTACCCATTATTGAGGAACCATTTTTCCGAGTGGCGGTTGATTTAGTTGGCCCACTCAGTAAACCCAGTCCATCCGGTAAGAAATACATTCTTACTGTGGTAGACTACGCTACCCGCTACCCCGAGGCTATAGCTCTGTCGAATATACATGCAGAGACGGTAGCAGAAGCACTAGTTCAGGTGTTCACTAGGGTGGGATTCCCTAGGGAGATAGTGTCCGATCAGGGAACCCAATTCACTGCGGTGATTACCCAACAACTCTGGCAGAGCTGTGGGGTAAAACCCATATTAAGTTCCCCCTATCACCCCCAAACCAATGGCCTCTGTGAACGATTTAACGGCACCCTTAAGCAAATGCTCATCACGTTCACAGAGACCTGCAGGAATTGGGAAAGATTCCTCCCTCATTTACTTTTTGCCTATAGGGAGGTTCCCCAGGAGTCCACCGGATTCTCTCCCTTTGAGCTATTATACGGGAGACGGGTCCGGGGACCCCTGGACCTCGTGCGAGAACATTGGGAAGGTGATATGGAACAAGCAGGTACCCCTATAGTCTCATTTGTACTAGAGCTGAGAGACCGGCTACAGACTCTGACCGAAACAGTTCGGGAGAACCTGCGAGCCGTCCAAAAGCGGCAAAAATACTGGTATGACAAGGGAGCTAGGGACCGTATATTAGAAGTGGGACAAAAGGTCCTAGTTCTGAAACCCATCAAAACAGATAAGTTGCAAGCCTCCTGGCAGGGCCCCTACATGGTCCTAGAGCGGATCAGTGATACCACGTACATTGTGGCAGACTATTCCGATAATAGGATCCGGAGGTCCTTCCATGTAAATATGCTTAAGCCATATCTCGAGAGGCCAGAGGAGGTCGCCGCAGTATGCGCTCCAGCATATGAGGATAGCGAGGGTATCCCTCTACCAGATATGCTTCCCCAGAAACCCACAGGAGTAGACCAAGTACAGTTGGGGCCAGCATTAGGTCCCGAGGAACAAGCTCAGGTTTCCCAACTGTTAAAGGAATTTGGGGGCATGTTTTCTGCAGCCCCAGGGTATACGACCCTGGCAGTCCACCGAGTGGAGACCCCAGGCCAGTTACCCCTGCGGCAGCAGCCTTACCGAATTCCAGAGGCAGTACGGGAAAGTATGTTAACGGAACTCCGGGATATGTTAGAACTGGGGGTCATAGAACCGTCCCAAAGCCCCTGGGCTTCCCCAGTAGTCCTGGTTCCTAAAAAGGACGGTACCACCAGGTTCTGCGTGGACTACCGTAAACTAAATAATCGGACCTTTACCGATGCCTACCCCATGCCCAGAGTAGATGAGCTGCTAGACCGTATGGCTGGGGGGAATTACTTGACCACTATTGATCTGTGCAAGGGATATTGGCAAATCCCCTTGGAGCCTGGGGCCATTCCGAAGTCAGCATTTGTCACCCCATTTGGCCTATACCAGTTTAAGGTTATGCCATTTGGGATGAAGAATGCCCCAGCCACTTTTCAAAGGATGGCGGACCGGCTCCTAGAGGGATTTCAGGGCTTCGCTTGTGCTTACCTGGTTGATATAGCTATCTTCAGTGACACTTGGGAAGCCCACCTGGAACACATTTCAGTAGTGCTCAACCGAATTCAGCACGCAGGGCTCACGTTGAAGCCTGAGAAATGCCACGTGGGCATGGCGGAAGTCCAGTATTTAGGCCACAGAGTAGGGTCAGGGAAACAGAGACCAGAGCCCGCTAAAATTGAGGCCATCACCCAGTGGCCCCAACCACGGACAAAAACTCAGGTTATGGCATTCCTGGGTACCGCAGGTTATTACAGGAAATTTGTAGCGGATTACAGTACCCTGGCCAAGCCCTTGACAGACCTCACTAAAAAGTCCCTGCCCCGACAAGTAATCTGGTCCACTGAGTGTGAGGAGGCTTTCCAGAAACTCAAGGCTGCGTTAAGTGCATCTCCTGTGTTAGCGGCACCGGACCATACTAAAAGGTTTCTCGTCCACACAGATGCCTCAATGTTTGGACTGGGAGCAGTATTCAGCCAGGTGGGAGACGATGGCATGGATCACCCAGTGACGTACCTGAGCAGAAAACTATTACCCCGCGAAGTCAGCTATGCCACTGTGGAGAAAGAGTGTCTGGCATTAGTCTGGGCACTTAAGAAGCTACAGCCTTACTTGTATGGACGCTCTTTCACCGTGCTGACTGACCACAACCCTTTAATTTGACTCAACAGAGTGGCTGGCGATAACCCCAGATTACTCAGATGGAGCTTGGCGCTGCAACCTTATAATTTCACAATGCAGTACCGCCCTGGGAAACAGAATGCCAATGCCGATGGCCTCTCCCGGCAAACTGAACTGGAAAAGGCGTAATTTTGGTTTGTTTCTGGATTACCGGACATCCCTTAGCCGATCCGTTAGGATCTAAGCAGGTATGCCGTTCCATGGGACTAAGGGGGAGCTGTGTAACGAAATCCCCTATTTTACAGACTTCACGAACCCACCTGTTCGGTTATTTGAGGATTTACAATGGGCTTTCGTGGAAATACCTAATAAGACAAACTTCAGTCGATGATTCTGAGAACTGTGTTTGTGGGATCTGAGCACTTTTTGCCTAGAATATGCACTCAGATCTCAGCTATCTGGGGATATGTGGAACTTCAAGTTTACATTGTGTAAAAACAAAGTTATACATTTTTATTCTGTTTTATTAAAACAAAGAAGCCATGTTCCTTTCTTCCTGGAGATAATATAGGCTCTCTGTGCTACCTTAATTTAATTACCTCCAGGATAGAAAAGAGGGAGTGACTTATGTATAAGGGGAGTGCTTATGCTATAGCCACTGTGATTGGCTACTGTTTTTCCTTTGTCCACCAGGAGGAAGTCCTGAGATAGACCGGGCGTGTAGCCCACAGTAAAGAGTTCATGTTTACCCCTTCATGAAGTTTTGACTCATGTTTGGGGGATTGGAGCTATAATCACTTTGTTTCAGCTGGAGTTCGGAGGAAAATGCAAGGATCATCGCTGCACTAATGCAAGGATCCTTTACAATCATTTTCCTATAAGGGTCTATATAGACCCTTATGGGACTGACAGGGTTAATTAGGGACTCATGGGGGTCTGTATAAAATGATGGTGTTAATTAGAATAGTAGCACAGGTCCTTTAAGGACCTTTAAGGGGGGAGTGTAGAGGTTAATAGGGTAGGGTAGGAGTTAGGTAAGTAGTGTAGGGGATAACAGGGTATGGTAGGGTTTAGGTATGTAGTTTATGGGTTAATAGGGTAGGGGTTAGGAAGGTAGTGTAGGGGTTAATAGAATAATGTAGGTTTAATAGGGTAGGGTAGGGAGGGTTAATAATATAGGGTAGAGGGGGTTAGTAGGATAGGGGTTTACTGGGTACAGTTGGGGTTAACTAGGTCCACTTAGGGTTATATATATATAGGCTTGGCTTCGTAAAAGAAGATTTAAGAGGGGTGTCCACATCTATGGGCTCTTAGGGGGCTAAAGAGCCCAATGCGGGACAGGCAGACTCAACCACAGTGGTTGCACGGGGAAAGTTTGTTCTTGTCCTCCATACCAGCCCTGCGTGTGGTCTCAATGAGGAGACAGCCTGGTAAATGGCACCTCTCCATGCCTTTCGGTCTGAAGCTAAGGTGAACCATCGATAATGGTCAATATGACAGGCATCAACGGACTGTTTCAGTGAGTCCTAGTACCTCTTCTTAGGCCCACCTCTGTCACGATTGCCAGTGGTGAGCTCACCATACAGAACAATCTTTGGAAGTCGATCATCCTCTATCCTAGAGATGTGTCCTGCTTAGCGTAACTGCTTCTTCAGCAGTGAATGTTGAGGATGGTGCGGAGGCAGCGTGGATGAAAGCACTCAAGAAGTTTTAGGTAGTGGCAGTAGGTAACTCAAGACTCAGAACCGTGCAGAAGAGTGGTCAGCACAACAGCTCCTTACACGTTGACCTTTGTGCACTTGTTCAGATGCTTGTTTTTCCAAACTATTTTATATAACTTGCCCAATGCACCATTTGCCTTTGCCAGTCTGTTGTCAATTTCCTTCTTAACCTTTGTGTCAGAGGAGATGATGCAACCCGGGTAGGTAAACTGTTGGACAGTTTTCAGCTTAGACTCGCCAATAGTGATGTGAGGAGGACAGTAATCTTCCTGAGGTGCGGGCTGGTAGAGAACTTCAGTCTTCTTCAAACTGACTTCTAGACTGAAGAGCTCGGCAGCCTCGGTGAAGCAAAGTGTAATTTGCTGCAAAGCTGTCACCATATGGGAAACGAGGGCAGCATTGTCGGCGAAGAGTAGTTGAAAACTAGTTGTTCCATTGTCTTGTTGTGGGCCTTTAGTCGCCTCAGGTTGAACAGGCTGCCACCTGTGTGGAATCAGATGTATAGTCCATCCTCAACATCAAGGTCTGTTGTGGCCCATTGCAGCATTGTACTGAAGAATAGCGTGAATAGAGTGGGTGCAAGAAAACAGGTCATTATTGTGTCTAACTTGGCCACGCTGGTCTTCGTGTAGATGGATGATCATGTTGAGGAACTTGGGAGGACATCCTATATGTTCCAGGATTTACCACAAACCCTTCCAGCTCACAGTGTCGATTGCTTTGGTAATGTCAACATACGTCACATAAAGACCCTTGTTCTGTTCTCTGCATTTCTCTTGGAGCTTCCTGAGAACAAAAACCATATCAGTGGTGCTCCTGTTGGCTCTAAAGCCACACTGACTCTTGGGTAGGAGTTCTTCTGCAATAGTGGTCACCAGTCTGTTGAGGAGTACTCTTGTGAGGATTTTCCCTGTGACGGAGAGCAGAGTTATCCACCAGTAATTGGAGCAGCCTGACTTTTCTCCCTTCTTCTTATACAGGGTGATGATGATTGCATCACAAAGGTCCTGTGGCAGTTTGCCTTGGCGCCAGCAGCAAATAAAGAGCTCATGGAATTTAGCGTGAAGTACTGGGCACCCATGTTTCCAGATCTTAGCTGTGATCTTATCAACTCCTGCAGCCTTACCATTTTTTTTGCTGCTCAATGGCTTTTACAGTCGCTTTGAGAGGAAGGATTTCATCCAGTTCTGTTTTCATTGTTTGTTGTGGAATGTAATGGAGCACTGAATTCGAAACTATGTGGTTGGCACAGAATATGTCTTGTCTGAATTAATGCCTTGTCTGTAAGGAGTGTTTGACCGTCTGCACTGTGCAGTGAGCTTTGAACCAGATGTGAAGGGCCATGCATGGCCTTCAAGGCTTCATAAAACCCTCTGTAGTCAACAACATCTGCGCAACGCTGAGTTCTTTCAGAAAGGTTGGTCAACCACTGGTTCTGAATTTTTCTAAGCTTTTGTTGGAAGTTTCTGCACACAAGATGGAAGGCTGTTTTCTTGTTAGGGCAAGATGGCTGAGCAAGATTAGCTTGATGAGCGGATCTCTTTTCCAACAGTAATTGATTGGTCTCGGGAATGTTTTCCTCAAACCAGTATTTTTTTTTTTGTGGAGAAACCTAGGACCTCTTCAGAGTTCTGCAGGATGCTGGTTTTGAGATGTTCCCATAGGAGGAGGGAGGAGGGATGCTCGAAGCATCTGTGATCTTCTAGTCTTGACTGGAGATTCGCCTGGAAGGTGGCCTTCACTTCAGCTGACTGGAGGTTACTGATCTGTAACTTCTTCTTTGAAGCACCTTTCCTCTTTGGTTTAGGGTTGAAGTGCAGTCGAAGTTTGCAGAGCACCAGACGGTGGTCCGTATTACATTCTATGCTTGGCATCACTCTGGTGAGCAGGACATTTTGAAGGTCTCGCTGGCGCGCCAGAATATATTCTATAAGATGCCAGTGCTTGGATGGAGGATGCATCCAGGTTGTCTTTAGTCTATCTTTCTGCTAGAAAACTGTATTGGTGATGGTGAGTTTCTGCTCAGTGCAAAACTCTAGCAGAAGGCGTCCATTGTCATTGTAGTTTCCAACTCCGTGATTGCCAAGTACACCTTTTCAAGCTTCTTAATCCTTGCCTACTTTGGCATTGAAGTCACTGAGGATGATGACCTTGTCATCTGCAGGGATGTCTTGTACAAAATTGTGCAGATCGGTGTAAAACCTATCCTTTTCTGCAGGATCCGCTTGAAGAGTTGGGGCATAGACACTAAAAATTGTAGCATGCTGTTTGTTTTGAAGTGGGAGGTGCATAAAAATGATGCAGGTCAGAGTGACCCGTTGGCAGTTTATCAAGTTTGTAGGTGATATGGTTCTTGACCATGAAGCCCACACCAGAGAGACGTTTCTCATTTTCTGTCTTCCCTGACCAGTAGAGGGTATAGCCTGTCCCAAGTTCCTGAAGGCTTTCTACTTCTGGGAGGCAAACTTCCCTGAGGGCAGCAATGTCAATGCATTGATAGTCCCTGGGCTACTAAAGCAGTGCTTCATTCTGGGCGTAGTTCTGATGTTCCAACATATGTGTTTAAGTCCAAGTACACCTTGTGAGGCAGGTGTGAGCCTTTTCTTTTTACTGAGTTTTTACCACATTTGGATATGCCAATCAACTGGGTGAAGTAGAGACGAGCTTTCTTTAGGCCACCTTTTCTAGGCACGTCTGCATGTGGAGCAAGCAGTGCTGTCCTTAGAGAAGGCTACTTGGTTGTTCAGGGTGCTGTCAAATTATGCCGTTGTTTCCTGGGTCAACATCAGGCGACCCATACACCTTAACCGCCTGTATGCAGGATTGAGACTGTGGCTTCCAGTGACATCTTCCATCTGCCATTTCGCACCTTTCCCATCACTGCAGGGCTTTAAAATGTTGATTGTTCTAGATGTAGACATGCCCCCTTGGGGTTAATCAGTTAATTAGTTAGAGGGGTTAATTAGTTAGAGGGGGGATATTAGTTTGTGGGGGTTAATTACTTAGAGGGGAGGTTAATTAGTTAGGGGGTAATTACCTGGAAGGGGGTAATTAGTTAGTAGGGGGTTAATTTAAGTTTTATTAGTTTATTAGGGTGGCTAATAGTGAAGTGTAGGGTAGTGCTTAGACTTAGTGTCATGAGGGCCCTGGAGGACCCTCATGGCACATAGCTTTAATATGGGGGTTAATTATTTTCTCATAAGGGTCTATATAGACCTTTATGTTTCTGATGGGGTTAATTAGGGGCTAGTGGGGGTCTTATAGAACCCCATGAGTGATGGGGTTAGTTAGAATTGTAGCACAGGTCCTTTAAGGACCTGCAGAGGGAAATTTGAAATGCTGCAGGGTCCTGATTGAACCCCCGCAAAAAGGGTTATTGTGGGGACCCTCTGGGGGTCGCGATGGAGACCCTGCAGCATAGGGGGAGGTTAATGTTACAGTACCCCAGCGGCATTGGGTTATCTATTTGTGTGTCTCAGGCCCTTTAAGGACCCAGGGCGGGAAGTTTACGTTTTTAAGTGCTGCAGGGGGCTCGATCGGCTTAATGTGGGGACCCTGCGGGGGTCCCGATCTGGACCTCTGCATCATGGGGTTCATGTGGGTACCCTGCAGGCGTTCCAATTGGGACCTCTGTATCATGGGGTTAATGTGGGGACACTGAGGGGGTCCTAATTGGGACCCCTGTATCATGTGTGTTTAATTTAAGAACGGGTGTGGATAAGCAGCAGTGGGGACATTTAGGAAGGTCATGTTCAAGAGGTTTTCCTCCTTGGTACCATTAACCTGCGGTTCAAATTTAGCCATTTGTGGGTTTGACAAAGTGTTTAGCGAAGGGTGATTCGGAGCAATTGAATAGCTATTTGCGATTTTAGCGATCTCAACTGTTGCGGCCGTGAAAGATCAAAGGCTTTGAGGGAAGTAACTTGTAATTTGACAGATCGCTAGAAATCGCAGCTCGGAGCCCGTAGCTTTCTTAAAGATTATATATAGGTGTTGGAAGTGATAGCTCTGAAGGAATTTACAAGTAAACTTTACTCAAATGTTTCCCTACTGGAGCAATGGAATGGAGGCCTTGGTCTGCGTGCTACGTAGCCTTGCCTAATCTGGGAGTCATGTGTAAGAATGTAATATGAGTATGAGATTTCTTGTGGCATGTGTCAATGGGTTAAAGTGAAGTTAATTGTTGAAATAGCATGAGCAAAGTTGTGGATAAATAAGAGGTAAGAAAGGAAATGTGTGGAAAGAGAGTAGAGGGTAATTAGCAACTATGTATGTGATTGTAGTGGCTATGAGAAATGGAGAATATATTGCAGAAATCTACACTATAAAAGAGCAAAAATCATAAGGGGGTTAGTGTGGACACCGTAGGTGGGACGCACAAGGGATAAGTACAGAGACAGCAGAAAAGATGGTGGTATGTGAAGATGTGGCTCTGGATATAGAAAAGCTTGTCTGAATAAGGAAACATATTAATAATGGAAGCTATGGGTGTGTAGAATTAAGAGTAGGGGTAGTAGTAGTAGGGGGTAGTAGTAGTAGGGTATAGCGGAGTGGTCAAAATATCAATAACAAACAAAATATTCCTTAAAATAATTTTTTTTTTTAGTTGTAGATAAAGAGGTACAACAAACATAGCTATGCGTATGTCTAGACACAGGTACTACATGTATTAAAAATATCAGTCTAAAAATAATTGTGTAAGATAGTTGAATAAATGTTATCAGGTTACACTATTAAACAGGGAAATTAATATGTGTTTAGATTTTGCAATAATTACTAGTTTAAAATTTAAAAAGTGAAATCCCGACAAACAGCCTTATTTATATTATTTTCACATATCAACATAAAATCAGTGCTTAAATAATTCCCCCAAAACAATACATTATAAACCTATTCTAAATACCAACAGTTTGTATGGGATAGAAATAGTTTAATTAACCATTTGGGAATCTCTTTGCAATAACTATAATTGGCTTGTTACATATAAAAGTCCATCTCTAATCAATTGAAGTTGTTCTTTGATCTCCAGAGCCTCATAAAGACCACATTTGTTGTCAGTATTAGGTGAGTTATTTCATGATATTAGAAAAAGGTATTTAAAAAAAATGGTGCTATCAGAAAGTAATTGTTAATTTGCATAGTGTATTATTTTTCATTATTCATTTATTTTCATCTAGCAGCTATTTGTAGCTCATACAGCACAATTGTGCTCTAGACATACATTTACTGTATTTTATGTATTAACGTTATTTTAGAGGCTTCTTAGAGAAAGGGAAAACAAGAACATTTTATTTAAATTCTATTGAAAGTAAAACCCCAAATAACAAATGATGTGGCCATTTGTCAAATGGTCAATACTGGGATTGTTTTACTAATATATGTCAGATTGCTGAGCCTCCAATGTTTTTTTTTTATTATTTTTATTTTTTTAAATGGTTTATAGCCCCAAATCTGACAATCCCAGTGATTTATAAATGTTCAGACAGTATGGTTATTAAGTTTTGCGCCTTAGAGTTTCTACTATTGCCAGTTTTATGTTATACTGGGGTTACCTGATAGCTTACATAGAAATAAAATAATATATACTGGTAGTATCTTCAGTCTCGAGCTCTCAGCTCGCTCTTGGCTGATTAAATTCCTTCAGTGGTTTAACGTGATGTTGACATTTCTATATTATGTTCAATAGGTCTATTGTGTTGGGATGTCATGATAACGTCCTTACAACTGCAAACGTTTGAATACTAGTAGTATTTTCTATTTCTAGCCACAGTGGATAGTGTAAAAAATGATCCTGCTAAGAGTGTGCTGAGACAGCCTAAAATAATCTAGAAATAGAACATACTTATAGTATTCAAATTATTTACTACAAAACAACTGCAGTAAAAATACAGAACTCGGCCATCACAAGTACTTTGAATTATGTATCGTTTAGCGTGCAAGACATCTAGCTGCAAGTAAGGATTATTGATTGTGTAAGAAAAGTTGGCCGAGACAACAAAGAATAAGCAAAAATACTGAACATTTTATCAGAATTCTAGCTGCAGGAAAGTATTGTGAATAGTGTGAGAAATTATCCTGCTAATAGTTGGCTGAGACAGCAAATAATAAGCTAGAAATAGAACATACTCATAGTATTCAAGCAGTTGCAGTTGTAAGGAAGCTATCAGGAAATGCCCGTACAATAATGCTCTTGAACATAGTATAGGATTGTCAGTAGCTGAAGGAATTTACTACCAGTATCTAATAATTTAATTTGTATGTAAACTATCGGGTAATCCCAGTATAATAGCACTGCTGAACATAACATCAAATTGCCAATACTAGAAACTCTAAGGCATAACAAAATAATAATCATACTGTCTGAAAGTATATTTATCACTGGAATTAAGTCAGATTTGGGACTACAAGCCATTTATGCTAAAAAAGAACCCATTGGAGGCCCATTATTGACCGGTTGACAAAGGTCCATATCATTTTTTGTAGTCTTTTGTTATTTTCCCTTTCTCTAAGAAGTTTCTAACTAATGTACTGTCAAGCAGTAGGGAAAATATTATTTTCCCAATTTTTGTTTCCATTAAATTTATTTTAACTAAAAAAACAAATTAGAGAAACCGTGTGAGTGTGTAAGGGAGAGGAATTTTTACTAGTGAAAATTTGCTTGTACAAATATAATAAAATATTTATTTTATGGAAATGCATTTCTATTTTTATATCAGCAAAATGTAGCTGATTTATAACACTTTTTTAAATTGTTAAGCAGTGAAAAATATTTTTTTAATTAATTAAAATGTATCTTATAATAATTTTATTAAACATACCCCCCCAAGCATTGTTCGCTTCAATATAACCATAGAAAGACATAAATAAAAACATATTACATATTTATTAGTTATGCTATTTATCTCTGCATTGATTTTTTATTAACTGGCTATTATAATAGAGGATGAATAATGTATGCAATATTGTAAATAATTATAAATAAATGCATTTGCTTTAAATGATTCTTGTTTATTTCAACATAAATGCTTTGTTTTCCAATAATCACAGAAACATAGGTCTTAACAGTCACACACGTGAGACACTCATAAAAGATAGAAACAGATATACAGATATACATATTCATTCACATCTATACGGATACAAATAATAAACGTGTAAACATTAACTAAGATGCAATCTGCTCTCTGCGCAGGTCCAATTTTAGCTCCACCTTCTTATCATGGCCTTCTGCTCTCTGCGCGGGTCCAGTTTTAGCTCCACCTTCTTATCATGGCCTTCTGCTCTCTGCGCGGGTCCAGTTTTATCTCCACCTTCTTATCATGGCCTTCTGCTCTCTGCGCGGGTCCAGTTTTATCTACACCTTCTTATCATGGCCTTCTGCTCTCTGCGCAGGTCCAGTTTTATCTCCACCTTCTTATCATGGCCTTCTGCTCTCTGCGCGGGTCCAGTTTTATCTCCACCTTCTTATCATGGCCTTCTGCTCTCTGCGCGGGTCCAGTTTTAGCTCCACCTTCTTATAATGGCCTTCTGCTCTCTGCGCGGGTCCAGTTTTAGCTCCACCTTCTTATCATGGCTTTCTGCTCTCTGCGCGGCCCAAGTTTTAGCTTCACCTTCTTATCATGGCCTTCTGCTCTCTGCGCAGGTCCAGTTTTATCTCCACCTTCTTATCATGGCCTTCTGCTCTCTGCGTGGGTCCAGTTTTATCTTCACCTTCTTATCATGGCCTTCTGCTCTCTGCGCGGTCCAGTTTTATCTCCACCTTCTTATCATGGCCTTCTGCTCTCTGCGCAGGTCCAGTTTTATCTCCACCTTCTTATCATGGCCTTCTGCTCTCTGCGCAGGTCCAGTTTTATCTCCACCTTCTTATCATGGCCTTCTGCTCTCTGCGTGGGTCCAGTTTTATCTTCACCTTCTTATCATGGCCTTCTGCTCTCTGCGCGGTCCAGTTTTAGCTCCACCTTCTTATCATGGCCTCCTGCTCTCTGCGCGGGTCCAGTTTTAGCTCCACCTTCTTATCATGGCCTTCTGCTCTCTGCGTGGGTCCAGTTTTATCTCCACCTTCTTATCATGGCCTTCCGCTCTCTGTGCGGGTCCAGTTTTAGCTCCAGCTTCTTATCATGGCCTTCCGGTCGTTGCGCGGCTCCAGTTTTTGCTCCACCTTCTTATCATGGCCTTCTGCTCTCTGCGCGGGTCCAGTTTTAGCTCCACCTTCTTATCATGGCCTTCTGCTCTCTGCGCGGGTCCAGTTTTAGCTCCCACTTCTTATCATGGCCTTCTGCTCTGCTCACATTCCTAAGATCCACGCACTCCACAGAGATCCAGTCTCGTTCACTCACAAACACTCCATAAAAAGATATGTTAGGCAGAATTAATATTGTATGTGCATTATGAACCGGAATCATAAAAAAATGCCAAGTAAAGTCTTACATTCAGATGAAACCGTGAAAGTTACAAAAGGTTAACTAATCCTTCCAAGCATTAAGAAGTAAAAAGGCTTAAAAATAGTTTAGTTATTCACCATATGTATGTTGTTTCTTGATTTTTAACATTTAAAACTAATAAGAGAATGATTGCACTTACATTTATGGAATACTGTCTATTTGAGTAGCTGTTACATGTTCTATGTTATTAAGCGTGTCATGTGTAAAAGTTTCAGTAAAGCAGCACATTGCATGTCAGACAAGCAACAGGAAAATAATAATGCTGAGCCTCTGAATGTTTCAATATTCTACTGTCTTAAAATGTAACCATCTCTCTCCTCCTTCCTGGCGTTAACTCCATTCTAAGAGTCTTGAACATGAGCTTGAGGGAGCTCAGATGGGAAGTTGTTGCCTGGCATGCTGCTGTCCCTTTGATTGCGGACAGTAGGACAAAATTTAACAACTTGTGTTGTGTCTTGTGTTAATACGTAAAAAGAACAGATCTTTTTGTTTAATAACTGACTATACTACATATACTTGTGTATATATATATATATATATATATATATATATATATATATATATATATAATTCTTAATTTATTAATAACTTGCGACTTGCACGTCAAAAAATGACGGCAATAAGATTGTAAGGCAGGTAATGTTATTTGCATGCAAAATTAATTTAAGATCCTTCGGCGCTCATTGCGAGCCTCGCGCTGACCACCTTCGGCACTCATCGCGTGGCTCGCAATGGATAAATAATAAAATAAGAAATTAATATACTTTACCTATTGTTAAGTAATTTATGCAGGAATACATTGTGTTGAAGAGCTGACAATCTGTTTTCATGTTGCTGCATCATAAGTGCTGTGGAGCTGCTGTGTAAGCGTGATGAATATGTGCAGTGTAAATAGTGTGCGTGCGAGAGGCTAATCCGTTAGGGTAGCTGTGTGCTTCCGGATTGTATAAGTTAGTGTTGTAAAATGGCGCCTAATGTGTGGTATGCAGCTGTGGCTGATTTTGCGTCCTTGTATTCAGATTTCGTCCGACTTTTTCGGAAATTCCGTAGGTATTTGGTGGTGTTTTGCGTGTTTAGGGGCCTTTAGCCTCGTTTTCGTTTTGTTCGGCGGCCATTTTTTCTTTTGCTTAGGTGATTTTCGGGTGTCTTAACTCCAAAATTTGGACTTAAATGGAGGTGTAACTTCACTTGCAGAGGTCCTGGGTGCACCGCCTTGCTGTGGGTAAGCTTTGTATGTGACTGTTGTGTGTATTTTTTGTGTTTCTAATGTTTTTGGAGTTGCGCGGGTTGCGTCCTTGTTTTCGGATCTCGTACGTCTTTTTCGAAAAATTTGTAGGTGTTTGGTGGTGTTTTGCGTCTTGAGAGTGCTGTAGCCTCGTTTTTGTTTTTTTTTCGGCGGCCATTTTTTCTCTCGCTTAGGGGATTTTTGTTTGTCTAAACTCTTTTATTTGGTTTAAATTGAGGTGTAACTTCAGTTTTCAAGGTCCTGGGTGCCTCCCCTTGCTGTATGTAAGCTTTTTATGTATTTGTTGTGTGTATTTATTGTGTTTTTCATGTTTTCATGTGTGCGGGTTTCGGGCGTTATTTGCGAGGTCGTAACGCGTGTCGTATTTTTGTTTCTTAACTCCGAGCCCGCAGCGTTAGCAACAGCCCGCATGCTCACAACTATATATGTGATAATTCCTGTTAATAGTACTATTAATACATTTGTTCATGAGCTTCCAGTGATCTCCCATTAACAAAGATATGTTTTATAGTGTGAAGGAATAAGTAGCTGTTTGGAGCAGAAGTGTGACAAATATAAGCAGCTTTGGATGGTCAAGTTATCTTGTCTTGGTGGTGAATACAAGACACTTAAGGGTTTTTATAGTCACTGTATACAGATATCTGACATATTATTATTATTTTGTGGTTAATGTCCAACACACCTATTCCACACAGCCCCTTTTAGGGTACCTATCACACTACACTTAATACAACATTTTAGGGAGGCTGCTTTGGATCGCCCTGACAAGGGTCACTTATTTATGGACAATCTCTACCCTAAAAACAAAATGATTAGGTTTATAGAACCTTAAGGTAGTGCTTAAAAATGTATAACTCTCATACCCACCAAACACTTATGTGATTATATGAAATGTGTCTATCTCTAAACCAATATGATTTTAGTCAAAACTTCTTAAGGAGCAGGTCTTTTGTAGATCCTGAGAATCTTGTGGGTCTAACTCTGCGGTGTTGTCCTGTCAAGTATTTGTACTAATACAAGTGAGAGCAGCTTTTGTGAAGATTCACTTAGATCTGAATTGTTTCCTATGATGTCCATGTATTGCCCATTGCGATCTTCTTATCTAAAAATGGGTTAGATGTTATTTTAATTGTAATGTTATTTTTTTCTTAGTAAGAATGCATGAACAAAATTACACATTGGTGACCAATTTCATCCTTCTTGGACTATCCAGTAACCCAAGGACAAGGATTATCCTATTTTATGTGTTTTTAATTATTTTTGCAGCCATTTTAATTGGAAATGCTCTTATCATTACAGTAACCATGACCAACAGTAGTCTTCAGACCCCTATGTATTTTTTTATTACCAACCTTGCCTTGTTGGATATCTGCTATCCATTATCATTTGTTCCAAAGATGCTAATAGACTTGTTGTATATAAAGAAAACTATTTCATTTGCAGCATGTTCAGCACAAATGTACATTTCACTGTCTTTAGGGATAACAGAATGCATTATGCTCGCTGTAATGGCGTATGATCGATATATCGCTATATGTTACCCTTTACATTACACAACTATAATAAATAGATCTACTTGTGTCAAGATAGCATCTAGCACATGGATATGTGGGTTCCTCCTTTCTATTTCTCATGTATCACTTACACTGACTACAAAGTTTTGTGGAAACAATGAAATAAACCATTTTGTTTGTGAAGTGCCGGAAGTCCTGTCACTTGGTTGCGGTAACACTACTGTAATTGAATTATTTTTTTTTTTTTCTGGTATCGTAATACTAATGGTGCCAGTAATATTTATTAGTGTATCTTATATAAAAATTGTCAGAGCTATCTTGAAAATTAAAACTTCTGCCGGACAACAAAAAGCCTTCTCCACTTGTGTATCTCACATGATGGTTGTGACATTATTTTATGGATCAAGTATGGCAACTTATATGAAACCCAGGTCAAGATCTTCCCCAGCTACTGATAAAAAAATTGCTGTTTGTTATGGCATTATAACGCCAATGTTGAATCCTTTGGTTTATACATTAAGAAACAAAGAAGTGAGAAACACCTTAAAGAAAATCAATCCAAGTTTTGAAAAATGTATGTTTATTAGTAGAAAAAAGTAATAAATTGAGTCATTGGATAAGTTAAAATATGTATTTGTATTCTGAGGATCTATCATACTATACACAACAATATACAGTGATAGTTGATGCAATTTAGATTACTCCAACTTTTCAATCCAAAAACAGTAAAAAAGACTTAAAGTGATAAAAAAAATATGCTAGATTGATATTTCAGACAGTTAATTCTAATTAACTCAAATTAAAATTAAAATCTTTTAATGACAATGACAATGCCATCTCCTCTTTTGACAATAAATATATTTTTTAAATAAAATGTTGAACAAATGATTGTTTTCTAGTGTTGTCATTTTTTCCAGGTATATGTTGGAGTGTGTTATTGATAACAGACATAGAACAAAAAAGGGAGAAAAAAACAACATTCATCATGAGTTATACCCAAAACAATAAGTGAATATTAGAGCAAAAGTGAGTAAGGCTTAACTTTTATTAAAGACATTTAAAATGTAAAAGGGAAGTTGGATGGAGGATACATTAATCTAAAGACAGAGGGCCTCATTCAATTGAGAAATTGTAGCTGAAGAGGGCGTAATGTAGGCCGTAAACTAATTTGCTGTTCAATTGGCGTCTTTTTGTGAGCCGCAAATGATCTACGGGTTACAGGCTTGAAATACCTGTGGTTGTTACAACTGGATCTTTCAAGTCTGCTAGAGTTACGATCGCTAAAATCGCAAATAGCTGTTCACTTGCTACGATTCCCAAAGCCTGCAAATGCATTCAAGCCCAAAAATGTAGGCCAAAATCTTACAGGTTCCAAATAGGCCCTGCAATGGGTTTACAGACTAGTCTGTAATACTGCAAAAGACAATAAAAACACACCAATATACTTTTAAACATGGGGAAAGCAATGGAAGGCGATAGAATTACTTGCACAAGTATTCTCAATAAACAAATAGGCCTTAAAATAAATATTTTATGTTTCATATGTTGGAATGGTCATGCATATGCCAATATGAAAAGTCATGCTGCAAGATGCTGAAAGCAATTAAAGAGACACTACCTGATTACATTGCAACAAAAAAACATGAAACTGTCTGCCATATTATCCCTTTCTCACTCACGGAAGCTCTAATGTCGACCTTAAAAACACAAAGATCATCTTATACACATTTCACTCATCATATCTACATTGGTAAAACAAATAGTGGCCAAATTACAAAGCCACATGCCATAAATCAAGTACCAGGGGCACATTTTATTTTTGGTTAATCAGTTCCTCAGTTGTGTATGACTCTTTTTGATCCTATGGACTGCAGCACACTTACTTATGTCTCTGTCTGTGCTTATTCACAAGGTTTACATGGCAAACATACTGGAGTGGGTTGCCAATTCCTTCTCCAGTGGACTGTGATTTTTCTGACCTCTCTGCATTGACCTTCCCACCTACAGCAGCCCTACATGGTATAGCTCAACATACACCACAATAATCTACTCTAACCCATCAGCAAACACACATGAAGGCCTTGCAGAGGCACATGGAGCTACAGCCAACTCACCTCCATCAGGTATAATCTCTGCTCCACCCATCCTGGAAAGTACAACGCCATTGCTGGTGGCCATGTGCCAAGATGTATACTCATTACCATTTGGTGACATCCAAAGTGTTTTGATATCAATTAATTCCCATTATCACCTGTCATATTGTTATCAGGCCTTCAGGCGAATGTTGATATTCCATACTATCACAAAGTGTACTTTGCATTTGCATTAACCCTTTATATATATATATATATATATATATATTAATCTATTGCATAGTAACCTGGGCTCATTAGTTTACTGACATAGGAATGTGACAAAAATGTGATGTATGTGTATGTCCCAAAACCCAAACTATTGAAACACACTACTAACAGTATATTCAAAAAAACAAAATAGAGGTGCTCAATCGGAGAAGAACTAACCTTAATAGGTTAGTTCTGTGGACATGGTAACCCACTCTGAGAACAACCTCTTTTAGCTCACTTGTGCCATTCACAGGGAGAAATTTCCTGTAGTATATCAGTCTCTTCCCACTCACTAGTGTGGTCTAGCCCTGAAATACCAAGAAATTCTACCTTGAACAGGAGAAATAGCGAACCCCAGATGTACGTTTCGGCCTGCATTGGGCCTCGTCAGTGAGGTGTAGCTGATAACTCCCTAAGGCGCAGTGAGCAAGGGGTCAACATCTGGATTCCCCTATCACCCTATTAGGGAGACACATTTCTAAGGGTCATTTGCATAAACAAAAAAACTAAATAGAGGTGCTCAAACAGAGAATGAACTAACCTTAATAGTTTAGTTCTGTAGATGTGATAACCCACACTGATAGCAACCTTTTTAGCTCACTTGTATAATAAAGTTTATTTCATATACAGAGCAGAATCAGAAATGTACAATGTACATTAAAATTATGAGTGTGGTGTGGGCGGATTCCGGAAGGACAAAAGGCTTTTTGGGGGAAAAAGGGGATACCCAAAGGGGGTAATGTTATAGTCTACAATAAGCATGATGCATAGCACCTATCAGGGTCACATGTGGTCACTACACCACTGCAACCGGAATCTGATGAAAAAAAGGATCATCAGAAATCACTCCATTTAATTGAAGAAACCAGGAATGTGCATAGCACTTACCACTTGCTCAATGTAACAGATGCAAAAACCTCTAGACTGTGTCATCCAACCAAGTTTCCTAAAAAAACATTTGAAAAGACATGGTCAAAAAAAGTTGCCGGAGGAGGATAAAAAAAAAGAAAAAAACATGCACATACAGTACAGTGCTAAATACTGTAACTGTACCGATATACCAACACACCTGATTTCCATCTGCAAGTATTACTAACCATTAGCTAGTTCTAAGGATACCTCACTGGCCATGAACATTAATAATGATGTTTCATCTCACAATAAATATATTTATCTGTGACCAGCGTCAGTGGTCAAGGTGTAGTATAACCTTCTCCATATCATCAACATTGATATCACATCCATCAGCTATGCTGGTGTTAGCACATCATATATATAGTTGTGGTAATTGCGAGCTTGTCGATAACACTTGCAATTAGCACAACTATGGCTCGCAATTTGCATGTGGTGAAGGAGAAACAGGGGAGGGAGAGGGGGAAAAGGGAGAGGGGGAAAGTAGGCACAGGAGAGGGGGAAAATAGAAACAGGGGGAAGGAGACACAGGGGAGGAAGGGGGGAAGAGAAACAGGGGAGGGAGAGGGGGAAGAGACACAGGGGAGGGAGAAGGGGAAGTGGCACAGGGGAGGGGGTAAGAGACACAAGGGAGGGAGAAGAGACACGGGGGAGGGAGAGGGGAGAGAGACACAATGGAAGGGATAGGGGGAAGAGACACAGGTTAGGGAGAGGGGAGAAGAGACCTAGGGGAGGAAGAAGGTGAACAGACAAAAAGGAAGGAGAGGGGGAACAGACAGAGGGAAGGGAGAGGGGGAAACATACACAGGGGAGAGTTGGGGAGAGACACAGATGAGGTAGAAGGGGAAAAGGAGAAGGAGAGGGGTAAAAGAGGCACAGGACAAGGATAGAAGGAAAATGAGACACGGAAGGGAGGGGGAAGAGACTCAGGGGGGAGAGGGGGAAGCGATACATGGGAGAGGGGAACAAATACAGTAAGGGAGATGGAAAGAAACACAGGGGAGTGATAGGTGAAAACAGACACAGGGTAGGGACAGAGGGAAAGAGCCACAGGGAGGGAGAGATGGGGAAGGAGACACAGGAGAGGGAGAAATGGGGCAAGAGAAACAAGGGAGGGAGAAGAGCCCCAGGGAGGGAGAGGGGGAATAGACATAGGGAAGGGAGAGGGAGAGTGGGAAAAGGAGAGGGAGAGGGGGAAACGAGACACAAGGGAGGGAGAGGGGAAGTACACAGGGGAGGGAGAGGGGAAGAGATACAGGGTAGGGATAAGGAGAACAGAACAAAGGCGATTAAGAGGGACAAAGTGGAGTGAGGGGCAGAACAGACACAGAGGAGGGAGAGAAGAGAAGAGTCACAGGTGATGGAGAGGGGGAAATAGAGAAGGGAAGGGGGAAAGGAGGTACAGAAGAGGGAGTGGGGGAGAGGGAGTGGGGGGGAGGAGACACAGGAGAGGGATATGGGAGAGGAGACACAGGAGAGAGAGGGGGAGAAAAAGGAAAGGAAGGGGGGAAGAGACACAGGGAAGGGAGAGGGGGAAGAGACAGAGGGGAGGGAGAAAGGGGAACAGAAACAGGGGAGAGAAGAGGGGAGACAGACACAGGGAAGGGAGAGGGCTGAAAAAAAAACATAGGGTAGGGAGAGAAGGGAGGGGCGAAAGCGACACTGGGGAGGTGAGGGAAGAAGGATACACAGGGGAGGGGGAAAGAGACACAGGGGAGGGAGAGGGGGATGAGACACAGGGGAGGGAGAAGGATGACAGACAAAGGTGAGGGAGAGGGGAGAACAGACAAAGTGGAGGGAGAGGGAGAATATACACAGGGGAGGGAGGTGCAGAACAGACACAGAGGAGTGAGAGGGGGAAGAGATACAGGGGATGGAAAGGTAGAGGGGAAAAAGGAGAAGGAAATGGGGAAAGAAGGTACTGGAGAGGGAGAGGGGGAAAGGAGATACACAGGGAAGGAGAGAGGGGGAGAGACTCTGGTGAGGGAGACTGTGAGAAAAAAAGGGAGGAAGGGTGGATGAGACACAGGGGAGGGAGAGAGGGGGAACAGACACAGGGGAAGGAGGGGGAAGGAGACAAAGGAGTGGGAGAGGGGGAAGAGATACAGGGGAGGGAGAGGGGGAGGACAGCCACAGGGGAGGGGGTTGGGAGCAGATACAGGGGAGGGAGGGGAAAGAGATACAGGGGAGGGAGAGGGGACAGGTTAAGATACACAAGGGAGGGAGAGAGGGGGACAAAGATACACAGGAGAAGGAGAAGAGACACAGGGGGGAGAGGAGGTGAAGAGTCACAGGGGAAGGTCGAGGGGGGAAGAGAAACTGGAGAGGTAGAGGGGTGAGAATAGACACAGGGGAGGGAGGGGGAGAGACACAGGGAGGGAGAGGGGGGAAAGGAGAGGGAGAGGGGGAAGGAGGAACAGGAGAGGGAGGGGGACAAAGATACACAGGAGAAGGAGAAGAGACACGGGGAGGGAGAGGAGGTGAAGAGTCACAGGGGAAGGTTGAGGGGGGAAGAGAAAATGGAGAGGGAGAGGGGTGAGAATAGACACAGGGAGGGAGAGGGGGAGGAGACACAGGGGAGGGAGAGGATGGGAAGGAGACACAGGGGAGGGAGGGGGGTTAGAGACAGGGGGAGGAAGAGATGGGAGGGAGGGGGGTAAACAAAATGTATAACACTATATCATGCCATCATTTTTGACGGTTTAGTCCCTAGAGTTAAATGATACTCATGATATCAGAAATATGGGAAAATACGCATTAATATGGAGAGGACACAAAGGACAGCAGCCAGATTCAATGTTACTTCCATCAGACACAAGGATCTGTTCTCAGACTGATATTGAGGTCAGGATCATATGCTTCACTAGTGCATATATTAATGCTCAATATCATTAACATGCCATTGTGAGACTTTGCAAGTCCACTGCCATAGCGGTATTAGTCTACATTTAAGCTAACAACAATCTTGTCTTACATATCTGGCTATATGATAGCTTTAATATTATGGGAGCTACATGATAAGGGGGGCTTTCATTAAAGGAATGTCCACCTGAGAGGCATTGGGAAACTCTTACACTTAATACATTTCCTTCAATATGCTTGCAGATGCAGAAGATGCCTTCATGGACCTGAACTGTGCCTAAAACAAAAGATTTTTTTTTTTTTTGCTATTACGGCCTTAAAAATATAGGGACTGTAACATCTCTTCTCAACAGCATTCCTCAGTGACCATCAATTGGTGAAATGTTAAGCAGAACCATACATGTCCACAGAGAAGAGGATCATGGAGGCTGCCCCTGTATCCTTGGTGATAATGGGGGGGGCATCACCTCAGGAGGCAGCAGCACATACATTGGTGATGCTGGTGACGGTGGTCTTGGCAGAGGCATGGGTTGTAGAGAAGAGCGGCCGGGCTGCGGGTGCACGGGAGAAGCCTCTGTTATGGAGGAGGCGGGGTTGGGGACCAGAGTGTGGAGCAAGGCATCTGTGGTCTGTTGTTGGAATGGGCTCTGAAAGTGATTTGTCAGCTTCATCAATTTAATGATGCATGACTGACCCATCTATCCCTTGTCAATTCCATAAAGCTGACATGTCAGTGTCCTTATTGGTCATCGTGTACATGTGTAGTGTGTGTGATTTACATGTGGTTGTATGTTGGTGTATGTGATATTCACCTGACATGGAGGCTAGATCTTGCTCGTCCACCAGGCCTCAGGCTCCAGCAGTGGGCACCTGGCTCAGATGGTTCTTGGCATCCTCTCTCACTCATTGTATCACACAGTCACTTGGGGGGGGGGAGGGGCACCACTAGGTGCTTCGGATTGTCTGGCCTCCTTGGACATCATCCACCTCACCTTGACTCTGGTGTCATCCTTTGCTCTCCTTCTTGCCTCCGCTCTCCTCCCCCTCTCCTCTATTACTCCTCACCTCCTCCTCCCCTCCGCCACTCCCCAGGGTGACCTCTTGCTCCTCTCTCCCCTCCATTCCACTCCTCTTCTCCTCCTCCCCACCTCTAGACTCCTCTTCCTTCCTCTCTCCTCCCCCCATAATTATCCCAAAAAGAATATAAGGATAAATCAAAATAAGTATTTCTGTATATACTGTATATGATGAAAAAAAAAGTGTGTTTTAAGTGTATTTATTAACTGTTGGGGGATGCTGTGTGGGGTATAGGATGGCGGTGTGTGTGTATGGAGTGACCTAGCTGTATATGTATCTATGTGTGTTATTTAATATATGTGTATTTGTATTATGTGCAATATGTAAATATGTGTAATAAAAATGTAATCATAGTATAGTATATGGATTGTAACTGAGGACCCCTTTTATACCAGCCCACTAAAAGCTTACGGGCATCGAAAGGGTTCATAGGCTTGAGGCTCCGGACCTGTAGTTGTGGCCTTGTCCAATTTTATCGCAGGATTTCAATCCACTGCTAGGAACAGAACAGACCCCGGGGTCAACACCTCTTAGCCACCTTCCTCTCTCTTTCTCTCCCTTCTCTTGCCTCAGGGCCTGGGAGACAACAATCAATAATAACACAGAGACAATGTAATATTATCAATTATGGCTCAGCTTTAACAGAGGTTTTTATAGCAGTTTGACATATACAAAAGATAGATATTATTGCAAAATATTCTGGTCTATGACACCTGTTTGAGCAAACAGAAATAGACGGAACATACATTATTCCTGTACAGACAGAAAAAAAGAGGAAGTAACATAATTTATTGGAACATATTGCACATACTTTTCTGCGAACATTGTACAGTGTCACATACAATGGAAAATAACAAAATGAAGCTAAATGATTAAGATATTTAATGCATTGAAGCCCCTAAATATCTTAACACTTTGTTATTCCGGGAAATGTCAAGCCTGCAGACTTTAATCGGGCCCACTGTCTGACTCCTTCACACAGAAGGGTTTCAAACCCTGTGTCATCACACAAAAAGTAACCTCTGCCATTAGAACACCCCAGGAACAAATGTTACATTTGAGACTAAAGAAACAACTTCCCATACACCTCTGGTCACCACATACCACCAGGTCCTTGAAGAATATTTAAGGATTTACAGCCACTACTAACAGAGGACACATAATTGAAACATATATTTCCCAAACCTCCCATTCTCTCATTTAGACAGCCACCGAATTTAAGACAAATATTGGTGAACAGAAGATTGGGCAATGAACAGCATAACAAAATGGCACCAAAACAGCCACACATAATAACAAAAGCTATAACATCAGAGGGTCATATTCATTTACATCATCCAATGTAGTGTACATAATGTATGTATGTGAAAGGGTCTGTTACATTGAGGAAGCCAGTCAACAATTACGCTTGAGGATGAATCTACACAGATTTTCCATCAGTAAGCACAACAGAGACAGTTACTGTATCCCAGTTGGGCACCATTTCACCCAAAATAACTACTTCATCCAAAACCTGAAAATCAAAATACTCAGAGGGAATTTCAAAACTATTTAACAGCAAAAAACTTTTGAATTGAAAATTATTTATTTTTTTCATACGAAGGATACTGGGTTTAATATTGATTTAAGTTTTCTGTCCCACTTTAAACATGTTTTATAATTCACATTTCACATGCCACATGTTTGGCTCTAAATTATGTGGCTCTAAATTATGGCTCTGCTGTGTTCTTATCGAAAACCTAATCTACAAATTCACATACTGACCTATCAGGACATTATTTACTATCTGTCTGGTTCTCTAAATCTCTGCCCATTCAAAGAGGTCTGTGCCTTTATAAATCCATGCCCAATAATTTATTTTCAATTTTTTTTTCAAAACTCTTTCTTCTGTCCACTTTTTTTTTACTTCTCTGCATATTTTTATCATTATTGCTTTTTGATTTGGTAAAGAGAGGTTTATCTCATGAAAGCTCATCGCTATAGTTTGTCCAATAAAAAATGTGTCACTATATTTTGCAATACTCTGATTTTATATATATATATATATATATATATAGCTATGACAAATCATTCATCCAACCTATACCCTTACATTAAAATCACATTGCACATAATACTTATTTTTTTATCACAAACATATACATTTACATATTATTTTTATTTATTTATCCTCGCCCAATGTTGGATGCTACACTGGTGGAAGGCACAAGGGTTGGGGTCACAGTGCTAAGACAGAGGAGGAGATGGGGACTTCTAACTCAATTATTTATCTTCTCAAAGCACTCCTCAGTGACAATCTATTAGTTGGTATGTTAACATTATCATGCCTGTCTACAGAGTAGATGACCATAGTCTATGTGATGGTGATATTTTGTAACCGTGTGGCTACCTACCATCACATATTCCATAATCCTCTTCTCTATGGACACATGAGTTTATGGCTACTATTTCATCAATTGATGGTCACTGTGGAATGCCGTTGAGAAGAGATGGTATAGTGCCTTTTTATTATTTCCCTTACTCAATAACATGTGCTTTTTATTTTATTTTAGTCAAATTTCACATCCATTAAGGAATATGATTCATCTGCAAGCATTGCTACCAAATAATGTAACTAAATTCACAGTGCATTTCAGATAGCCATGACACCCCCCAGCAGAATAATCTCTCGCTCCATATATAAACACATATATCATGTTATAATACCCATGAGTACCAATGCACAAAAGGCTGTGGACTGGCATAGTCTTACAATAATATTCAAATCAAACCCAGCAGTAACAAGAAATTTGTTAAGCATGTCATCTTCTTAACAATATGAGAGCAAATACGTTTGTCTGATGTATTTAACATTAAAGCTGGTGTCCCTTGTTTTTAATCAGTATTAATGGGTATTTGTTTAGACATGATGATATGACAATCAGTTGTAATCTGATAATACCTATATACCTATTAAATGTGATATCAATGTGCTCTTGGCCCGCTAAATGTGGTAACAGCAAAGCATTCCTTGTGAGATGCCACATCATTACTATTGGTCATGGCAAGTGATTTCTTATGACAGATAAAGTATGGTTTCCACTGCTTGTAGATGAAAATCAGCTAATTATTTTTTTTGGTAAAGTAACAGTAAAAAGCACTGTAAGGTATAAACAGATATTGCTATATTTCTCTCTTCCTCTGTGTTTTATTAGATTATGTCAATCATTTTTTTACATTGAATGAGTGTATTTTAATTTGATTACATAATCCAGGAGTTAATGCATCTGTTTAATTGAGCAGATGAAGACCAGATTTAAGTGCTATGCACATTACTGTTTACTTCTATTATATGAAGTGATGAATGATGAAATGTCTATGCATTCTTTTCAATGTGATGCGTTGACCTTAGTTGATTCTAGTAGATGATATGCATTATTTTTATTACACTGTATTATCTTTAACCCTTTAGATTTTTCCCTTTTTCCACAAAGCCTCTTGTTCTCTTGGGTTTGCACACACATGATATTAATGCACAGTTGGATTCATTTATGACTGTGCTCTGTGTATATAATAAACTATTTTATAATTATACCGTAATCAAAGCATACATGTGTTTATAATGGTTACTAATTTGGGACATCAGCATACTTAACATTTACTTAATGATCAGATTTGTATTCATAGATCATCCTTCAGTATACCCATCCTGTTTTAAGTTGTGCTGAATGTATTTATTCATCTGCATGTAGAGATTGATAACACATGGAATAATGGTTGATGGTAAAAAATGTCTTGAACAGTGCCAGACCTACCTTTTTGGAGCCCCTAGACAGTGAATTGGAGGAGCTCCTGTGAGTATGTGGGCATGGAATGCATGCACCCATTTTTCCTTTTTCTGTGCATGTACAGTGCCTTGAAAAAGTATCCAACCCTTGACTTTTTACCTATTTTGTTACATTACATGGCATAGTCAAAGCCCAGACCTCAATCCAATAGAAAATCTGTGATCAGACTTAAAGATTGCTGTTCACAATCGCAAACCATCCAACTTGAAGGAGCTGGAGCAGTTTTGCAAGGAGAAATGGGCAAAAATCCCAGTGGTAAGATGTGGCAAACTTATAGAGATTTATCCAAAGTGACTTGGAGCTGTGATTGGTGCAAAAGGTGCCTCGACAAAGTATTGACTTTAGGGGGGTGAATAGTTATGCACATTGACTTTTTCTGTTATTTTGTCCTATTTGTTGTTTGCTTAACAATAAAAATTAAAAAACATCTTCAAAGTTGTGGGCATGTTCTGTAAATTAAATTATGCAAATCCTCAAACAATCCATGTTAATTCTATGGGGTGAATACTTTTGCAAGGCATTGTATATCACTTTCTTGCTGTGTGAGCATATCACAGAGACATTTCCCTATAACAGCCATTTTAACAACATAACTACTCATATACACGCTGAGCTATTGCTTGTTTATTAAATGCATTTGATGGTGGGCCTTATTATTTCTATTTCTATAGGAAATGTTGAGGAAAATGTCCAATTTATAAAGAACCTCTATTCCAGCACTAAAACACTCAAGAAAAACAACTAATATTTCTCAAATCAAATCATTTTTATTATAACAAGCAGACTTGGAGAATGCATGCTTTGAATTTTATGCAAAATATTTAAATACACGCGTTCCGCAGAAAAAAGATAACATCTCTTTTTATAACATAAAGGAAATCTAGTAAAATGATGGGAGTATCACAGCAATCCAATAAGAATTAGTACAAACACGGAGAGTGTCTTACAAATGTTTGGGAGCATAATGTATCATAGAACAATACATTTATCAGTGTAGTGAGAAGCTATCCATGAGTCTGTCTCCCCTCTCTGCTAAACTCTAAACACAGACCAGCAAACACCCCCACAGCTGCACCCTACATGCAACCTATCCTTGAGTCTGTCTCCCCTCTCTGCTAACCTCTAAATACAGACCAGCAAACACCCCCACAGCTGCACCCTACAAGCAAGCTATCCCTGAGTCTGTCTCCCCTCTCTGCTAACCTCTAAATACAGACCAGCAAACACCCCCACAGCTGCACCCTACAAGCAAGCTATCCCTAAGTCTGTCTCCCCTCTCTGCTAAACTCTAAATACAGACCAGCAAACACCCCCACAGCTGCACCCTACAAGCAAGCTATCCCTGAGTCTGTCTCCCCTATCTGCTAAACTCTAAACACAGACCAGCAGACACCCCCACAGCTGCACCCTACAAGCAAGGTATCTACAATCAGGTCTCCATATCTGCTGCTACCTCCTTTTCATACAGATTATTACATTCATTTTGGTGATATTATATTTAAGCACATTGTCTTTTTCCTGTTGTTTTGTGAATTCCAGCTTATTCTGATGTAAAGTTTTCAATCTGATCCACATCCTGTGACTTCCTTTGCCTAATTACTTTGGCTCATCCCCACCTAATTTACACTTGTACAATTTGAACATGTTCTTGGCTTAGTTTCTCAATAGCATCCTCAGTCCTGTTTAACTCAGCATAAAGAAGATTAGAAAGTTTATCAATAAGGTCTAAATAGATGTAGTCGTATCAAACAGAAGAGGTTTAACTTCAGTTTTTCTGATAACTTGTGTTGTAGAACTTTTGTGAAATGGGTGTAATTCCCCATAAATGGCATACACTGTAAGTATAGTACCAATTATTAGAATGCCAACAGTCACCAGGAAACATGTCCATTGGAATGGTGTACACTCTCCAGGAATTTCAGGAATTGGAGGCTAAACTGGGGTGTATGTGGAGTTTGTCTGATCATTCTAGTAGCAAGGAGTGCAGTGTGAAGTGGGGCTCCAGTAATGTTTTTATGCTACTTTAACTGCAGTAGGTGTAGCAAGGTCTTTCTTTTTTTGTATATTTTCATTTATGCTTGAAAACTTTAATGTAGACAAAATCACCTGGAGAGATTTTCAAGCTGGAATTTGCTAGAGTTGGTGGTATGACAGTCCTATAGCCCTATTAGATTCCCTCAATGTTGAAAACAGTAGCCCGTAACGTTTCCTGCAAGACTTGCGGCAATTAAATTGCTGCTGTAAAGCAAGCCACTGCCGATGTGCGGGTAAAATCTGAACCGAGCGCCTGTAAATCTTTTCTTCTGTCAAGCCCGTAAATGCTATGTTTCCGATCATGCTATTAAATTGCAGCAAATTCACTGTCGTTCAAGCCCGTGAACCGCAAATGGAGCCAAAAGGCCAAAGGGTACCAGAGAGGAACCGCTAGTGGGTTAAAGCCCTCTCCGTAGCACTGTAAATGCAAATATACACACACTACAGTATAAAAGGGAAAGTGATGTTAGGTATTAGAATTAATAGCACAATATTTTCAAGCTCACAATTCAGCAATATAAAATACTTTATTTCATGTGTAATTTCCTTGTTATATTGATCCCGGTAATCGATGTGTTAATACGTATAATGGAACTTATCATACTCAGAAGTGCTAGAGGAGGTACAGTAATGCATAAAACCATTTTTTCCCTGTTTCATCTTAAGGATACCATTAGCTCTTTCAACTATACTATTTGATTGAGGTTGATAGACACAAGAGGATTTTTCTTAATACATAGCATTTTAGATTCTTGAGCCATGACAAAGCACTTTGCTACAGTGACTGTGTCAGCATTTCTGCAAAGAAAGGTTTCAATCCAGCACGAGTATCTACAGATAATGACCAAGACATAGCGGATATTATCTTTTCAATCTGTCATGTCAATGAAATCCATCACCAAGTCCTATAAAGGCCCCATGGGGGGATGTAAATATCCCAATGGACTAGTAACAGTCTTTGCAACGTCATAGGTATTACAAATCAAGCAACTGTATGTATACTGTTTCCCACAGTATGTGAAGGCAAAGAGGTACTGGTAGTCATGATGGAGTGGAATGCTAGTAAATGCATTACTCAGGTCTGCAACTATGAAGTAAGTTGCTGAAGATGGAATGTTTAACAAAATGGTTGCTGGATTTGGTACAACTGGAAACATAGCGATTACTATGTCATTAATTGGACGGAGGTCCTGGACCATTCTCCACTTACCAGTGGTTGCCTTTTTGACTGGTAGAGTAGGGGTATTGCATATACTGGTAGTTGGGTAAATGACACCTGCTTTCAATAGCATATCAATGGTGCTTTTTATTCCTTTTTCTGCTTTGCTTGACATTGGATATTGTCAAAGTAATTGGGGTTGAAAAAAATACTTTTAGTCCATCAAGTTAAACCTTTTAAGATCTCCTCTGATCTGCAAAAAGTGGATTAGTTGCTAATTAATTGATCCAGAGAAAGGCAAACAGAAAAAAACCCAAGTGAACCTTAGCCAATTGTCTCAAAGGGAAACATTTTTTAATTCCTTCCTGACCCCAGATACTGGTGATCGGATTCCTCCCTGGATCAATACTATCTCTATAATTATCCAGGATAACCCTGAATGCCCTTTTTAATTAAAAATAAATCCAGTCCCCTTTTAAAATTATCTGCTGTCAGCACCTCCTTTGGTAAAGAATTCCACAGTTTAACCGCCCTTACTGTGAAAAACGCTTTTCTTTCTTTAAGGTGGAATCTTTTTACTTCTTACCTCAAAGGATGTCCTCCTGTCAGTGTTGGGACTTCTTATACTTAGTTGACGGCTTGGACCACAGACCTCACACAGAGCTCTGGGAGCAGTACTGGAAATAACATACACACACAAGACTCTCAGTACTAGCTTGTTTATTTGCCATCATGGCGTGGGTTATATACTAAACAAAGAAAGCATATCAGGAAGGCACAAATAGCTCAAGGTTAGTCTGGCAAGTCAGATTATCAGAGGTTCACGGAATTCTCAGAACATAAAGTACAAACAGTTTGTGGTTAGTCTACATATCAATACAAAATATTTTAACCCTTCATTCCCCTCTTAGATCACAAAGTGATCTTCATGTAAAATATAAAAGCATGAAAATCACAGCAAGCGGGCTGGTTCTCACAAAGGTTTGAGACCCCCAAAAGAACCAGTCCACGTGAAGTTCCTACAACCTGGTGGTGTTGAATCACAAGGAGTCCTTTGCACGTTTAATTATTAAGTGGCAGTTAGCTTAAAATTCTTTGAACCAAGGTCTTACAGCATGCGACAAACATACAGAGACAAATAAAAGATGCTATGACACAGAGACAGGCGATTAGTCTTTTCTGGCCCAGTTGTCCTAACCAGGAAAACATGACTTCCCACACACTCCCTTGAAATTGTTTAAGACAATCTTATATGTCTCTGGATTGTTATAAATTTGCCATTATTTATGGCCTTATATTTCTGTGAAGTGAACTGGTGTCGGTGTGAGTGTCATTGTATTTACCACAAACAGACTTCAATGGTCCCAGTTCTTCTGGGTCAAAATAACAAATAAGAAATGTCCATAAGGGAAAATAAATCAGGAGCATAATGCCCATCAACAGGAGAAAGTTCTTTCATGCATTCTGTGTATTTAGGAGTAAGTTCGACATTTTTATTATCGCTGTCTTCTATCGCTTCCGTGGGGACTTTGTCACCTGCTTCACCCCTCTTTGGACACAGTTTCAGACGTGATGCGTGGATCCAGATGTCCTGTGGGTCAGTGAGGACGGCTGTCATGGTTACTGCTACAACGGTAGTTGGGGATCCGAATGGGAAGCCTCCATTCTTTGCTTTGTTCAGTTGTCGGACACAGAAAAGGTCACCTGGCTGGAACGGATGTGTTGGTTCCTGTGAGGGAAAAGGAAAGCAAGAAGACACATCACCATAGATGCCATTCAATTTATCAATCAAATGTTGCACATATTATTCTCTTATAAGATCAAGATCACCAGGCATGATTACAAGTGGGCCTTTTAACCAAGGAGTTGGAAATGGTCTTCCCATTAGAATCTCAAAAGGGGACAATTTAGTAGACTTATTAAGAGTCATCCTAATTTCTGCTAGTATGGCAGGTAGATATTTCTGCCAGTTCACCCATGTACCTGCAGTGGCTTTTGTAAGTTTCTCCTTAATAGTGCGGTTCATTCTTTCCACTATGCCTGAACTCTGAGGATGGTAAGGGATATGGATTGTCCAGGTTATCTGTAGCCATTGTACCAGTTCCTTAATTACTGCACTAATAAAGGCTGGCCCATTATCAGAATTAATTTGCAGTAGGCATCCGTATCTCGGTTTTATCTCTGTAGTTTTAGCTACTGTCTTAGCATCCTCTTTTTGTGTTACAAAGGCTTCAGGCCACCGAAGAAAACTGGTCCACTATCACTAAAAGATACAATTGCTTTGATCCTACCTTTGGGATATGAGTAAAATTGATTTGCCATCTGCAGCAACGAAGCCTCAGCACCGCCATATTTTTCCAAAGTTATGAACCACACCAAAGGCATAGCGGGAGTCAGTATAGATATTAACAGATTTATTTGCAAAAAGGTGACATTCTCTTGTGAGGGCAATAAGTTCAGCAGCTTGGGTGGAAGAAAAAGGGATGGGACCTGCCTAAAGTACAATATCCAAAAGCTGAACTACAGCAAAACCTGTTTAATAGACCCCATCTGCAGGTCTAGAACATGTGTTGTGTGGTTAGGTTTTTAACTAACTGTATCACTTGGTGACTAGTATGTAGAATGGTAGAATGTCCTAAGGTAATAGTATTGTCTGTCTCTACGGCCATAGCACAAGCAGCTAATGCTCGGAGACACGCCAGCATCCATGGACGGGAGTAGGGACTACTTTGGAAAAGAATGATCTTGGGCACAAACCGCGTGCATGGTTTTACAATTGTCTCTCGCATATATGTGAAATGGTTTACAATAATCAGGTAGTCCTAAAGTGGGGGCCTGCATAATACTAAGTTTTAAGGTCACGTAAGCTTTGGTCATGTCTGGAGTCCACTAAATATGTTCTGGGCTGTCCCCCTTAGCAGCCGCACGTAAAATGGAGTCATGGTGTGTGCATTCAGGGATCAATTGCCTGCACTAATTAATCATACCAAGGAAGGAAAGCATTTCCTTTTTAGTCTGTGGTTTAGGTATTCTCTGAATAGCCTCTATGCGTTTTGAGCTAACAGAGCGTGTACCATGTGACAGAGTAAAACTTAAGTATTCAACATGTATTGCCCCATTTGTATTTTGTGTTTAGCTACCTTGTGACCTTCAGTTGCTAGATGCTTTAGCAAACTGAGTGAATCCTGTCTATTGGCTTCCCTGTTAGGACTACACAACAGTAGGTCATCAGCATACTGAAGGAGGACAGAACCATGGCACGGGGTCCATGACCGCAAGGTTTGTTGGAGCACCAGCGAGAAAGCAGCTGGTGAGTCAACGTAGCGTTGGGGAAGACAGGTCCATGTTAATTGGCGCCCATCAAAAGCGAATGCCATAAGTAGTTGTGTCTCAGGGTCCAATGGGACCAAAAAGAAAGCGTTTGATAAATCAAAAACAGTAAATATAGTGGCGTCATGAGGAATGGCCGTAATGAGAGCTGTGATATCAGGAACAATTGGGGCAATTGGGATAACTATGTAATTAATTGCCCTTAAATCCTGGACAAATCTGAAGTCATTGTTAACTAATGGAAGGGACGTTAGTCCAATTCCATCCTGACTCTGTATCAGAGTCTAAAAGTCTGTCAATGATAACTCTTATGGCAGTCTGAGTGATACACTGTCCTTGACACATTCGCTTCAGATACATCATACATGCAGAAGGATTAATTCGGGGGTTAGTTCTTTTATAACTAGTTGGTCACCTACAGTTAAGAAAAGGTAAGTTCCTTTCTACAAACTTAAATTGTAATCACAGGAATGAACCACAATTTCTCTATAATAATGAGGGCTGCCTGTTTTCTCTTTCCTTATTTACTATTTGCAATCTATTCAAAAACAAACTATTATGATCCCATTTTGGATCAATTCACATGCAAAATGTCCTTCTTAAATCACTTGCTAAAAAAATTCTATGAACTATTTCCCTTCAGTTCTGTACTAACTTACAATAATTCCCAACTAACACTCCTCTTCCTAAGACCTCTCCACAAACATTTACTTCAAATACTCAAAACCACCTTAAAAAGTTCAACAACAACATTCAATAGACATGACAGTTTTTGTATTCAAACTAAATACAACCTTAAGTATTTTCTGCGGGGAGGGGGAATTCCTGTCACAAAAACTCACAGTTTTTCTCCAGGACAAGGAGATAAGTGTTAGCAAGCTTTAAAACAGAAAAAACACATTGTCTTTAAATTATCACAATAATATAAAGATTAGAGATGTCCCGAATAGTTCGCGGCGAACTGCGAGCATATGCGATATTCGACCCGCCCCCTATACTTTATCATTGAGCAAACTTTGACCCTGCATGTCACAGTCAGCAGACACATTCCAGCCAATCAGCACCATACACTCCCTTCCAGAGCCTTCTAACTCATGGACAGCAGCCATTTTGGAATCATAACTAACTTGCAGTCTTACTGAGAGGAGGCTGAGTGTAGGTGATACTGCATCAATAGGGAAAACCATAGCTAGGCTGCTGTACACAGTGTGCAATACAGTCCTGAAGGACTCTTTTGATCTCTGCTGCAAGGACACCCCTGTGTCTCTTCCCCCCCTTATCATCATCCTCCCCTCACCTTAGCACCCTAACCCTAACACCCCTCACACATCCCTAACACCCCTCACCCTAACCCTGTTGTGGACGAAATTCATGAAAATGTATATTATGTCCATGCTGCATTCCTTTCCTTACAATATATCATAAGATAAGGCACTAATTGCTTTTATTCTTTATTTCCTGAGAGTCCTAAGATGGCTACTGAGCTGTACCCTGGGAGTCATAAGATGGCGACTGAACTGTATCCTAGGAGTCATAAGATGGCTACTGAATCATATCCGGGAGCTCCCAGATGACATTCATATCCGTGACCAAATAAGGATATGAGCCCCGCCACCTTCCAGAGCCAATCAGAAGCTTCACATAAACTGACCATAATGACATCAACATCCGAGACCAAATATGGAAGGACCCTTCCTACCTTGTCAACCAATCAACAACTCACTAACTGTCTAACAATGCGTCGTACGATTCTTATATCTGATCAACTTAATATTATATAAGTTGCTATGTTGTATTGGGGGGGTTCGCTCGCTGGTTCGTTTGTTGGGAAGAATACAAGATGTTTTATACCAGAACTTTTGGGTCTGTGTAAATTCTTGTCTCTGTGTGCACACATGCCCAACAGACGGATTGATTTGGACAGGAACAGATATTACATAATGGGATTATTTTTTATCCATCCAAAACAATTGGCGCTCCAACGTGGGGCCCTGGGTTGTGACCAACATATAGCAGACAAGGAAGACTTTGGGACGGTCTGTGGTGGCATAAAGGAGCCTGATCAACTCAACTCAGATATATGGTAAGGTTTAATGTTTTTAAAACCTTGCATATATATGAATAGTGCTGCTATAGATCTGCCACTTTGTCTTGGGCTGCTACTGAAGGCACCAAAAGTACAGATAAATTGCTTGCCCAGGGTCTACCTTGAAGAAATATCTGTACTGAATAATATCTGTTGCCTGTGTATGATTGTTGAGAGTGTGGGTCGAGTGAGATTTCTTAGATATTGTAGTCAAGGACATACATGCGACAGGTTTCAGGGACGGATTGTGTAGTGTCCGAATAACACTATAGCCCTGAAATAGCCGTACGTACAGACGTACATATGCATACCTTTCTTTTGGAGGGTCTATGCATGGTGGATAGCCGATTATCTCTTTGGGGTGATTCTGTTCGTGCCTTGGTAACGTGATGACCCCGGGAGATATCTATCACACACACTTAGGTGTAAGAGCATGTATGTGGGATGCAGACTTCAGGGACCGATTTATTGTGTCCGGATAACACGATAATTCTCTGAAGGCGTCAATTTTAACACACGACGGTGTGAGATTTTGAACTGCAATATTTTAAGAGTCAGAAATGTTCTGCAGAAATTGATAAATATCTCTGTGATCTGTAATTGCTTGTTGTGATGCATGTTTTAATGAGAAATGTAGTTTATAATTTCTCTCCCTGTAAAAGCTGCAAGCTGATTTCTGTGTAGCTGTAAGTGTGAAATTCAAGGTCAAAAAAAAAAAAAAAAGCACAGTCTGTGAAAAGAATTTACTCCCTCCTCCCATCTCGTTAATTCTTTTAAGGACGTATCTTTCTATTTCAAATGCTTAAGGTCGTATGAAATAACTGTCATGTTTCTGTTCATGTTCTCATGCTTAGTTATTCTTTCTATGCAAATACTTAAGGTCGTATGAATTTTGTACAGTAAGTGAATGTCATGTTTCTGTTCATGTTTTCATGATGTTGTTAGATTTTGCTTACAAGAAATAATGTTTGTGTGAAAATAGGTGTGTCCTGGGAGGAGATTGAAAAAAAAAAAAAAAAAGAGAATAGTTCAAGATATATACACGGAGTTACACTTTGAGACCGCACCTCGAATAGGTATCTCAAAGGAAACAGTACCTTAGGATTTTAAACGTACAGTATATATATAATGCAGACTGAGAATTGGTTGTTTAACAAACACAACAACGTAACAATCATCAGAGGTGTCAATGAACACATCTTAGACAGGTATGTTGGGTTTTTGGATTATTAATCCAAGGAAGGAATCTCCATAAATTCTGCAATGTAATGGGAGATTATTTTGTTTGAATACATTGCATGTAACAGTTTGCATATTTCTATGTACTTGTGAGTATGTGTATTTATGTATGTATATGCGTGTATTCTTTTGAAATATTTTGTCTGAAGTTTCTGTGTGTTTGTAACTCAATATTTTACTCTTTGGAGAGTGAGGTGATTGGTCTGCATTTTGAAAAGACGTGTTAGGGGTTTGGCCAACCCCTTCTCACAATTAAACAGTTAAGCAGACTACTCCCCTTTTCTCATCCCACCCTTCTCTGTGTGTGTGTTAGTTTTTTTATGTGAAAAAAAAAAAAATGTCTGTCTGTATCATTGAGGGGAAATGAGAAGAAGGGAGGTTGCAGGCAGAAGAATGGTGGCTGGTTCTGGGTGGGAACCAAAAGTTTGCTACAAGATAGTGGTTTGTGAAACAAAAACATGACACGCCCCTATACCCCATCTTAAAGGTAAACAGCACCTACTATACCACTACTGCTGGAGTCAGTGCCCTGTATCCACTATTCCTTGGTAATATTAATCTTTATTAAAAGGAAGGTATAGGAGACATTCAATGTTTTATTAAGCTTTACTATGGAACAAGAAGTATACGAAAGAAAAAAGTAAACGCAACGTTACTTTAGGATGTTATTTTTAGATTTTCTGTGAACGGCTCCCCTGCTAGTCTATGCTCATGTAAATTAACTCCTACACGCCTGTCTGCAACGCTGATACAGAATTCTGTGAGTTATTAATAGCATGCGCTCCGGATGAAATAGCAAATCAGGCTATTAATTTGTCAGATATTACACAGGATAAAACAGTCAGTGGTAATATATATCATTGCAGACACGAGTCTCAGATGCTGGGAGCAGCCTTTGTGGAGGGATTGAGAGTATCCATCAGGAAAGATTTATTAACATCTCGTCCTGAATACAAGGTGTTGCCATTAGAGACTTTGCTATTAGTTGCTAAAAAGGGATTGAGTTCTCACAAGCTAATAAGGAAACTACACACATTATGGTGTCTTCTGAGCAGGAGGAGACAGAACCAACAAGAACAATAAAGTGTTTTATTTGTAACAAAGTTGGACACCTTAGGGTTTCACCAGTTATGGTGAAGTTAAAACCAGTAGCTGAAATAGCACAAGAAACTGGTAGATCATGGCTAGAAAGTCTCCCTATAGTACTGTTAAGTGTGGGGTACACCCCTGGAGGGAAGTTTTCTCTGTCCCCTCACGAGATCCTATTTGGGACTGCTTCTAGATTAGTGTGTTATTATCCTCAGCAATTGAAATTTAAATCTGATGTATTTGTTGATTATGTGATTGTTTTATCTCAAGCACTGACTAAAATACACGCACAAGTGTTTTCTTCTATTCCAGATCCGGAAGTAGACACTGGTACTCATCAACTACTTCCTGGAGATTGGGTCCTGGTCAAAAGATTTGTGAGAAAGAATCCTCTGGAATCCAGATATGATGGTCCCTTTCAAGTTCTTCTAATTGCTGCACCATCAGTTAAACTTGAAGGACGGCCTACTTGGATCCACACATCTCATTGCAAAAATAAAGTTTCAGTACCAGACCCATAGCAACCAACATTATGATGATCATAACACATATCCTTTCCTGTCTGTTCTTAACTAAAGTTGAACCTTCTGCATTCATTAGTGAGAAGAAAGATGGTATTACATTTTGGTACAATCCATCTAAAGCACATATGATCACATTGTCCTTTGATTATTGTCATGTTGTATGTTGCCAACAGCTAAGCGTGACTCAACAATGTAACTTGTACGAAGACACTCACAGCACATCTATATACATATGTGTTACAGACCAGACTTGGGGAAAAGATTGTAGTCATTGGGAAGCTGTAGGATGGAACACTGGGACAGCTTGGGACTACAGACCACAGAGTGCCTCAGATAGAACAGATTTGAGTGGAAGCCCTTTACTTGAACGTATGACTCTAATAAAGCCAGGCAAATGCTCGCCAAATGGCAAGATTGGAGCTAACATGCGACTTACTCTGACTATCAAGAACCCCAGACCCACAGACACAGGTACATACCTAATGGGTGGCTGGGTTAGAGGAGAAGCAAAAGGACGGATTGGTAAATTTATGTTCAGAGATCTAAATGCACCACTCATATCAGAAGACTATTGCAAGTACAACACACTCAGGCATTACCCCAAACGACTGATATCAGTGAACCTACGTACGAAGGAACCCTAACAAATGAAATTGGGTTCACAGACCTCAACTTATGGCTGGAATGAATGAAATATAACATAGAGTCACATAATAAGACTAATTGTTATGTTTGTGTAAGTGCCAGGCCTCACCTAGGCACTGTTCCACTTATGGTAACTATGAAAGAAGAAAAGTGTTTCTTAAGTCTTTATAAAACTACCCAGACTAAAAGATCTAGATTGTGAACAATGGGAAAACAGGTATCCCATTATACCTGACAATCTACATCCAGGTGAAGGTATAACCATATACCCAGGTAATTACACATGCTAAACAAGGAGTACACCTCAAGGGAGAAACCTAAAGAGGTTTAAGCAAGAGTTCTGCATTATATATTGTATTGGCTTCACAGTTTACAGAGCGGACACAAACATTGGGAGACATATATTGGATATGTGGGGACATGAAGCTCAGATCAAGACTAGAGGGTATCTGGTATGGTGAGTGTTCCCTGACAAAGGTCATAATGCCAGTGCACATAGTGCTTATACAAACTGATACCTCACCACACACCCTACTGACAACAGTCCGTGATCCAAACTGATACCTCACCACACACCCTACTGACAACATCTAGACACAAAAGAAAGGTGTCTTCCCCACAAGGTAGCTTTGACCCCCATGTGTACATGGACTCTATTAGAGTCCCAAGGGGGGTCCCTGATGAGTTTAAGGCCCGAAACCAGATAGTAGCACTGATACCAATGATTGGTGTAAATAAAAATGTTGCTTGAATCAATTATATATATTATAACCAACAAAGGTTTGTGGATTACACAAGAGACGCTCTGCAAGGAGTTGCAAAACAATTAAAAGCCACATCACACATGGCCATCCAGAATAGAATGGCACTAGAGATGATCCTTGCTAAAAAAGAGGGGAGTGTAAAATGCTCCCCGACACTGGCAACTGCTGCACCTACATACCTGATAATATGGGTCCAAACGGTAAGATTACTTTAGCCATTAAAGAAATAAACAACTTGGCACAAGAATTAAAGGAGAATTCTGGAACCACAGACTATTGGGATAAATGGTTTGGGTGGATGAATAACTGGCAGAAGGTATTGTCACAGGTTGGAATTGTCTTTCTTTCAATACTGATAATTATTGCATTTGTTACCTGCTGTATTATCCCCTGTGTCCGAATATATATATATATATATTTAAAGAAGTCAGTTACTGGAGTCACACCAACCTTTGTGCACCAAGAAATTTATGAAGATGACTGTGAGGAGTCACATAAGATGTTACAGTCTATTATGTCTAGAAATGAAAGTTCTACATAAACCCCTTGTCCCACATGTTCCTGAAACAAGGGGTCAGGGATAGCATCTGACTCGCCTATGACAGTGGCAAGAGGGGTCATGGACAAGCCATGGCAACTCTAAAGTACAAAGAAGAACGGGCGTTCATTGGTGCAGATGTGCTAGGGCTTTCTTACATTCATACATCTCATCCACAGGGACAGTTGTACACATAGTCTCTAGGGGGGACTGTTACTATTTATATGCTGTTTATATGACTTTATACCTTAATTAATACGTTTTACTAAGAAGAAACCTATATCTTTACACAGACATTTTATGTAGTACTCTCTAGAGGAGGAAGATATAATACATCTAACCTGTCATATCTACAAGAAAGGAATATAAATGTAGTATGTATCATAATATAGCATTTTAGGGGGGACTGTTGTGGACGAAATTCATGAAAATGTATATTATGTCCATGCTGCATTCCTTTCCTTACAATATATCATAAGATAAGGCACTAATTACTTTTATTCTTTATTTCCTGAGAGTCCTAAGATGGCTACTGAGCTGTACCCTGGGAGTCATAAGATGGCGACTGAACTGTATCCTGGGAGTCATAAGATGGCTACTGAATCATATCCGGGAGCTCCCAGATGACATTCATATCCGTGACCAAATAAGGATATGAGCCCCGCCACCTTCCAGAGCCAATCAGAAGCTTCACATAAACTGACCATAATGACATCAACATCCGAGACCAAATATGGAAGGACCCTTCCTACCTTGTCAACCAATCAACAACTCACTAACTGTCTAACAATGCGTCGTACGATTCTTATATCTGATCAACTTAATATTATATAAGTTGCTATGTTGTATTGGGGGGGTTCGCTCGCTGGTTCGTTTGTTGGGAAGAATACAAGATGTTTTATACCAGAACTTTTGGGTCTGTGTAAATTCTTGTCTCTGTGTGCACACATGCCCAACAGACGGATTGATTTGGACAGGAACAGATATTACATAATGGGATTATTTTTTATCCATCCAAAACAATTGGCGCTCCAACGTGGGGCCCTGGGTTGTGACCAACAGATAGCAGACAAGGAAGACTTTGGGACGGTCTGTGGTGGCATAAAGGAGCCTGATCAACTCAACTCAGATATATGGTAAGGTTTAATGTTTTTAAAACCTTGCATATATATGAATAGTGCTGCTATAGATCTGCCACTTTGTCTTGGGCTGCTACTGAAGGCACCAAAAGTACAGATAAATTGCTTGCCCAGGGTCTACCTTGAAGAAATATCTGTACTGAATAATATCTGTTGCCTGTGTATGATTGTTGAGAGTGTGGGTCGAGTGAGATTTCTTAGATATTGTAGTCAAGGACATACATGCGACAGGTTTCAGGGACGGATTGTGTAGTGTCCGAATAACACTATAGCCCTGAAATAGCCGTACGTACAGACGTACATATGCATACCTTTCTTTTGGAGGGTCTATGCATGGTGGATAGCCGATTATCTCTTTGGGGTGATTCTGTTCGTGCCTTGGTAACGTGATGACCCCGGGAGATATCTATCACACACACTTAGGTGTAAGAGCATGTATGTGGGATGCAGACTTCAGGGACCGATTTATTGTGTCCGGATAACACGATAATTCTCTGAAGGCGTCAATTTTAACACACGACGGTGTGAGATTTTGAACTGCAATATTTTAAGAGTCAGAAATGTTCTGCAGAAATTGATAAATATCTCTGTGATCTGTAATTGCTTGTTGTGATGCATGTTTTAATGAGAAATGTAGTTTATAATTTCTCTCCCTGTAAAAGCTGCAAGCTGATTTCTGTGTAGCTGTAAGTGTGAAATTCAAGGTCAAAAAAAAAAAAAAAAGCACAGTCTGTGAAAAGAATTTACTCCCTCCTCCCATCTCGTTAATTCTTTTAAGGACGTATCTTTCTATTTCAAATGCTTAAGGTCGTATGAAATAACTGTCATGTTTCTGTTCATGTTCTCATGCTTAGTTATTCTTTCTATGCAAATACTTAAGGTCGTATGAATTTTGTACAGTAAGTGAATGTCATGTTTCTGTTCATGTTTTCATGATGTTGTTAGATTTTGCTTACAAGAAATAATGTTTGTGTGAAAATAGGTGTGTCCTGGGAGGAGATTAAAAAAAAAAAAAAAAAAAGAGAATAGTTCAAGATATATACACGGAGTTACACTTTGAGACCGCACCTCGAATAGGTATCTCAAAGGAAACAGTACCTTAGGATTTTAAACGTACAGTATATATATAATGCAGACTGAGAATTGGTTGTTTAACAAACACAACAACGTAACAATCATCAGAGGTGTCAATGAACACATCTTAGACAGGTATGTTGGGTTTTTGGATTAATACTCCAAGGAAGGAATCTCCATAAATTCTGCAATGTAATGGGAGATTATTTTGTTTGAATACATTGCATGTAACAGTTTGCATATTTCTATGTACTTGTGAGTATGTGTATTTATGTATGTATATGCGTGTATTCTTTTGAAATATTTTGTCTGAAGTTTCTGTGTGTTTGTAACTCGATATTTTACTCTTTGGAGAGTGAGGTGATTGGTCTGCATTTTGAAAAGACGTGTTAGGGGTTTGGCCAACCCCTTCTCACAATTAAACAGTTAAGCAGACCACTCCCCTTTTCTCATCCCACCCTTCTCTGTGTGTGTGTTAGTTTTTTTATGTGAAAAAAAAAAAATGTCTGTCTGTATCATTGAGGGGAAATGAGAAGAAGGGAGGTTGCAGGCAGAAGAATGGTGGCTGGTTCTGGGTGGGAACCAAAAGTTTGCTACAAGATAGTGGTTTGTGAAACAAAAACATGACACGCCCCTATACCCCATCTTAAAGGTAAACAGCACCTACTATACCACTACTGCTGGAGTCAGTGCCCTGTATCCACTATTCCTTGGTAATATTAATCTTTATTAAAAGGAAGGTATAGGAGACATTCAATGTTTTATTAAGCTTTACTATGGAACAAGAAGTATACGAAAGAAAAAAGTAAACGCAACGTTACTTTAGGATGTTATTTTTAGATTTTCTGTGAACGGCTCCCCTGCTAGTCTATGCTCATGTAAATTAACTCCTACACGCCTGTCTGCAACGCTGATACAGAATTCTGTGAGTTATTAATAGCATGCGCTCCGGATGAAATAGCAAATCAGGCTATTAATTTGTCAGATATTACACAGGATAAAACAGTCAGTGGTAATATATATCATTGCAGACACGAGTCTCAGATGCTGGGAGCAGCCTTTGTGGAGGGATTGAGAGTATCCATCAGGAAAGATTTATTAACATCTCGTCCTGAATACAAGGTGTTGCCATTAGAGACTTTGTTATTAGTTGCTAAAAAGGGATTGAGTTCTCACAAGCTAATAAGGAAACTACACACATTATGGTGTCTTCTGAGCAGGAGGAGACAGAACCAACAAGAACAATAAAGTGTTTTATTTGTAACAAAGTTGGACACCTTAGGGTTTCACCAGTTATGGTGAAGTTAAAACCAGTAGCTGAAATAGCACAAGAAACTGGTAGATCATGGCTAGAAAGTCTCCCTATAGTACTGTTAAGTGTGGGGTACACCCCTGGAGGGAAGTTTTCTCTGTCCCCTCACGAGATCCTATTTGGGACTGCTTCTAGATTAGTGTGTTATTATCCTCAGCAATTGAAATTTAAATCTGATGTATTTGTTGATTATGTGATTGTTTTATCTCAAGCACTGACTAAAATACACGCACAAGTGTTTTCTTCTATTCCAGATCCGGAAGTAGACACTGGTACTCATCAACTACTTCCTGGAGATTGGGTCCTGGTCAAAAGATTTGTGAGAAAGAATCCTCTGGAATCCAGATATGATGGTCCCTTTCAAGTTCTTCTAATTGCTGCACCATCAGTTAAACTTGAAGGACTGCCTACTTGGATCCACACATCTCATTGCAAAAATAAAGTTTCAGTACCAGACCCATAGCAACCAACATTATGATGATCATAACACATATCCTTTCCTGTCTGTTCTTAACTAAAGTTGAACCTTCTGCATTCATTAGTGAGAAGAAAGATGGTATTACATTTTGGTACAATCCATCTAAAGCACATATGATCACATTGTCCTTTGATTATTGTCATGTTGTATGTTGCCAACAGCTAAGCGTGACTCAACAATGTAACTTGTACGAAGACACTCACAGCACATCTATATACATATGTGTTACAGACCAGACTTGGGGAAAAGATTGTAGTCATTGGGAAGCTGTAGGATGGAACACTGGGACAGCTTGGGACTACAGACCACAGAGTGCCTCAGATAGAACAGATTTGAGTGGAAGCCCTTTACTTGAACGTATGACTCTAATAAAGCCAGGCAAATGCTCGCCAAATGGCAAGATTGGAGCTAACATGCGACTTACTCTGACTATCAAGAACCCCAGACCCACAGACACAGGTACATACCTAATGGGTGGCTGGGTTAGAGGAGAAGCAAAAGGACGGATTGGTAAATTTATGTTCAGAGATCTAAATGCACCACTCATATCAGAAGACTATTGCAAGTACAACACACTCAGGCATTACCCCAAACGACTGATATCAGTGAACCTACGTACGAAGGAACCCTAACAAATGAAATTGGGTTCACAGACCTCAACTTATGGCTGGAATGAATGAAATATAACATAGAGTCACATAATAAGACTAATTGTTATGTTTGTGTAAGTGCCAGGCCTCACCTAGGCACTGTTCCACTTATGGTAACTATGAAAGAAGAAAAGTGTTTCTTAAGTCTTTATAAAACTACCCAGACTAAAAGATCTAGATTGTGAACAATGGGAAAACAGGTATCCCATTATACCTGACAATCTACATCCAGGTGAAGGTATAACCATATACCCAGGTAATTACACATGCTAAACAAGGAGTACACCTCAAGGGAGAAACCTAAAGAGGTTTAAGCAAGAGTTCTGCATTATATATTGTATTGGCTTCACAGTTTACAGAGCGGACACAAACATTGGGAGACATATATTGGATATGTGGGGACATGAAGCTCAGATCAAGACTAGAGGGTATCTGGTATGGTGAGTGTTCCCTGACAAAGGTCATAATGCCAGTGCACATAGTGCTTATACAAACTGATACCTCACCACACACCCTACTGACAACAGTCCGTGATCCAAACTGATACCTCACCACACACCCTACTGACAACATCTAGACACAAAAGAAAGGTGTCTTCCCCACAAGGTAGCTTTGACCCCCATGTGTACATGGACTCTATTAGAGTCCCAAGGGGGGTGCCTGATGAGTTTAAGGCCCGAAACCAGATAGTAGCACTGATACCAATGATTGGTGTAAATAAAAATGTTGCTTGAATCAATTATATATATTATAACCAACAAAGGTTTGTGGATTACACAAGAGACGCTCTGCAAGGAGTTGCAAAACAATTAAAAGCCACATCACACATGGCCATCCAGAATAGAATGGCACTAGAGATGATCCTTGCTAAAAAGAGGGGAGTGTAAAATGCTCCCCGACACTGGCAACTGCTGCACCTACATACCTGATAATATGGGTCCAAACGGTAAGATTACTTTAGCCATTAAAGAAATAAACAACTTGGCACAAGAATTAAAGGAGAATTCTGGAACCACAGACTATTGGGATAAATGGTTTGGGTGGATGAATAACTGGCAGAAGGTATTGTCACAGGTTGGAATTGTCTTTCTTTCAATACTGATAATTATTGCATTTGTTACCTGCTGTATTATCCCCTGTGTCCGAATATATATATATATATATTTAAAGAAGTCAGTTACTGGAGTCACACCAACCTTTGTGCACCAAGAAATTTATGAAGATGACTGTGAGGAGTCACATAAGATGTTACAGTCTATTATGTCTAGAAATGAAAGTTCTACATAAACCCCTTGTCCCACATGTTCCTGAAACAAGGGGTCAGGGATAGCATCTGACTCGCCTATGACAGTGGCAAGAGGGGTCATGGACAAGCCATGGCAACTCTAACGTACAAAGAAGAACGGGCGTTCATTGGTGCAGATGTGCTAGGGCTTTCTTACATTCATACATCTCATCCACAGGGACAGTTGTACACATAGTCTCTAGGGGGGACTGTTACTATTTATATGCTGTTTATATGACTTTATACCTTAATTAATACGTTTTACTAAGAAGAAACCTATATCTTTACACAGACATTTTATGTAGTACTCTCTAGAGGAGGAAGATATAATACATCTAACCTGTCATATCTACAAGAAAGGAATATAAATGTAGTATGTATCATAATATAGCATTTTAGGGGGGACTGTTGTGGACGAAATTCATGAAAATGTATATTATGTCCATGCTGCATTCCTTTCCTTACAATATATCATAAGATAAGGCACTAATTGCTTTTATTCTTTATTTCCTGAGAGTCCTAAGATGGCTACTGAGCTGTACCCTGGGAGTCATAAGATGGCGACTGAACTGTATCCTGGGAGTCATAAGATGGCTACTGAATCATATCCGGGAGCTCCCAGATGACATTCATATCCGTGACCAAATAAGGATATGAGCCCCGCCACCTTCCAGAGCCAATCAGAAGCTTCACATAAACTGACCATAATGACATCAACATCCGAGACCAAATATGGAAGGACCCTTCCTACCTTGTCAACCAATCAACAACTCACTAACTGTCTAACAATGCGTCGTACGATTCTTATATCTGATCAACTTAATATTATATAAGTTGCTATGTTGTATTGGGGGGGTTCGCTCGCTGGTTCGTTTGTTGGGAAGAATACAAGATGTTTTATACCAGAACTTTTGGGTCTGTGTAAATTCTTGTCTCTGTGTGCACACATGCCCAACAGACGGATTGATTTGGACAGGAACAGATATTACATAATGGGATTATTTTTTATCCATCCAAAACAATTGGCGCTCCAACGTGGGGCCCTGGGTTGTGACCAACAGATAGCAGACAAGGAAGACTTTGGGACGGTCTGTGGTGGCATAAAGGAGCCTGATCAACTCAACTCAGATATATGGTAAGGTTTAATGTTTTTAAAACCTTGCATATATATGAATAGTGCTGCTATAGATCTGCCACTTTGTCTTGGGCTGCTACTGAAGGCACCAAAAGTACAGATAAATTGCTTGCCCAGGGTCTACCTTGAAGAAATATCTGTACTGAATAATATCTGTTGCCTGTGTATGATTGTTGAGAGTGTGGGTCGAGTGAGATTTCTTAGATATTGTAGTCAAGGACATACATGCGACAGGTTTCAGGGACGGATTGTGTAGTGTCCGAATAACACTATAGCCCTGAAATAGCCGTACGTACAGACGTACATATGCATACCTTTCTTTTGGAGGGTCTATGCATGGTGGATAGCCGATTATCTCTTTGGGGTGATTCTGTTCGTGCCTTGGTAACGTGATGACCCCGGGAGATATCTATCACACACACTTAGGTGTAAGAGCATGTATGTGGGATGCAGACTTCAGGGACCGATTTATTGTGTCCGGATAACACGATAATTCTCTGAAGGCGTCAATTTTAACACACGACGGTGTGAGATTTTGAACTGCAATATTTTAAGAGTCAGAAATGTTCTGCAGAAATTGATAAATATCTCTGTGATCTGTAATTGCTTGTTGTGATGCATGTTTTAATGAGAAATGTAGTTTATAATTTCTCTCCCTGTAAAAGCTGCAAGCTGATTTCTGTGTAGCTGTAAGTGTGAAATTCAAGGTCAAAAAAAAAAAAAAAAGCACAGTCTGTGAAAAGAATTTACTCCCTCCTCCCATCTCGTTAATTCTTTTAAGGACGTATCTTTCTATTTCAAATGCTTAAGGTCGTATGAAATAACTGTCATGTTTCTGTTCATGTTCTCATGCTTAGTTATTCTTTCTATGCAAATACTTAAGGTCGTATGAATTTTGTACAGTAAGTGAATGTCATGTTTCTGTTCATGTTTTCATGATGTTGTTAGATTTTGCTTACAAGAAATAATGTTTGTGTGAAAATAGGTGTGTCCTGGGAGGAGATTAAAAAAAAAAAAAAAAAAAGAGAATAGTTCAAGATATATACACGGAGTTACACTTTGAGACCGCACCTCGAATAGGTATCTCAAAGGAAACAGTACCTTAGGATTTTAAACGTACAGTATATATATAATGCAGACTGAGAATTGGTTGTTTAACAAACACAACAACGTAACAATCATCAGAGGTGTCAATGAACACATCTTAGACAGGTATGTTGGGTTTTTGGATTAATACTCCAAGGAAGGAATCTCCATAAATTCTGCAATGTAATGGGAGATTATTTTGTTTGAATACATTGCATGTAACAGTTTGCATATTTCTATGTACTTGTGAGTATGTGTATTTATGTATGTATATGCGTGTATTCTTTTGAAATATTTTGTCTGAAGTTTCTGTGTGTTTGTAACTCGATATTTTACTCTTTGGAGAGTGAGGTGATTGGTCTGCATTTTGAAAAGACGTGTTAGGGGTTTGGCCAACCCCTTCTCACAATTAAACAGTTAAGCAGACCACTCCCCTTTTCTCATCCCACCCTTCTCTGTGTGTTTGTTAGTTTTTTTATGTGAAAAAAAAAAAATGTCTGTCTGTATCATTGAGGGGAAATGAGAAGAAGGGAGGTTGCAGGCAGAAGAATGGTGGCTGGTTCTGGGTGGGAACCAAAAGTTTGCTACAAGATAGTGGTTTGTGAAACAAAAACATGACACGCCCCTATACCCCATCTTAAAGGTAAACAGCACCTACTATACCACTACTGCTGGAGTCAGTGCCCTGTATCCACTATTCCTTGGTAATATTAATCTTTATTAAAAGGAAGGTATAGGAGACATTCAATGTTTTATTAAGCTTTACTATGGAACAAGAAGTATACGAAAGAAAAAAGTAAACGCAACGTTACTTTAGGATGTTATTTTTAGATTTTCTGTGAACGGCTCCCCTGCTAGTCTATGCTCATGTAAATTAACTCCTACACGCCTGTCTGCAACGCTGATACAGAATTCTGTGAGTTATTAATAGCATGCGCTCCGGATGAAATAGCAAATCAGGCTATTAATTTGTCAGATATTACACAGGATAAAACAGTCAGTGGTAATATATATCATTGCAGACACGAGTCTCAGATGCTGGGAGCAGCCTTTGTGGAGGGATTGAGAGTATCCATCAGGAAAGATTTATTAACATCTCGTCCTGAATACAAGGTGTTGCCATTAGAGACTTTGTTATTAGTTGCTAAAAAGGGATTGAGTTCTCACAAGCTAATAAGGAAACTACACACATTATGGTGTCTTCTGAGCAGGAGGAGACAGAACCAACAAGAACAATAAAGTGTTTTATTTGTAACAAAGTTGGACACCTTAGGGTTTCACCAGTTATGGTGAAGTTAAAACCAGTAGCTGAAATAGCACAAGAAACTGGTAGATCATGGCTAGAAAGTCTCCCTATAGTACTGTTAAGTGTGGGGTACACCCCTGGAGGGAAGTTTTCTCTGTCCCCTCACGAGATCCTATTTGGGACTGCTTCTAGATTAGTGTGTTATTATCCTCAGCAATTGAAATTTAAATCTGATGTATTTGTTGATTATGTGATTGTTTTATCTCAAGCACTGACTAAAATACACGCACAAGTGTTTTCTTCTATTCCAGATCCGGAAGTAGACACTGGTACTCATCAACTACTTCCTGGAGATTGGGTCCTGGTCAAAAGATTTGTGAGAAAGAATCCTCTGGAATCCAGATATGATGGTCCCTTTCAAGTTCTTCTAATTGCTGCACCATCAGTTAAACTTGAAGGACTGCCTACTTGGATCCACACATCTCATTGCAAAAATAAAGTTTCAGTACCAGACCCATAGCAACCAACATTATGATGATCATAACACATATCCTTTCCTGTCTGTTCTTAACTAAAGTTGAACCTTCTGCATTCATTAGTGAGAAGAAAGATGGTATTACATTTTGGTACAATCCATCTAAAGCACATATGATCACATTGTCCTTTGATTATTGTCATGTTGTATGTTGCCAACAGCTAAGCGTGACTCAACAATGTAACTTGTACGAAGACACTCACAGCACATCTATATACATATGTGTTACAGACCAGACTTGGGGAAAAGATTGTAGTCATTGGGAAGCTGTAGGATGGAACACTGGGACAGCTTGGGACTACAGACCACAGAGTGCCTCAGATAGAACAGATTTGAGTGGAAGCCCTTTACTTGAACGTATGACTCTAATAAAGCCAGGCAAATGCTCGCCAAATGGCAAGATTGGAGCTAACATGCGACTTACTCTGACTATCAAGAACCCCAGACCCACAGACACAGGTACATACCTAATGGGTGGCTGGGTTAGAGGAGAAGCAAAAGGACGGATTGGTAAATTTATGTTCAGAGATCTAAATGCACCACTCATATCAGAAGACTATTGCAAGTACAACACACTCAGGCATTACCCCAAACAACTGATATCAGTGAACCTACGTACGAAGGAACCCTAACAAATGAAATTGGGTTCACAGACCTCAACTTATGGCTGGAATGAATGAAATATAACATAGAGTCACATAATAAGACTAATTGTTATGTTTGTGTAAGTGCCAGGCCTCACCTAGGCACTGTTCCACTTATGGTAACTATGAAAGAAGAAAAGTGTTTCTTAAGTCTTTATAAAACTACCCAGACTAAAAGATCTAGATTGTGAACAATGGGAAAACAGGTATCCCATTATACCTGACAATCTACATCCAGGTGAAGGTATAACCATATACCCAGGTAATTACACATGCTAAACAAGGAGTACACCTCAAGGGAGAAACCTAAAGAGGTTTAAGCAAGAGTTCTGCATTATATATTGTATTGGCTTCACAGTTTACAGAGCGGACACAAACATTGGGAGACATATATTGGATATGTGGGGACATGAAGCTCAGATCAAGACTAGAGGGTATCTGGTATGGTGAGTGTTCCCTGACAAAGGTCATAATGCCAGTGCACATAGTGCTTATACAAACTGATACCTCACCACACACCCTACTGACAACAGTCCGTGATCCAAACTGATACCTCACCACACACCCTACTGACAACATCTAGACACAAAAGAAAGGTGTCTTCCCCACAAGGTAGCTTTGACCCCCATGTGTACATGGACTCTATTAGAGTCCCAAGGGGGGTGCCTGATGAGTTTAAGGCCCGAAACCAGATAGTAGCACTGATACCAATGATTGGTGTAAATAAAAATGTTGCTTGAATCAATTATATATATTATAACCAACAAAGGTTTGTGGATTACACAAGAGACGCTCTGCAAGGAGTTGCAAAACAATTAAAAGCCACATCACACATGGCCATCCAGAATAGAATGGCACTAGAGATGATCCTTGCTAAAAAGAGGGGAGTGTAAAATGCTCCCCGACACTGGCAACTGCTGCACCTACATACCTGATAATATGGGTCCAAACGGTAAGATTACTTTAGCCATTAAAGAAATAAACAACTTGGCACAAGAATTAAAGGAGAATTCTGGAACCACAGACTATTGGGATAAATGGTTTGGGTGGATGAATAACTGGCAGAAGGTATTGTCACAGGTTGGAATTGTCTTTCTTTCAATACTGATAATTATTGCATTTGTTACCTGCTGTATTATCCCCTGTGTCCGAATATATATATATATATATTTAAAGAAGTCAGTTACTGGAGTCACACCAACCTTTGTGCACCAAGAAATTTATGAAGATGACTGTGAGGAGTCACATAAGATGTTACAGTCTATTATGTCTAGAAATGAAAGTTCTACATAAACCCCTTGTCCCACATGTTCCTGAAACAAGGGGTCAGGGATAGCATCTGACTCGCCTATGACAGTGGCAAGAGGGGTCATGGACAAGCCATGGCAACTCTAACGTACAAAGAAGAACGGGCGTTCATTGGTGCAGATGTGCTAGGGCTTTCTTACATTCATACATCTCATCCACAGGGACAGTTGTACACATAGTCTCTAGGGGGGACTGTTACTATTTATATGCTGTTTATATGACTTTATACCTTAATTAATACGTTTTACTAAGAAGAAACCTATATCTTTACACAGACATTTTATGTAGTACTCTCTAGAGGAGGAAGATATAATACATCTAACCTGTCATATCTACAAGAAAGGAATATAAATGTAGTATGTATCATAATATAGCATTTTAGGGGGGACTGTTGTGGACGAAATTCATGAAAATGTATATTATGTCCATGCTGCATTCCTTTCCTTACAATATATCATAAGATAAGGCACTAATTGCTTTTATTCTTTATTTCCTGAGAGTCCTAAGATGGCTACTGAGCTGTACCCTGGGAGTCATAAGATGGCGACTGAACTGTATCCTGGGAGTCATAAGATGGCTACTGAATCATATCCGGGAGCTCCCAGATGACATTCATATCCGTGACCAAATAAGGATATGAGCCCCGCCACCTTCCAGAGCCAATCAGAAGCTTCACATAAACTGACCATAATGACATCAACATCCGAGACCAAATATGGAAGGATCCTTCCTACCTTGTCAACCAATCAACAACTCACTAACTGTCTAACAATGCGTCGTACGATTCTTATATCTGATCAACTTAATATTATATAAGTTGCTATGTTGTATTGGGGGGGTTCGCTCGCTGGTTCGTTTGTTGGGAAGAATACAAGATGTTTTATACCAGAACTTTTGGGTCTGTGTAAATTCTTGTCTCTGTGTGCACACATGCCCAACAGACGGATTGATTTGGACAGGAACAGATATTACATAATGGGATTATTTTTTATCCATCCAAAACAACCCTAACACCCCTCATACTTATCCCTAACACCCCTCATCCTAACACCTAACCCCCTCACCCTTATCCCTAACACCCCTTACCCTAACACCCCTCACACTTATCCCTAACACCGCTCACCCTAACCCTAACACCCCTCACACTTATCCCTAACACCCCTCACCCTAACCCTAACATCCCTTACCCTAACACCCATCACACTTATACCCAACACCCCTCACCCTAACCCTAACACCCCTCACACTTATCCCTAACACCCCTCACCCTAACCCTAACATCCCTCACACTTATCCCTAACACCTAACCCTAACACCTAACCCTAACACCCCTTACACTTATCCCTAACACCCCTCACCCTAACCCTAACATCCCTTACCCTAACACCCATCACACTTATACCTAACACCCCTCACCCTAATTCTAACATCCCTCACACTTATCCCTAACACCTAACCCTAACACCCCTTACACTTATCCCTAACACCCCTCACCCTAACCCTAACACCCCTCACACTTATCCCTAACACCCCTCACCCTAATACCTAACCCTAACACCTCTTTCACTTATCCCTAAAACCCCTCACCCTAACCCTAACACCCCTCACACTTATCCCTAACACCTAACCCTAACACCTAACCCTAACACCCCTTACACTTATCCCTAACACCCCTCACCCTAACCCTAACACCCCTCACACTTATCCCTAACACCTAACCCTTACACCCCTTACACTTATCCCTAACACCCCTCACCCTAACCCTAACACCCCTTACACTTATCCCTAACACCCCTCACCCTAACACTAACACCCCTCACACTTATCCCTAACACCCCTCACCCTAACCTTAACACCCCTCACCCTAACCCTAACACCCCTCACACTTATCCCTAACACACCTCCCCCTAACCCTAACACCCCTCACACTTATCCCTAAGACCTAACACCCCTCACACTTATTCCTAACATGCCTCACCCTAACACCCCTTACACTTATCGCTAACACCCCTCACCCTAACACCCATCACACTTATCCCTAACACCCCTCACCCTAACACCTAACCCCCACACCGTTATCCCTAACACCCCTTACCCTAACACCCCTCACACTTATCCCTGTGTCTCTCCCCCCCCTTATCATCAAGGGAGGGGGGAGGATGATGAGGGAGGGGGGAAGAGAAACAGGGGAGGATGATGAGGGAGGGGGGAAACAGACACAGGGGAGGATGATGAGGGAGGGGGGAAACAGACACAGGGGAGGATGATGAGGGAGGGGGTAAAGAGATACAGGGGAGGATGATGAGGAAGGTGGGGGGATTATGAGTGAGGGGGGATGAGACACAGGGTAGGGTGATGAGGATTGGGGCAAATAGACACAGGGTAGGATGATGAGGGAGGGGGTAAAGATATACAGGGGAGGATGATGAGGGAGGTGGGAGGATAATGAGGGAGGGGATGGATAATGAGGGAGGGGGGATGAGACACAGGGGAGGGTGATGAGGAAGGGGGTAAAGAGACACAGGGGAGGATGATGAGGGAGGGGGTAAAGAGATACAGGGGAGGATGATGAGGGAGGTGGGAGGATGATCAGGGAGGGAGGATGAGACACAGGGGAGGATGATGATGGAGGGGGGAAGAGACACAGGGGAGGATGATGAGGGATGGGGTAAAAAGATACAGGGGAGGATGATGAGGGAGTGGTAAAGAGATACAGGGGAGGATGATGAGGAAGGGGGGAAAGAGACACAGGGCAGGATGATGAGGGAGGGGGGGGGAGAGACACAGGGGAAGATGATGAGGGAGGGGGAAAAGAGACACAGGGGAGGATGATGAGGGAGGGGGAAAGAGATACAGGGGAGGATGATGAGGGAGGTAGGAGGATGATGAGGGAGGGGGGATGCGACACAGGGGAGGGTGATGAGAAAGGGGGCAAAGAGACACAGGGGAGGATGATGAGGGAGGGGGTAAAGAGATACAGGGGAGGATAATGAGGGAGGTGGGAGGATGATGAGGAAGGGGGGATGAGACACAGGGGAGGATGATGATGGAGGGGGGAAGAGACACAGGGGAGGATGATGAGGGAGGGGGTAAAGAGATACAGGGGAGGATGATGAGGGAGGGGTAAAGAGATACAGGGGAGGGTGATGAGGAAGGGGGGAAAGAGACACAGGGGAGGATGATGAGGGAGGGGGAAAAGAGACACAGGGGAGGATGATGAGGGAGGGGGAAAGAGACACAGGGGAGGATGATGATGGAGGGGGAAGAGAATCACAGGGGAGGATGATGAGGGAGGGGTAAAGAGATACAGGGGAGGGTGATGAGGAAGGGGGGGAAGAGACACAGGGGAGGATGATGATGGAGGGGGGAAGAGACACAGGGGAGGATGATGAGGGAGGTGGTATAGAGATACAGGGGAGGATGATGAGGGAGGTGGGAGGATGATGAGGGAGGGGGGATGAGACACAGTGGAGGGTGATGAGGAAGGGGGGAAAGAGACACAGGTGTGAGAAATTGACTCTGCTGGGTTTTGAACCCTGGTCCCCAGGCTGCTATACCTACAGTATTCCCTACCACTGCATCAGCCTGCCTTTTGTGAATTTCATTGAGATCTGATAAGCTTGACTCTGCTAGAAATATTATCAGTACCTAAGTCTCTTCAGCTGTGTCTGGTCAGGTGTCTGGTCCTTGGCCTATATAAGGCACTTCCTGTCAAATGTACCTTGCCAGATTATTGTGTGGTTCCTGATCACTTCAATAAAGCTTGTTCCTGTTTCACCTACAAATTGCTGAACTGGATTATTGCTGACCTTGGCCGCTGGTCTCCACAACCTTGTGATTCCATATCATTACAGAATAATCTGGCTGTTTTCATGGGGACCGCCGGGTCAGATTCTGCATTGGCCCAGCAGGTTGCTTTATTTGCAAGAACTGTGCAGACCCAGGCACAGACCATTCCAGTGCTGCAGGACCAGGTAGCTGAACTGCAGGCCCAGCAGGTTGCTTTATTTGCAAGAACTGTGCAGACCCAGGCACAGACCATTCAAGTGATGCAGGACCAGATAGCTGAATTGCAAAATAAAATTCAGTCAATGCACAGTGAGTATACCAGCTACAGGGCACGAGATGTTGCGGCTGCTACTGTTACACCTGCACAAGATGCCCGCTTGCCCCTACCAGAAAAGTTTGGAGGAGATCGCAAAAAATCAATGCCGTTTGCACTTCATGATGTTACCTCAACGATTTCCATCTGAAAGAGAGAAGGTGGGATTTATTGTTTCCTTATTCAAAGATGAAGCCCTGGCTTGGGGCTCCCCTCTTCTGGAACAGGACAGTCCAGTCTTGGGTAATCTAAATGACTTTCTTGAGGCCATGTGCCTAGTTTTTGATGACCCAAATCGATGTGCTACAGCAGAAGCCACTCTCCTTCATTTGCATCAAGGGAGGCGCTCAGTGGCTGAATATGATGCTGAATTCAGACAGTGGGTTGCTGATACTACCTGGAACCAATCAGCCCAGAGGTTCCACTTCAGAAAAGGTCTCTCAGAAGCTATAAAAAATGAGCTAGCTCGTGTTGATCTTCCTGCTGACTTTGATGCATTTGTGCGTTTGGCTATCCGTATTGATCGGAGACTTTCTGAAAGAAGATTGGAAAGACAGGGCTCTTTTAGACCAAGTACTACTCCAATTTCCTATTCAAGAACTTCTACTCCGATCCCACAAACACCTACAGACTCTGAGCCAGAGGCTATGCAGGTAAATCTAATAAGAGGGCCATTATCCAACGAAGAAAAACAGTGGCGACGCACTCACAATTTATGCCTGTATTGTGGTAGTGCAGGGCACTATGCCATCAATTGCCCTAGCAAATCCAAAAGAACAATAGCTATGGCGGCTGAGGGTGCACAGATTCAACACCAATCCCAGATTTCAGATCAACTGGATTCTGTCACACAACCCTTGTTTTCTCTTGCTCATGGTGAAGAGGGTATGTTGACTCAACATCCTCATTTTGTGGTGCCTATCACTTTGCAATGTAGTGATCGTAAAATTTCAACTACAGCTATGATAGATTCTGGAGCAGGCAGAAACTTTATGGACATTTGCAGCAGGAAATAGAATTCAGTCAATCCCTAATTCTTCACCTGTGTTAATGGAGACAGTTGACGGTTCTCCACTTACGTCAGGCCCGGTTACACATGAGACTGTGCCCTTAATGTTGACTGTGGAAGTGAATCACCATGAGGCTATCTCTTTCCACCTAATTTCCTCAACACAGTTTCCAGTGATTTTGGGGGTACCTTGGCTTGCTGTGCATAACCCACAGATTGATTGGAAGATCAGAACTATGTCCTTTCCTTCAGAACACTGCTTAATGAATTGTCAACCCTCTAAGGTAACACCTGTTGCCACAACAATTAATAAAATGGTTGCTACAAACTTGACTAAGCTTCCTCTACAATATCAGGATTTTGCAGATGTCTGTGATAAGAAGAGTGCTGATCAGCTTCCACCACACAGGCCTTATGATTGCCCAATAGAGCTGTTGCCTGGGGCTACTATGCCATTTGGCCGTATATATTCCCTTTCTGAGCCTAAATTGAAAGCTCTTCGTGAATACCTACAAGAAAATCTTGCCAAAGGCTTTATTCGATCATCTACTTCTCCAGCAGGAACTCCTATTTTCTTTGTAGAAAAGAAAGATAGCAGCCTACGGCCATGCGTTGATTACAGGGACATTAATAACATCACTGTTAAAAACCGCTACCCCTTGCCTCTGATTCCTGAACTTTTGGAGAGACTTCGCTCAGCTAAAATATTTACAAAGCTTGATCTTCAGGGGGCATATAATCTGGTTCGCATAAGACCCAATGATGAATGGAAAACAGCTTTCAGAACCAGGTACGGGCATTACGAATATCTAGTAATGCCTTTTGGGCTGTGTAATGCCCCTGCAACTTTCCAGCATCTTATCAATGATGTACTACGAGATCTCCTGGATCAGTTTGTTGTGGCATATTTGGATGATATCCTAATATTCTCTGATAATCTTGAAAACCACAGAAAACAGGTCCGTATAGTTCTAGAGCGCCTTCGTACCCACCGCCTATACATTAAACTAGAAAAATGTGAGTTTGAACAAACAGAAATTCAATTCCTGGGATATGTAATAACTCCCAAAGGTTTAAGTATGGACGCAAGTAAAATTAAAGCTGTGCTGGACTGGCCCATCCCCAAGAATGAAAAAGATGTTCAGAGATTTGTGGGGTTTGCCAATTTTTACAGGCAATTCATTAAGAATTTCTCTTCCGTTATTACACCGATCACTGAACTCACACGTAAAGGGACTACCGCATTTTCCCGATTGAAGACTCTGTTTACCTCTGCCCCTGTCCTGGTACATCCTCAGCCGGAATTACCATTTATTGTGGAACCAAGACCACCATCTTGCCGGAGGATATATTTATAGGAGTTACATTTCCTTCTGATCTGATGTCTCGCATTCAAAAGGGCTACGCTGAAGACCCAGTTCTTCGTGATCCTCCTCGTGACCTCCATATGATGATGCTTAATTGGTTTTGGATTTTTCAACAATGTCTGTTTGCTCCAGAGTCAGTGCGACTGGACCTTTTACGTCTCTACCATGACTTAAAACCAGCAGGTCATCCAGGAATCCGAAAGACGCAAGAACTACTTGCCCGATCCTTTTGGTGGCCGAAGTATCATGAGGATGTTAAGAAGTATGTGTCCTTTTGTGATGTACGTGCCAGACATAAGACTCCTCGCTCATCCCCTGCTGGCTTGCTTCAGCCTCTTCCAATTCCTCATCGTCCCTGCGGATCTATATCCATGGACTTTATTGTGGAACTACCTCCCTCTAAGGAACACACTACCATTCTTGTTGTTGTGTACAGGTTAACTAATATGGGTAATTTCATACCAGCTCGTTGTCTCCCTTCAGCTAAACAGACGGCTGACCTGTATATTCGGGAAATATTTTGCTTGCATGGAGTGCCTGATAAAGTAGTTTCTGACAGGGGAGTGCAGTTTGCATCTCGTTTTTGGAAACATTTTTGTTCTAACATAAGTATTAATGTAAATCTGTCGTCAGCTTTTCATCCACAAAGTAATGGACAGACTGAGCGAACCAACCAGACTTTGGAGCAATATTTGCGGTGCTATATTAGTTACCTGCAGGATGACTGGCTGGATTTTCTACCCACGGCGGAGTTTGCCTATAACAATGCCCAACACTGCTCCACTTCTTTGAGCCCATTTTTTGCCAACTATGGTTACCATCCGACCTTTCTAGTCAATCTCCCAATTACTACTTCCATTCCTGCTGTCACTGACCTGCTAACCGCCTTACGTGATTCCCAAGCACTGTTGAAAGAGACTCTTTTGGAGGCTCAGAAATGTAGCATAAGAGCTGCTGATAGGCATAGAAAGGAGGCCCCAGTCTATCACGTTGGTGACAAGGTGTGGCTGTCAACAAAGAATCTTAAGCTTCGGATTCCTTCTCATAAATTGGGTCAAAGGTTCATGGGACCTTTTGAGATCATTGCTCAGATCAATGCTGTCACTTTCCGTTTGCAACTCCCGAATTTCATGAAAATACATCCAGTGTTTCACGTTGCACTGCTTAAACATTTTCATGAAAATACTTTCCCTGGCCGAGCTCTGCCTGCCCCACCTCCAGACCTCGTGGATGGTGAGGATGAGTACGAAGTGGAAAAAATTCTTGACTCCAGGATCTTCCGTAACAAGCTTCAGTATCTGGTTCGCTGGAAAGGCTATGGTGAGGAGGAGAGTTCATGGGAACCAGTGGACAATATTCACGCTCCTGATCTCCTTCGGTCTTTTCATGTGCAGTACCCTGCTAAACCAGGTAATAGGGCATCCAGAGGCTGCACCTATAGAGGCGGGGGTAATGTGAGGAATTGACTCTGCTGGGTTTTGAACCCTGGTCCCCAGGCTGCTATACCTCTTCCCTACCACTGCGTCAGCCTGCCTTTTGTGAATTTCATTGAGATCTGATAAGCTTGACTCTGCTAGAAATATTATCAGTACCTAAGTCTCTTCAGCTGTGTCTGGTCAGGTGTCTGGTCCTTGGCCTATATAAGGCACTTCCTGTCAAATGTACCTTGCCAGATTATTGTGTGGTTCCTGATCACTTCAATAAAGCTTGTTCCTGTTTCACCTACAAATTGCTGAACTGGATTATTGCTGACCTTGGCTGCTGGTCTCCACAACCTTGTGATTCCATATCATTACAACAGGGGAGGATGATGAGGGAGGGGGAAAAGAGACACAGGGGAGGATGATGAGGGAGGGGGGAAAGAGACACAGGGGAGGATGATGATGGAGGGGTAAAGAGATACAGGGGAGTGTGATGAGGAAGGTGGGAAAGAGACACAGGGCAGGATGATGAGGGGGGGAAGAGACACAGGGGAAGATGACGAGGAAGGGGGGAAAGACACACAGGGGAGGATGATGAGGGAGGGGGGAAGAGACACAGGGGAAGATGATGAGGAAGGGGGAAAAGAGACACAGGGGAGGATGATGAGGGAGGGGGGAAAGAGATAAGGGAAGGATGTTGAGGGAGGAGGGAGGATGATGAGGGGGGGATGAGACACAGGGGAGGGTGATGAGGAAGGGGGCAAAGAGACACAGGGGAGGATGATGAGTGAGGTGGGAGGATGATGAGGGAGGGGGGAAAGAGACACAGGGGAGGATGATGATGGAGGGGGGAAGAGACACAGGGGAGGATGATGAGGGAGGGGGTAAAGAGATACATGGGAGGATGATGAGGGAGAGGTAAAGAGATACAGGGGAGGGTGATGAGGAAGGGGGGAAAGAGACACAGGGCAGGATGATGAGGGAGGGAGGGAAGAGACACAGGGGAAGATGATGAGGGAGGGGGAAAAGAGACACAGGGGAGGATGATGAGGGAAGGGGGAAAGAGACACATGGGAGGATGATGAGGGAGGGGGGAAAGAGACACAGGGGAGGATGATGATGGAGGGGGGAAGAGACACAAGGGAGGATGATGAGGGAGGGGGTAAAGAGATACAGGGGAGGATTATGAGGGAGGTGGAAGGATGATGAGGGAGGGGGGATGAGACACAGGGGAGGGTGATGAGGGAGGGGGGAAAGAGACACAGGGGAGGATGATGAGGGAGGGGGTAAAGAGATACAGGGGAGGATGATGATGGAGGGGGATGTTAGGTTATTTATGCCCTTTATGGATTAAAACCAGACTCTGCATCAACTATGTAATTTTCCGTGGGAGTTTTGACATGGATCCCCCTTCGGCATGCCACAGTCCAGGTTTTAGTCCCCTTAAAACAACTTTTCCATCACTATTGTGGCCAGAAAGAGTCCCTGTGGGTTTTAAAATCTGCCTGCCCATGGAAGTCTATGGCGGTTCGCCGGGTTCACCGGTTCGCGAACATTTGCGGTGGTTCGCGTTCGCGGTTCGCGAACCGAAAATTTTATGTTCGCAACATCACTAATAAAGATATTTTTAAAAGTACAAATAGCTGATCTACAGAGTAAAAACACAAGTTTTACACTTACAAACATTAAAAGACAGACCATAAATCCTTCACTGTTACATATTTCTGGAAAAAGATTTCCCTTTTTTATATTTATGCCGGCTTTAGAAATATATCTCAGTAGTGATCTCTACACCCATAAAGACACAGATTCTCCAACCTGCATTTCTCAGTTGTATTGCAAAGAAAGAAAGTTTAGCACACTCACAAATTTATTTACAGCAAAACAACTTCCCAAATGCAGAAAACAAGACAATCCATCTACCTTATAAACAAAAGCAATCAGAATGTTATATACATATATGTAAAGAAAAAGTTCCTTTGGGTTTTATGTTTAGATCCTCAGCATCTGACTGTTCTGAGTCACTGGAGCCTCCCCTACCATTGTACTTTTAGGGGGTTTTCTGGTCCTATATATTTTTTGTTCCTATTTCTTTTATTACCCTTTCCTCGTTTGCTTTTTTATTTGCTCTACCTCTCTATGTAGTGTTCACTGCGGGGGAAGGAGGAGGAAGCTGAAGCTCCTGCTCACAGCTTTTGAGTTGCAGCTGCTTGCTCTCTTACGGGACCTGGGATTGGGTGCTGTGTATATAACTACATATAATAACTTTGCATGATTCTCCCGGGTTGGGAGGTGGATATTGTTTAGACTGGGAAGTAACCATTCCCAACTATCCTTCTATTCCTAAAAGCTTCAGGTGGTTGCCTCAATAGACAACGTAACCTTTTTTCTAGTCAGTCTCCCAATTACTACTTCCATTCCTGCTGTCACATATTGTTACCGTGATTGTTAATCAGAGAACAAGAGCGTCTGTACTGAGCTGAAGAGCTCTGTCAATTCTGACAGTTATTCTCGAGTTAATTACTTAAAACAAAACATGGTACCAAATTCCTATTCCTGTCTCTCTTGACTGTCACTTTGTGTTGGTACTCTGTGCGTCAACGGGTTGCCCCTAGACACAGAGACGGTGCGTCTTACAGTCTCCAGAGACCTCACTTCCTGGTTTTACACAGTATAACAAAATTTCTTATCTTAAACAGCACAGCAATACAGCAAAATTCATAAGCAAGCAAAAGCGGGTTTGGGGCACTGTCAACCAAGCCGTCAAGTATATATTTCAATTTTATCCTTTCTTTTCCCACCTTAGGAATAATATATATAGCCTACCTAAGGCTTAATATATTAATATATATATATATATATATATATATATATATATATATATATATATATATATATATATATATGTTGTGACAGGGCCAGCCTTAGGCTACTGGTTGCTCCTGTGTTTCTTCCATAAACCACAGAGTCCGATATACTTTTAGCTTTTTAATAAAGGCTTTCAAAAATAAACAATAGCTTAACTTCAGCATAAAATAAACATCTGTTCACACAGAGGGATGGTAACTTTAAGTTCAGTCTCTCAGCTCCTCAGCTGCAATGGATCCTTTCTAGGTTCTCCACTTTTAAAGCAAACAGTCTCTCAGTTAAGTGTTGTTGCAGTCACACAGACTGTTCCTCTTACTGGCAACTTCCTCTGCTGCTCTTTAAGTCCTGGTAGGTCATGTTCAGGAGCTCTGTCTCGTTCTCCTCTCAAGTCACACATAAACACTCAGTGTCTCCTCTTAAGCTGCTGGCTGTATTCTCCAACCAATCCAATTTACTTGCCAGTGTCTCTCTGTACTTTAATCTGTATTATAAGCAGCCTTCCTGGCTGTCTCACTTCAGAGCTTATTTCAGCTCAGCTCCCAGTATCCAGTCTTCCTGACTGTCTCACACAGGTTCTCACATAGACTGCAGCTCCACACAGACTCCTCACGGCACTCAGGCCAGAGCCTAATCAGCCACCCCCCCCCCCATGTCTGCTTTCCAGGCTTTAAAGTGAAGTTGCACCTGCAGCAATTAGGAGTTCTTTAGAAGTTTAACTCCATCACTCCTGTCAAGAACTCTTTACACTACTTTACTCATCCTCTAGGGGGCAAACGGTTACAATATGTATAGCCTTCCAGAGGCTTAGTTTAGCCTTCCAAAGGCTTAACCCTCCCTACCTTAGAGAGTGGTTCCCAGTCTACCTAAGACTGTGCCCAACTTATTTACTTAGATACAGTTTACAGAGGAAGATGAGAGTGGGAGTAAAGGAAGGTGTACTTAAATGGACACAATTCACTCTACTCACCACTTGTTTTTCGATCTGTGTCCCACTTCGACACCAGCTTGTTGGGACTTCTTATACTTAGTTGACGGCTTGGACCACGGGCCTCACTCAGAGCTCTGGGATCAGTACTGGAAATAACATACATTACCATTATCCAGGATAACCCTGAATGCCCTTTTTAATTAAAAATAAATCCAGTCGCCTTTTAAAATGATCTGATGTCAGCACCTCCTTTGGTAGAGAATTCCACAGTTTAACTACCCCCCTTACTGTGAAGAACGCTTTTCTTTCTTTAAGGTGGAATCTTTTTACTTCTAACCTCAAAGGATGTCCTCTTGTCGGTGTTGGGACTTCTTATACTTAGTTGACAGCTTGGACCACGGACCTCACACAGAGCTCTGGGAGCAGTACTGGAAATAACATACACACACAAGACTCTCAGTACTAGCTTGTTTATTTGCCATCATGGCGTGGGTTATATACTAAACAAAGAAAGCATATCAGGAAGGCACAAATAGCTCGAGGTTATTCTGGCAAGTCAGATTATAAGAGGTTCTCTGCATTCTCGGAACATAAAGTACAAACAGTTTGTGGTTAGTCTACGTATCAATACAAAATATTTTAACCCTTCGGTCAGTAAAAAACCTCTTGGCACAAAAAGCTAACTTGACAAATCTTTATACTGACCCTGGATGTATTTATATAAGGTAATCATATTTCCTCTTAGATGCCTTTTTCTAGAGAAAATAATATTTGGTTATTCTTTCTTCATAACTTAGCCCCTCCATTACCCTTATTAGTTTTGTTGCCCTTCTCTGTACCTTTTCCAGCTCTAAAATGTCCTTTTTATGAAGTGGTACCTCAAAATTGTACTCCATATTCCATATTGCAAGGGATTTGTACAGTGGCAGAATTATATTTGCTTCCCTTGCTTCTATACCCTTCCTAATACATGCTAATATTTTATTTGCCTTTGCAGCTGCTGCTTGGCATTGAACACTGTTACCTAGGTGGTTTACCACAAGTACTTACAAATCCATTTCAATATATAACATCCCTATATGTACTCCATTAAGATTATACATTTATTCATATTAAATCTAATCTGCCATTTAGATTTAGAAAGTACTTCATTATCTGATTTAATTACCTTGCACAACTTGATGTCATCAGCAAAAATGGAGAAACTACTTTCCAGTCCCACCTCTAAGTCATTAATAAATATGTTAAAAAGGAGAAGACCTATTACTGAACTCCAAGGAACCCCACTTACCACATTAGTCCAATCGGAGTATGTTCCATTTACCACAACCTTTTGCTCCCTGTCTTTTAGCTCATCTGCCTTTTCCTGGTCACTAATCAGATGGCGTGTGTCACGTTGTAATGTTCTTATAGCTTCCTTCCTGGCCTTCTTTCCATTAGTATATTTTAGGGTTAGTCTTACCCTCTTTTGCAAGTAACTTTTCATTTTCTATTTTAGCCTGTCTAATAGCCCTGTTGCAAGTCTTGTTGATTGTGGTCTAGTTTGTATAATTTAAATTCATGTTTTTTACTCAGTATTTTGATCTTTAAATCATTGTTAAGCCACATTGGATGGTATTTACAACTTTTAATTTTATTCCCACATGGTATGTGGTAATTAGTATGTATATTTAGTAAGGATTTAAATGTCGTCCATTTATGGTCAGTATTTTTACCTGACAGTTCTCTGTCCCAGTCTATACTTTGTATTGCTGCCTTTAGACAGTTAAAATCTGCCCTTTTAAAATTAAGAGTTTTTGTTGGCCCCTTACAGTTTAGTTTTTTTAATTAAATCTCAAATGAGACTGTGTTGTGATCTCTGTCTCCCAAAGGTTGCCTTTTTTAAACATTTGATACCATATCAATATTATTTGTGATAACTAAATCCAAGATGGCCCCATTTCTAGTAGGCTCCTGTATAACCTGGGCCAGATAATGATCCCTGAGTGTACTCAAGAACCTGCTCCCCTTAGATGAGCTGCTGGTCTCATGTATCCAGTTTATTTCAGAGTAATTAAAATCTCCCATTACTAGAACTTGCCCATGCTTAGCTGCATTTCCAATCTGTAACAATAATTGTATTTCCTTTACTCTCAATTATATTTTGGGGTTTATAGCATACTCCAAATAATAATCTTTTGGAATTTGCTTCTCCGCTATTTAACTCTACCCACAAACATTCAACATTACTGCTAGTTCCAGCATAAATATCTTCTCTGACTATAGGCTTAAATTCAGGCTTAACATACAGACAAATTACAAATATTTAGCATGGTATACTGGGTGAAGGCCTACGGGCACATGGGGTCTGGAGGTGGTTGACACAAAGAATGGTTCCTGGATATCATCCAATTCCACTAAGGCAGCAGTACCTTCGAACCCAATGAAGATAGCAGTGGTGCAAATAGCCATACCTTTCTAAGCAGAATTAATCTATATCTCTTCCCAGTCATCTCTGTATTCTTCATCTTGTCCTCTGGCATCATAATAGAAGGTGCAATGGAGAAAGTGGATGGATTCTATTTCCTTTAATCCAGTTTGGAGATCAGTCATTGTCTTGTGCACTGAAGCCAATTATCAGCTTGAAATTGCACCCAAAAAGCTCTATGCCTCAGTTGTGATGGTTGTTGTACAGTTATTATCATCTGTTTCGGAATCCCAGGAAATGTGCAGGTAATTATTTGCGATGTGCAATAAATAGTGGCATTCATAACACACAAAAGATCTCTTCCCAGGATGGAAATGGGGGCAGAAGGGAAGTAGAGGAATGGCGACTGGAGATTGAATTATCCACAAGAAAACTAGATGAGTTGGGTGGAAGGTACTATTTGTGATATCCCAGAGAAACGTTGAGTGTGTACAGAGGAGCCATATAAAGGTAGTAATTTTCCTTTGCAGGAATTTGCAAGGTCTTCGACTTACCATCAGAAGTTAGGTTTGTTCCTGTTCCCCTCAAAATACCCCTTCCCCCTTTGGAGAATGGGCTGCAGGGCAGTATTCCAACATGATAACAACCCCAAACTCACCTCCAAAACGACCACTGCCTTGCTAAAGCAGCTGAAGGTAAAGGTGATGGGCTAGCCAAGCATGTTTCCAGACCTAAAACCTAGTGAGCATCTGTGGGGCATCCTCAAATGAAAGGTGGGGGAGTGCAAGGTCTCTAACACCCATCAGCTTCGTGATGTCATTATGGAGGAGTGGAAGAGGACTCCAGTGGCAACCTGTGAAGCTCTGGTGAACTCCATGCCTATGAGGGTTAAGGCAGTGCTGGAAAATAATGGTGGCCACTCAAAATATTGACACTTTGGGCCCAATTTGGACATTTCCACTCACTTTTTTTGCCAATGGTTTAGACATTAATGGCTGTGTGTTGAGTTGTTTTAAGGGGACAGCAAATTTACACTGTTATTCAGGCTACTTTACCTCGAATATCCAAAAAACACAAAAAACACAAAGAAAATAAAAATAAATACAACAAAAATAACACCCACAGCACTGAGGAACAGGCAGGACATCTGGAGAGTGAGGTGGAACGCGAATCTAAGCCGATTTCAACGACTTTAACCACACGAAAATCGCCTAAGCAAGAATGAAAATGGCCCCCGAAAAAAACGAAAACGAAGCTACACGACCCCAGGCCGCTCAAAAAACTGCCAAACGCTTAGCACTTTCACACAGGAGTGAACCAACTACAAAATACATTATTACAAATGACGGAAAACACTTGGGAGACGCGTAACACATTAATAACATTAGCAATCTCTAAAATGACGCTTTACGAGACACAGGACTTTGAAAAAAAAATACGAAATAGCAAAAATACGAGGTTAACGGCCGATCCGCGAAAAAGCAAAAAACACAAAAAACACAAACAAAATACAAATAAATACAACAAAAACATCACCCACAGCACGGGAAAACAGCCAGGACATCTGGGAGGGAGAGATTTAAATGCGTTTTTGACGACTTTCACCACACGAAAATCACCTAAGAAAGAAAAAAAAATGGTAGCCGAATTTTTTTTTAAACAAGCCTTCAAGACCATTTCGAATGGCAATTTGAGCCACTTTAAATTCAAGCATGGAAATATTATTTCGCAGGCGTACTTTAGAATTTGGGGAGCTCTGAAGGGTTAATTTTGGTTGCCAACCTGCTTCTCCATGTGGAAAAAATATTGGATATGTCATTGGATTTAAATTTGTACTTAAGATATTTATATATATGAAAGTTTGCTTCTCATTTCTGGGATATATTCTAATGTCTCTCTGAAATGGTGGTTTTCCTTCATCATTTTGAAACACCATTGCAACCTCATTTGAGGTTGGCAAATTATAACGGTGTTTATCAGTATGACAATCTTTTTTAAGCACCATATTGACCATTGGGATTGGCAATTGATGTATTTCTGCAAGAAGTTGTTCCTTTTCTACTTCTGACATTTTTTTATAAGCTTGAGCGTAGGGGTTATTGGCCATAATTTTATCTAGCTCTATAAAAATACTGGGTAAGCATTTTTTATTTTCTTGAAGCTACATACGTTGGTCAACAGCTTCCATTTTATTTAGGACATATAGTTGAGCAAATTTTCTTTGCTCTCCTTCCTCTGGATGTAAATGTGAAGTACGATGGTAAATTTGGCCTTGGACTTTAAAGCAGTAATGTTGCCAACATAGATGCAAAGGATATGGCACTATTGTTTGATCTTATGTTTGTTTTTACATTTTTGTCGTTGGGAAAAGCAGGCTCAGTCATAATGCTTTTTAAATATGGTGGGAATTGTTGTCTTTCTGGAAGTTTGACCTTGCCTTTTTGACAGCAAATAATGAACTGGCCATCTCTGGGTCTTTCCTGTTTGAAATGATAAGCCCCACAAAACTGACAGAGAATATTCATGTCACCACAATTATGAACCTCCACATGCTAAAGACTTAAGTAAAGGACAATTTGAAGAGCATATATCAGTCTGAGTTTGTAAGTCATTATTGCAATTGTTATCCGATTGTTCAGGAACAGGTTGTAAATGCTTTTGTTTTTTAGTTGCCTTCTTAGATGTAGATTTTAGTTTTTCAGCTGATAGTCTTTTGCTTGCAATTCTTTTCCGTTCTTTTTCTCGTCTAATTATTTTTCTGCTGGTTTGCCCATCTTTTTTGTCGTTCTCTAGTTTGTCGTCTTAATCTGTAAATAAAAAGAATGTATTATTAGTTTAGTTTGTGATTGTAATTTGTTTTGTAAGTGCTTGTTTGTGTTTTTTGGTACTATGGTGTTTTGTGTGCAACAGTGTTGTCATTATAGATTTAGGTTGTGTGTTTAGGCTTATAGGTTATTGTAGATCAAATTGCTTTATAGTGTTACATTTGTATGTGTTACTAATATTTTTTTATTGAATTTTTTTGTGGATTGTACTTTTGAGATTGTAGGTTTCTAGGTATGGCTTATAGGTATAGCACAGGCAAGGGAATTGTGCTGTAAATTTTGTAAATGGTACCAATATTTTGATTATTTGGTGTTTTCTCTAGGCGATTGTTGTCATTGTAGGATTATCTTGTAGTTTTAGGCTTATAGGGTGTGGGTCATAAAAGAGCCTTTATTGTGTTTTTTTGTAGGTGTTACTAATATTTTTTGTAATATTCTATTTTCTGTGTCTGTTTAGGTGGTGGGTTTAATGTTGTAGGTTAGGGCTCAGAGTAGAGGATTTATTCTTGAATTTGTTATGTGTTAGCAGTATTTGTTGTACTATTCTGTTTTCTGTGGCCATGTTTGGGATGATAGATTTAACTTATGGGTTAGTGTTAGAGGTTGGTGTAGCTAAAACAGGATTCCTTTTTAAATTTGAAATGTGTCAGCAATATTTGGTGAAGGATCATGCTTTGTGTGCCTCATGATTGTTTTTCGTTGCTTATTATTTTCTTTTCTTTTTAATGTTGACATTGCTGCACAGCAAACATGCTTTTCTTTTTTCTATTTTTGTACTTCTTGTACTATACCTTGTTAGAAGTCTTAGTTGGAAATGGATATCACTGGATCCGGTGCTGCAAATCTTCGTGCAACAGTCTTCAGGCAGTGTCTGTTGTAAAAGAGAAATCTTTTTTTTGGCAAAGCAATGTATTAGCATTTTTGGTTTCTTTGTTGTGTGTAAAATCCTGGCGATTTGAGAGTGTGTGTGAAACCATGCAGCACTGTAAATAATTTTGTAGTATCCTGTATTGTGTACACCACTGGTGTAATTGGATTATTGTTTTACTGTTGTAGTTTGTGGCCCATAAAACAGGATTATTATTTGTTATACTATCCTGTTTTTTGTGCGCCACTTTTGGACTTATAGATTTTCGTTCTGGGTTAGGGTTAGAGTTTATTGCAGACTAAACAGTAATCTTTGTTCCATTTTGTATATGTTAGCAATCTTTGTTCGACTATCCTTTTTTGTGTCCACCACTTCTGGGATGTTACATTTGGCTTCTGGGTCAGGGTTAGAGGTTCTTGCAGACTAAAAAGAAATGCTAGGTTTATTTTCTATATGTTCCCAATATTTGGTATAGTATCCTGTTTTGCGTCTGCCACTTATATTTCAATTATGGTTTCTGTTCATAGGTTTTTGCATAGTAAAGACTATTTATTGTTGTATTTTATATGTGTTAGCGATATTTCTTGAAGTCTGGTGTTTGTGTTTACTGTAATTTGTAATGAGGCTTCTTATGTGTTTTTATTTTCATTTTGACATTGGTGCCCAGCAAACAGGCTATTATTTTCTTTTGTTTTTACTTGTTATACTATACCTTGATTGAAGTCTTTTTGCTGTATGAATGACATAGGATCCCCTACTGCCAATGTTGATCCACAAGTCTTCAAGCAGTGTCTGTTTCCAAAGAGAAAGATAAATGGTTATTTTTAGTGTTTATTTTGTTTTCGGCGACCATTTTTTCTCTCGCTTAGGGGATTTCTGTGTGTGTAATCTGTGTGTCAAAAAGTCCAGCAGCTCGATTTCTGGATGCTAAGTACGTAAATTTTTCGTTGTAAGTACCGCGTGCGGCTCATTGCAGCCGACGTGGGAGCCTCCACCTCCGCAAATGCGACCCCTCCCTTCGCGAAGGAATGCATTTGTGGGCCTAAAGTCCGCAGTTGCTCGCAAGAAGTGCCTTCGGTGCTCCTTGCCAGCAACTGTGGCCTTCGCTTTGCGAGCCCGCAGCGTTAGCAACAACCCGCATGCTCACAACTATATATGTGATTAGAGACTTGCCCATCAAAAACTGACGGCAATGAGATGTGTATGTTTGTAAATTTGTTTAGTTAGTAATATACAAATTTGACACTTGTAAGGTTTTAGTTATGTTGAAATAAGTACAATTGTTATATTAAACATGTTTATTTTTAGAAAATGTTCTTATTGAGTAACTGTTAAAGAGTTTTGTAGTAAAAGTGGTAACATTTGAATGTAAGATCAATTGAACTGTAGATTAATCAGTATTGTAAACTTGAGGTAATGGTTTTTTAACATGCAACTTGTAGCTCAAGAACTGTTAACTGAAACAAACATTGAATAAAGAGGAAGGCAAACAGTAAAAACCCTTTTTGAAATGTAGGCAATTGTATGAAAGTGGGAAAAAAAATGAATTTCTTACTGTGGCCATTAAGTGGCGATCGGATTACTCCCTTGATTAATGTGTAATCTGAAATAGAAAATTTACATTGTGTCTGAAAACCTGCTTGTGCTGTTAAGATGAACTTTGTAATATGTCTAAGTAAGAACCTTGAAAGTATATTTTGGTAAACTTCAACGTTCTTATCTATGTAAGTAATAAACTTTAAAGGATTGTTTTAGAAACTTGTAATGTTATAAATAGTAACATAGGTAATTAAGATTTCAAGAGAATTGATTTAAATAATGAAAGGCAAGTGTTTTGTGGGGCTAATCATCCATAAACAGTACTTCCATGAATCATGACTGAAATCTTTATTTATTGGTAGTTTTTAATGATTGATCTTTGTTTCTTGGTGTAGTAATTGTTTGAAATGGCACATAGAGTTTTCTTTGTGTAAAAGTTGTTCTCTAAAAAGGGAAGGCGAGACCTTAAAGTTGGTCCGCGATGTGTAACCACTGTTCTCTATGTATGTAGTTTAATTTTGAAATGTAGTTGTTGTAAACTTAATTTTTGTGGCGAAATAATGATGATTTTAAAGAAATGGACGTTTGGCTGTAATTGTTCTGATTTTGTTGTGGTTATATTGGGGTTGGATAGATTTTTGATTTGGTTTTCACATTGGTTTGTCATGGCTTTTGTTTCTTTGATGGAAATTTACAGTACTTCATAGTAGACAATGGTTTTAGTAAAAATGCGTCCATCCTCTAATAAATCACCTTGACTTTCATTGTTTTCAATGTAAACTTTAATAGCCTGTGGATTTTTGCACCGTGATAAGGCAACATACAATTGGCCATGTGCAAATACTGGTTGTTCTAAGAATATACCCACAGATTTGAAAGTTTATTAATGGTCATGGCAAATGCCATAATGATGGGAAATTGTCTTCTTTGAAGTATACAAGGGAGGCTTCTTTCACTTGGTGCTAAATCTATCCTTAGAATGAAAACTCTCTCTCCTTTATGGGTACCAGTTAAAGTTTCAGCATCGATAAAATGGTCCTTTAATTGTTGAATAATTAATCTTGTGCCATTGCATAGGCCTTTTTTGGGGTTCATATTTCGCAGTAACATGATAATTGCACCTTTCTTTAGCTGCAAAATATGTGGTGGCATTCCAGAAGGAATCAGTGAGTTTATGAATTCAGTAGAAAAATTTGCTTGACTTTCTTTGTCATCAGCAAGTACAGAATCAGCACTGTGATAATTTCTTTGCGGTGCATCAATTTTTTAAAAGATTTCATTATTGAGGATTAATGCATCCTTATTTTTGCATATGAGTATGACTTGGTTGGCAAGTTCTGAATATTCCTGGTTATTTATTGTACTTCCGAATATAGCAAATATAAGATCTTGGTGACAAATCATATTAGGTGGGATGTGCACAGTGTCGTCAGGTAAATGTGGTGTTTTTTCTGTTTTTCCTTCTCCAATTTTATTAAGCCAGTCATTGAAATCATTTTGTCCTTCTGATCTCATATTTTGTTGTAATTGAAGATGTATAAAATGTTTTCATAGTGTACTTGACTTTATACATGTTTCGATAATGTCAGTTCGATTTCCATGTACTACGACAGGTAATGTTTGTCTGAAATCGCCACCTAACAACATTACATTTCCACCAAATGGAAAAGTATTATCCATAAATTCACAAAGCAAATGGTCAGTACATTGTAGAGCATAGCATGACATCATTGTAGCATCACCTATTATAATTAAATTACTTTTTTAAAGTTTATTTGCTTGCAATGATGTCATCCAAATATCTGACACTGATGTTTCTAAAATAGGCACTGGTAGTTTAAATCCACTATGTACAGTTCTTCCACCGTCTAACAAAAGTGCAGAAATTCCAGTTGTGGCAAATGTCAGTGCTATTTGACCTTGTGCTTGTACAAAACTCATTAATAAATTATATAGATATGATTTTCCTGATCCGCCAGGTCAATCAAGATAGAAATAACGCTCTTTGCATATGTCATCATCTAGTGCATTTTTGATGGCAATGAATGCTTCCAATTGTAAAGTATTTAAAGTTGCAAGTCTTTCTTCTGTCCTTTGTACTTGCAGTTAAATGTCATAGTCTTCAAAATTTATGTCATCTATAAGACCTGGATCAGGCAGATTAAAACTTGCACAACTTAATCCATGAGTTAAAAATACTTCTTGGATTTCAATTAATGCTTTTAAGTGTGCACTGGGTTCATTGTATCATTGCATACAGTCTTCAGTCATATTACTTTTAAATGTGTCCCACAAAGCTAATGCATTTGAGAAGATACAAATGCATGCAAAGTGTTCTCTCATCTGGCGTGGCATTTGACATAGTGCAGCTTCTTCTAGACATCTTTCCCATTCTGTTTCATCAGCTAGTAAGTTTCTATGTCTGACAGCTAAATTAAAGGATTCATATACTATGTTATTAACAGTTCTTAATTGTTCAAAACTTTGTGCACCAGGAACATTTAAAAGTAGTAGTCGTAAGCAGAAACATTCAAGGTCTCTTGGACTGACCATGTAAATTCTTGGTATTATTTTATTTCCTCTTGTTTTACTTGTTCTCCATAATCCATTAACAAAAACATAGTGATATGGAATTTCAGTATATAAGAATTGTGTTGCTTGTGAATCGTTACAATTTAATTGAAACCTTGCAGTTAGTGTAGTGTCACGATGCTCACTTTGGGCCAATGCATTAGTTTCATTTCCAGCTTGGAAATAGACTAAATGTCTTTGTGGCAAATGTACTGCTAATCTATATACTGCATGTGATCTATCCTGCATTTAAAATTTTAAAAGCCGCCACAGAGCTTCTGGCGCACTGACATAGCGAGCATCTACATGAGATGCAAGTTCATCATGTACTAACTCAGTGCTTTCGATATTGTCTGCACTTTTGACAACAGTAGCTGCATCATAGCCTTTGTAAATATATTTGTAGACATATTTTATCGATTTGATGGAAGTACAGGCTTCTACATTGATGTGTGCATTATATTTCATAAGTAAATGTGGATTATATGGTACCACATATCTATTGTCGACCTTTTTTCCACGAATAATGGCACTTTGTCCCTCTCTTCTTCTATTTAATGGATAGCCATCACAATTGGCATAAATGTTGTCTCTATAATCTTTGGGAAATTCTTTAGTACATTTATTATTTTCCATACATGGTGATTGTGGGTTAACATCTCCACACGGTCCGTGAATCATACGATGAGTTACAATCTCATATAGTCTACCATAAAGTTTTGGATCTGGGAGTTCAGCAATAAAGATTGAATCGACTTGGGCACCACTATCTAACTTATCTTTTTCTTGAAGTATTATAAGATGTGCATGTGGAAGGCCTCTTTTTTTAAATGCAATTGTATATACATAAGCAAGACATTTGCCAAATAAGTGACTTATAATGATGTCACGTATTAATTAATTTAATTTAATTTTGAAAATTTCTCTCATATTGCGAGAAGATCCCTGGAAAGAAGATGGTAAAATGATGGCTTTCCCAGCTGTCATGTCTTTGCTTGTAGAAACCTCAGCAACATAATCCATTAATCCACAATACTGTTCTACACGTAGTTTATCTTGTTGATGTTTTATGAAGTTTAAATTATTGGTCTCAACTTGCAAATAGGAATCAATAATCCATTGTTGTGTTAGTTTTCCACCACATAAAATTGGATCGAATGTATTTCGAATGGCAATTTGAGCTATTTTAAATTCCAGCATGGAAATAGTATTTCTTATTCCTACTTTAGAATTTGGGTAACTTGGAAGGTTTAATTTTGGTTGCCAACCTGCTACTCAGTGTGGGAAAAAAATGGGATATGTCATTGGATCTAAATTAGTACTTAAGATACTTATATTAATGAATAATTGCTCCTCATTTCTGGGATATATTCTAATGTCTTGTTGAAATGGTGGTTCTCCTTCATCATTTCAAACACCATTGCAACCTCATATGATTTTGGTAAATTATAACAGCGTTTATCAGTATGTCTATCTCTTTTAAGCACCATAATGACCTTTACAATTGGTAATGTGATGTCTTTCTGCATGAAGTTGTTGTTCCTTTTCTACTTCTGCCAATTTTGTATAAGCTTCAGTGTAGGGGTTATTTGCCATAATTTTATCTAGCTCTATGAAAACACTGGGTAAGCATTTTTTATTTTCTTGCAGCTGCATACGTTGGTCAACAGCTTCCATTGTATCTAGGACATATAGTTGAGCAAATTTTCTTTGCTCTCCTTCCTCTGGATGTAAATGGGAAGTACAATGATAAATTTGGCCTTGGACGTTAAAACAGGACCATGTCCTGGTACATTAGCAGCTAATGTTGCCCCCATAGATGCAAAGGATATGGCAATATTGTAGGATCTTATGTTTGTGTTGAAATTTTTGTAGTTTGGAAAAGTCGGTTCAGTCATAATGTCTTTTAAATATGGTGGGAATTGTTGTCTTTCTGGAAGTTTGACCTTGCCTTTTTGACATCAACTAATGAACTGTCCATCTTTGGGTCTTTCCTGTTTAAAATGATAAACCTCACAAAACTGACAGAGAATATTCATGTCACCACAATTATGAACCTCTACTTCTAAAGACTTAAGTAAAGGACAATTTGAAGAGCATATAGTATTTTCATTTTCGGAATCATCATTTGAAATGTTATGTAATGGTTCAGGAACAGGTTGTAAATGCTTTGTTTTTTTTTGTTTTTTGCTTTTTTTGGTGTATGTATAAGTTTTTCAGGTGATAGTCTTTTGCTTGTAAGTGTTTTCCCTTCTTTTTCTGGTGTAATTTGCTTGCAAATGTTATATGATGGTTCAGGAGCAGGTTCTAAATGCTTGGCTTTTTTGGTGGCTTTTTTGGTGTATCTTTAATTTTTTCAGGTGATAGTCTTTTGCTTGCAATTCTTTTGCATTCTTTTTCTCGACGAATTTCCTTCTGCGCCGTTGTCTGTTGGTTTGCCCATCTTTGTTGTCGTTCTCTAGCTTGACATCTTATCTTTTCCTGTTTGGTCTCGTTATTAGACATCTTTATCTGGCAAAGAAAATATTGTATTATTAGTTTAGTTTGTGATGTGCAATTGATTTTAAAGTCTATATTCTTTTTTTATTTTTACTATAATGTTTTTATTGCAACACTGTTGTGCTTCAACATGTAGTTTATTTGTATGTGATTAAAGGTCATTGTAGATAAAGTTATTTTCTAGAGTGAAATTACTATGTGTTATTTTGTAGTTGTTATCTTTTATATTGTCGTTTTTAATTTTTGTGTTAGAGGCATAGCAGAGCGAACCAATAGCATTCAAGGTAATTTTAGATGTAATATTTTTATAGTGTTAAAGGAGTATGTGTTATTTTTTATTTTTGGGGGCATGTTAGCTATTTTTAATGTTGTAGGTTTGGCTTATAGGCATAGTAGAGGGGCAAAATGTTAGTAATACATTGATGTTTTCAATGTTTTCTGTAGGTGATTGTTGGAATAGTAGCCTTATATTTTCGTTACAGGCTTATAGGGTGTTGGTGTGAAAAGTTGGTTTGTATTGTTGTTTGGTAGGTTGGAGTAGTATTTGTTGTAGTATTTTATTTTCTGTGCGTGTTTGGGTTTGGTGGTTAATGTTGTAGGTTAAGAGACATTTTAGAGTAGAATTTTTGATGTGTTTTCACTATTTGTTGCACTATGCTTTTTTATGTGGTGCGCATTTAGTTTGATAGATTGAAGTCAGGGTTTACTGTTAAAGGTTGTTGTAGGTAAAAGGTAATTAGTAGATAAATTAGAAAAGGGTCAGCAATATGTCTTGAAGGATGGGGATTCGTGGGTCTTATTGTTGTTGGTGTGTTGTTGTTTTATTTGATATTTGCTCTTGACATGGCTGTACAGCAAACATGTTCATTTGTTTTTCTCTTTTTTTACTTGTTATACTGTACCTTGTTGGAAGTGTGATTTAAAGATGAATATCCTTGGATCCGCTGATGTAAATCTTCATCCGAGAGTCTACACGCAGTGCTTGTTGTAAAGGAAAGAGATAAATGTTTTTTTTCATGAATAGCATGGTTTATTTATTTTGAAAGCAATGTGTTGTGGTATTAGTTTTGTTTGTTCTGTGTAAAATAGTATTCATTTTAGAGTGTGTGAGAGCATATAGCGGTGACTGTAATTCATTAGTATGCTGTTTTGTGTGGACTACTGTTGTAATTGTATTATTCTTTTAGTGTAGTAGTTTGTTGGCCATGAAACAGGATTTAGTATTTTTTTGGATTGTATCTGTTATCCTGATTTGTTATGCTATGCCGTTTTTTGTGCGCCACTTGAAAATGGTTGTATTTTAGTTCTTAGTTATAGTTATATTTGTTAGTACAGTAATCATTAATGTTAGTTGTATTTTCTATATCTTAGCAATGTTTGTTGGACTATCCTCTTTTGTGTGCAGCCCTTTTGGGATGCTGTATTTGGCTTGTGGCTCAGGGTTTAAGTTGTTGTAGAGTAAACATGACTGTGAATTGTATTTTCTGTATGTTGGAAGTATTTGCAGTACTATCCTGTTTAGCGCCCGTCACTTTTGGTATGCTTAATTTGGGTTGTTTGTGAAGGTTAGAGGTTGTTGGAGAGTAAACCCGAATGTGAAGTTATTTTTCAATATGTTGGTGGTCTTGTTTATACAAACCTATTTGTCTACACCACTTTTAGTATGCTTAATTTTGGTTCTTTGTGAGGGTTACAGGTTGTTGGAGAGTAAACAGGAATGTGCCTTTTTTTTCTATATGTTGTGGGGATTTTTTGTACTATACTGTTTTGTGGGATGCTGCATTTGGCTTCTGGGTGATGGTTATAGCTTCTTGTAGAGTAAACAGGAAGAATATGTCTTTTTTCTGTATGTTGCTAATGTTTGGGATGCTATCCTGTTTTGTGTCCCCCACCTATATTTTATTAATGCATTGTGTTAACAATTCTTTTTGCTATGGATGTGTGTTTATTAGTGAATTGTATATGTGTTTGGCAAGTTTTTTGAACTGTGGTGTTCTTGTTTTGCTGTAATTTGTATTGAGTCTTTAAGAGGATTTTTTTTTTTGTTTGACTTGTGATATTGGCCGGCATTAAACATGGGATTGTGTGTATTTTTTGATTTGTTATACTATACCTTAATTTAAGTCTTTTTGTTGTATGTATGACAGAGTGTCCCCTACTGCCAATGTAAATCCAATGTAAGTCTTCTTGTAGTGTCTGTTTGAAAGGGCCGCAGGCTCACTATGCGAGCCCTCAGCGTTAGCAACGGCCCGCATGCTCGCAACTATATATGTGATATATATATGTGTGTATTTGTATTAATGTCTGTATTTGTATATTTAGGTTGTAAGTCTGCGAATTTCGATCCTGCAAGGTGCTTTAAAGAAAACCCTATGGACACTGGATTCCAAGCTCGAATGGACTATTAACGAACGGGTATGGGTTGAGTGATAACTTAACGTTAGCGGGTGGCTTCGAAGCCTGGTTGGAAAAAGGGTGAGGAGTTGAAAAATAGGGAGGACACATGAGATTTGCTTTACTGGTGTTTGGAGAAAAGAGCTGGTGGTCGTGGCTGAAACTAGTATAGATGCTTTAACCAAGGTTTGAGACGTAGACAGTAAAGCGGGAAGAGGTGAGGGAGAATAAAATGTGGGTGGGATATTTCCCCCTTGTCTCCCCCGCTTCCTACGTCCTTGTGCATAGCCTTCCACAGATCACCCCTATGAGGATTAAGTGCAGACCCATCAAAAATTGTGGAATCCCTGCTGTATGAAACACAGCTCCTGCACGGTGATTAATGATATGACACACTAATGCCTTCATATCGCCTATTGCTAACATTCAACCTGCCGTTAACCCTTCAAATTTAGCAATCCATTTGTTAGCTCCTTTCGCAAGCTGAGGGAGGCTCTGTGCTATCCCTACCACATCTCCATCTCCCCATGGTACATATTTTGTTATCAGTGGATATATTCCTTCATTTTTACTGGGAGATGGTCCTTCATGACCTCCTGGCAAATATAATTTTCAAACTTTCTGAGCTTCCTGCATATATTTGTAATCCCACTTGGGATCTCCCTGCCTTTTATCTATCATTTCTCTCATCTGATCAGATTTTGTTGGCTCAAATGAGCCATTTCTTTGCCATGGGTAATATGGTGTCACCTCCTCAGTCCACCCTGCAAGATTATCACAGAAAGGTACAGTGTAATAGTATCCATGATCTTAAGGAACAATTTCTCTGGGGGTAAGATTATTATCTCCCTCCCTTATAGGGCACTGAAGTAACTGTTTTGCTCTGTTTATGAGGTACTCCATGTAATCCCTCTCTTTTTCTCCTCCTCTTTCTGCCTTTCTTACCTTTTATTTTTCCCTATGCTCCTTAGATAGACACATCCTTTAATAGCAGATGGACCATTTTTTGCTGCACTCTTTTATCAACGCATTCTACATTCTTTTTCTCAATTCTCATTTCTTTATTTGGTGTAGAAGTCATCGTTTTTAAATGTTCTGACTCTAAACGTGAAAACCCTGCTGCTACAGCTCTCCTTGCCCCCCCTTTATCCTCATCTTCCATTTCTACAATGCTGTCTTCATGTTTCCTTTTTCAACACATTTTCCCTCTCATATGGTAGTTACTGTCGTCCCCATTATAGTTGCATTTTTAATAAGTACTGGGTAAGTGATCTCCTCAATCTTTTTTTGTTGCTTGTGTTTTTTTAACCCTCGCAGTGAATTAACATTTTAATTTCTTCTTTATTTGGGAATTTAGGGTGAGAGGGAAGTTTGCAAGGATAAGGTGGGAGAGGGGCACTGGGACTATCTTTTAGCTCTTGTTCCGTTAGTTGTTGATATTCAACTTTCCTTTTATCAAAACAATCCTTCATCACATCATAATCTTTCTTTTTCATGTCACCTCCCTCCATAATCATAGCAGCTTCAATATTACCCAATATCAGCAAATTCCATGCATCTCCTTTTGGCCGGGAGGTAGGGCATCCATATGTATATGTTTCCCATCTCTCACAACATTCCCCTAATGCCTTTTCCAATTCTGGGTATTTCTGAATCATATACTGCAATGGGCTTCTATCTCTTTCTCTGTCATCTTTACAGAATAAACTTTTCAATTTGTCAGTCATCTTATAACAACAAAGTTTACTGGTCATTATCAACTTATTCAATATATTATTTATTATTATTTTTTAAAATAATGATTTTGTCCAAGGTTTCCTTCACTCATGAATCTCATGGATTCCCTGTGCTTGTGAAGCAAAATGTTATGTTTATACACCTGTAATCTGCTGCCACTCTCCGTGTTGTAGCCCATTTATTTCAGAGTGGCTCATAGACACTTGTCTAACCTTCTTTTCTTTCTTTATATATTTTTATCTTTGTTTAACACAGCGGGTATATGATAAAGATTTTCAGAAACCCTACCTTGGTTACAGGTGAACTCTCATGGACCCACGCTAGGACTCTTATCTAATAAAAAATTCTACTGATTTGTTTAAGTCTTATTTTCTACATCCGTGCAATATGCGCCCACTTGTAGCTCTGAAAGAACCAACCATGGTATCATCCTAGATACTGCAATCAGACGCATGGTTCATGTAAATGTCTAATTAAAAAAACTACATATATATATATATATATCAAATATATAGTTGTGAGCATGCGGCTTGTTGCTAATGCTGCAGGCTCACGTAGCAAGCCTGCGACCCTCGCTAAATTAACGGACTTACAACACAAAAATACGACCCGCGTTACAATCCATTACGACCTCGCAAAAACCAACTGAAACCTGCGCACATGAAAATATGAAAAACACAATAAATACACACAACAAATACATAAAAAGCTTACCCACAAAAGGGGGGGGGGCACCCAGGACTTTGAAAACTGAAGATACACCTCAATTTTACTCGAAATAAAAGAGTTTATATACTCGAAAATCCCCTAAGTGAGAGAAAAAATGGCAGCCGAAAAAAAACGAAAACGAGGCTACAGGACTCTAAAGAGGAAAAACAGCACCAAACACCTGTGGATTTTCCGAAAAAGATGTACGAGATCCGAAAACAAGGACGCAACCTGTGCGACCCAAAAACCATTAGAAACACAAGAAATACACACAACAAACACATAAAAAGCTTACCCACACCAAGGGGGTGCACCCAGGATATCTGCATGTGAAGTTACACCTCGATTTAAGTCAAAATTACAGAGTTTAGACACCCGAAAATCACCTAAGCGAGAGAAAAAATGGCCGCCGAACAAAACGAAAACAAGGCTAAGGACGCAAAACTACTACACTTACTCGCAAAACGGAAATAACGCTCCAGTCCAGTTCACGAGGCACGTAACACACACTATGCGGCACGTACCACACTGCTATTACCCACCATTTTACATGAAAAAGACAACTATTAGCTGCAAAATGGTGGCTGGAACGCAAATTTAACGCTGGAACGCAAATTGCTCATGCGTATTGCGTTCAAACGTTCTCAAGCACCTCAAAGTTTATAAATACTGCCTACTTTCCAGAAAATTCTCCATTTCTCCTCAGGTGATGCGCGTTGCTGCTGCCTTTACTTCAGAAAAAATTACTTCCTAATTTACAACTTCACAATCTGCAAATTCCAACTGAGAGGTAAGCTATAATATATTTAATTTACTAAGAAAGACCCCCTAAAAAATAGCAAAAAAATAAAAGGTTTAAAACATTCCCAATCAAGATGTCATTCTTGTATAGTGACATGTGACACGCACATATATGCGTATGGGCCCTACAACAAGCTAATCTTAACTCAAACTAATGAAAGAAGTATATTCAACTGACATTAATTCACAGCAACTCATAGCAACAAAAAACAATAAGATAACCCTATTAAATTGATATATGCTCTTCAAATTGTCCTTTACTCAAGTCTTTAGCAGTAGAGGTTCCTAATTGTGGGGACATGAATACTCAATGTCAGTTTTGTGAGGCTTATCATTTTAAACAGGAAAGACTCAGAGATGGCAAATTTATTAGTTGCTGTCAAAAAGGGAAGGTCAAACTTCCAGAAAGAAAACAATTCCCAATATATTTACAAAACATTATGACTGAACCTACTTTTCCAAACTACAAAAATTTCAAGACACACATAAGATCCTACAATAGTGCCATATCCTTTGCATCTATGGGGGCAACATTAGCTGCTAATGTACCAGGACATGGCCCTTACTGTTTTAAAGTCCAAGGCCAAATTTACCATCGTACTTCCCATTTACATCCAGGGGAAGGAGAGCAAAGAAAATTTGCTCAACTATATGTCCTAGATACATTGGAAGCTGTTTACCAACGAATGCAGCTGCAAGAAAATAAAAAAATGCTTAACCACTGTTTTTATAGAGCTAAATAACATGATGGCCAATAACCCCTAAACTAAAGCTTATAAAAAAATGGCAGAAGTAGAAAATGAACAACAACTTCATGCAGAAAGACATCAATTACCAATCCCAAAGGTCAATATGGTGCTTAAAAGAGATAGACATACTGATAAACGCCGTTATAACTTGCCAACATCAAATGAGGTTGCAATGGTGTTTCAAAATGATGAAGGATAACTTCCATTTTAAAGAGACATTAGAATATATCCCAGAAATGAGGAGCAACCATTCATTAATATCAGTATCTTAAGTCCAAATTAAGATCCAATGACATATCCCATTTTTTTCCCACACGGGTAAGCAGGTTGGCAACCAAAATTAACCCTTCCCAGTTACCCAAATGCTAAAGCCAGAATGGGAAATAATGTTTCTATGCTTGAATTTAAAGTAGCTCAAATTGCCATTTGAAATACATTTAATCTAATTTTATGTGGTGGAAAACTAACACAACAATGGATTATTGATTCCTATTTGCAAGTTGAGGCCAATAATTTAAACTTCATAAAATATCAACAAGATAAACTACGTGTAGAACAATATTGTGGATTAATAGACTATGTTGCTGACGTGGCTACAAGCTGAGACATGACAGCTGGCAAAGCCATAATTTTACCATCTTCTTTTCAGGGATCTCCTCGAAATATGAGAGAAAGATACAATGATGACATGGCTATTGTCACCAAATTTGGAAAACACAATTTATTTATTACATTTACATGTAATCCACAATGGCCAGAAATTACACAAAATGTACTTCTTGCCCAAAGTACTTCCGATAGACCAGATTTAGTAGCCAGAGTTTTCAAAATTAAATTCAATGAATTAATACGTAATAAGTCACTTATTTGGCAAATGTCTTGCTTATGTATATACAATTGAATTTCAAAAAAGAGGCCTTCCACATGCACATCTTCTCATAATCCTTCAAGAATAATATAAATTATATACTGGTGACAAAGTGGATTCATTCATTGTTTCTGAACTACCAGATCCAGAACTATATGGTAGACTATATGAGATTGTAACTCATCGCATGATTCATGGACCCTGTGGCGAGATTGATCCACAATCACAATGTATGGAAAATAATAAATGTTCCAAAGATTTTCCAAAAGTTTTTAGAGACAAGACTTATGCCAATTGTGATGGCTATCCACTTTATAGAAGAAAAGAAGGAGATAGTGCCATTATTTGTGGCAAAAAGGTTGACAATAGATATGTGGTACACTACAATCCACATTTACTTATGAAGTATAATGCACACATTAATGTAAAAGCCTGCATTTCCATCAAATCCATTAAAAATGTGTACAAATATATTTACAAAGGCTATGATGCAGCTACTGTAGTCGTCAAAAGTGCAGACAACACCCAAAGCACTGAGTTGGTACATGATGACTTGCATCTCATGTAGATAATCGCTATATACGTGCACCAGAAGCTATGTGGTGCCTTTTAAAATTTAAAAATGCATGATATATCACATGCAGTATATAGATTAGCAGTACATTTGCCACAAAGACATTTAGTGTATTTCCATGCTGGAAATGAAAGTAAATCATTGGCCCAAAATGAGCATTGTCACACTACACTAACTGCATGGTTTCAATTAAATTCTACTGATTCAAAAGCAACACAATTCTTATATATTGAAATTCCATATCACTATGTTTTTGTGAATGGATTATGGAGACCAAGAAAAAGCCTAGGAAATAAAATAATCCCAAGAATTTACAGTCAGTCCAAGAGACCTTGAACGTTTCTGCTTACAAATATTACTTTTAAATGTTCCTGGAGCACAAAGTTTTGAACACTTGAGAACTGTTAATGAAATAGTATATGAATCCTTCCATTTAGCTGCCAGACATAGAAACTTACTAGCTGATGATACAGAATGGGAAAGATGTCTGGAAGAAGCAGCTCTATGTCAAATGCCATGCCAGATGAGGGAACAATTTGCATTCATGTGTATCTTCTCAAATGCTCCAAATGCATTAGCTTTGTGGGACACATTTAAAAGTAATGTGGTTGAAGACTTTATGAACCGATAAAATGAACCTATTGCACACTTAAAAGCATTAATGGAAATCCAAGAAGTATTTTTAACTCATGGATTAAGTTGTGCAAATTTTATTCTGCCTGATCCAGGTCTTAAAGATGATATAAACTTTGAAGACTATGACTTTCAACTACAAGTACAAAGGACAGAAGAAAGACTTGCAACTTTAAATACATTACAATTTCAAGCATCTAATGCCATCAAAAGTGCACTAGATGATGACATGGTCAAATAGCGTTTTTTCTATCTTGATGGACCTGGCGGATCAGGAAAAACATATCTATATAATTTATTAATGAGTTTTGTACGAGCACAAGGTCAAATAGCACTGGCATTTGCCACAACTGGAATTGCTGCACTTTTGTTAGAAGGTGAAAGAACTGTACATAGTGGGTTTAAACTGCCAGTGCCTATTTTAGAAACCTCAATGTCAGATATTCGCATGACATCAATCCAAGCAAAAAAATTGAAAAAAAGTTAATTAATTATAATAGATGAGGCCACAATGATGTCATGCTATGCCCTCCAATGCATTGACCGTTTTCTTTGTGAAGTCATGGATAATACTTTTCTATTTGGTGGAAAGGTAATGTTGTTAGGTGGCGATTTTAGACAAACATTACCTGTCATTGTACATGGAAATTGAACTGACATTATCTAAACATGTATAAAGTCAAGCACACTATGGAAACATTTTACCCGTCTTCAACTGCAACAAAATATGAGATCAAAAGGCCAAAATGATTTCAATGATTGGCTTATTAAAAATGGAGAAGGCAGAACAGTAAAAATTCCAAATTTACCTGACGACACTATGCACATCCCACCTCATATGATTTGTCACCAAGATATTATATTGGCTATATTTGAAGGAACCATAAATAACCAGGAGTATTCAGAGATTGCCAACCAAGTCATCCTAACCTGTAAAAATAAGGATGCATGAATTCTCAATAATTAAATCTTTAAAAAAGATAATGCACCCCAAAGAAATTATCACAGTTCTGATTCTGTACTTTCTGATGACAAAGAAAGTCAAGCAAACTTTTCCACTGAATTCATAAACTTATTAACTCCTTCTGGAATGCCACCACATATTTTGCAGCTAAAGAAAGGTGCAATTGTCATGTTACTGCGAAATATGAACCCCAAAAAAGGCCTATTCAATGGGACGAGATTAAGATTTCAGCAATTAAAGGACCTTTTTATAGATGCTGAAATTTTAACTGGTACCCATAAAGAGAGAGTTTTCATACCAAGGATAGATTTAGCACCAAGTGAAAGTAGTCTCCCTTTTATACTTCAAAGAAGACAATTTCCCATCATTATGGCATTTGCCATGTCCATTAATAAATCACAAGGACAAACTTTCAAATCTCTGGGTATTTTCTTAGAACAACCAGTATTTGCACATGGCCAATTATACGTTGCCTTATCACGGTGCAAAAATCCACAGGCTATTGAAGTTTACATTGAAAACAATGAAAGTCAAGGTGATTTATTAGAGGATGGACGCATTTTTACTAAAAACATTGTCTACTTTGAAGTACTCTAACTTTCCATCAAACAAACAAAAGCCATGCAAAACCAATTTGAAAGCAAACGCAAAAACCTAAAAAAACAAGATATAACCACAATTTTGTTTAAAAATGTACACACAACTGTCCATTTCCTTCGAAAGTTCATTATTACGCCACAGAAATTAGGTTTACACCAACAAGATTTTCCTATTAAACTACAGCAAATTGTAAAACACATAGAGAACAGTGGTTACAAAACTCTTTGTGCCATTTAAAACAATTACTACAACAACAAACAAAGTTTAACCATTGAAAACTACAAATCAATAAAGAATTAAGTCATAATTCATGGAAGTACTGCATTTTTAGCCCCACAAAACACTTGCCTTGCATTATTTTTTACAAATTTTGTTCAAATGTTAATTAACTATGTTACAGTTATTAACGTTACAAGTTTAAAAAAATATACTTTCAAGTTCCTTATTTAGACATATTACAAACTTCATGTTAAGAGCAGAAGCACGTTTGGAGGCACAATGTAAATGTTGTCTTTTATGTTAAACATTAATCCAGGGAGTAATCCGATCGCCAGTTAATGGGGCCAGGAAGGAATTATTTCCCCCCCCCCCGCTTTGATACAATTGGCTACATTTCAAAGAGGGTTTTTATTGTTTGCCTTCCTCTGGATTCAATGTATATTTAAGTTAACAATTCTTGAGATAGAACTTGCATGTTAAAAAAACATTACCTCAACTTTACAATACTGATTAATTTAAAGTTCAACTGTTCTTACATTCAAATGTTAATACTTTTTCTACAAAATGCTTTAACAGTTACTCTTGAACAAAACAAAATGTTACAAAAATAAACATGTTTAATATCACAATAGTACTTATTTCAACATACCGAAAACCTTCCAAGCCTCAAATAAGTATATTAATAACTAAACAACTTTACAAACATACATATCACAATGCTGCCATTTTTTTACGGGCAAGTCGCTAGTTTATTGTTATATTGATGAAGGATTATCAGAGCCACCGGAGAGGGATATTTTGCTAATTTCCATGTATCACGATTTTTATACCAACATTTTAATAACAAAAAAAAGAAGCATTGTTTCTTTAGGGTCTAATTTGGGGAGCCAGAAAAGTAATTCCGGTGGGAGATCTCCCATAAGGTCCTCTTCTACTTCTAGCCATTTAGGCTTTTTTATTTATAGATTGCAACCTAGAAGATGGTTAAGCATGAAAACATTATATATATCTAACAAAGAGGGAATGGTTAATCCTCCTTTTTCCACACTTCTCTTTGTAATATTTAATTTTAGTCGTGATTTATTGTTATTATTGAGATATTTTTTAAAAAGACTTTGAATATTATTAATCTCATATTTGGGTGCCATTTGGGGAATACAACAGATCTATATTAATTTCGGAACAATTATCATTTTTATCACTGGAATCCTGCCAGACCAGGATATATATTCAGACTTCCAGTCTAGCATGTTTTGCCTCATCTGTTTGATGTCAATATGCATATTTTCTTTTAGAATAGATTTAAATGATGTTGAGAAATGTATCCCCAAGTGGCATATCCCTTTACTATTACAATTTAATTTGAACTTATTCTTAAAAAATTGGATTTCATCATTTCTCAATTCGAAACTTAATGTATCAGATTTTGTGTCATTTATCTTAAGATAAAAAAGGCCTCTGCATTTTTCTGATAGTGTAAAGACGGCAGGCAAAGATATAATAGGATCTGTAAGGGTAAGTATCATGTCGTCGGCGAACATCTGAATCTTGTATTGATTTTTTCCTATATTTAGGAAAGAAAAAGAATTAAAAAAAGAAAGAACAAAATTTAAGTCCATTTATTACAAGAGTCCTTTCCCCTTGAGGTTCGCTGTGAAACTCCTCATTTAATCAATTATCATTCCGTGGTTTTTAAAATCAGATCCATCTTCGGAGTTGCTTTCTAAACTTTATCTATTACAATGTCCCATTTGTTATGAAGATTCTCTCCTTCTTCTGCTGATTAAATTTTGTACCAATGGGAATCTTTAGATATCTAAAGGCCTTCCCGGAAACAACCATTTATACTTCAATTCATGCCTTATCAAGGCTTGTGTAAGGTTGCGGTAGGCTTTCCTCTTTATTAATTTAGCCGGGGCTATATCTGAAAAAAATGTTAATGTCCCTGTATGGAGTCAAAAAAGATCTTTGTTTGTAGCTTATTTTCATGATATCCTCCTTGTCCATAATACTATGAAATCTCACAATGGTATCTCTAGCTTGTAAAATTGTTATTCTCTGATGCCTTGGAATCCTATGAACTGTGTCCAGAAAATTAATTTCTTTATTTTTTTAGATTTGGTTCAAGAACAGATTCAGGAATTCCCCTTATTCTTATGTTTTTCCTTCTGGATCTGTTTTTTAGATTGTTTTTTTTATGTTCGAGATCAACTACTTTTCTTTCTAGGGAGGTTGTGTATGTTATAACTGTGACATGGTCTTTAGTAAGCTTTTCTAGCTTGTCTTCCATCTCCTCAATTCTGGAGTGTATCTCCTTGATGGCTTTATAGTTCTCTCCTATTTGTTCTTTAAAATCCATAGATATTTTATTTTGAAATTCTATCATGATTTCTCTAATTTTTGCTGTTGTAAAAGGTTCTTCCCCTATTGTATTTGAGTCAATAAACTCTGATGATTCATCATTACTCATCATACTCTGATTATTGGCTTTCACAGATGTTAAGTTAGTTTTGGGGGAAAACATAGATGGAACTTTCTGAGATGCCATGTTTTATCCTTACTTTTGGATTTACTAGCCAATTTTTCTTGTTCCTTAATGAAGTTCTACTTTCAGGGGAATATCGAGTGAGGAGATATTCCTTTGAAAAAAAAAGAGAATAAAGTCGCCGAATTTTTAAGCTGTTAAAGTTTTATATACTCTAATCAGCAACTATATCTCACTTGTCAAGATCCTGCAGATATGCAATATACATGTACTAAATGTGAACTCTTCTTACTGGTTGTATTACATAAGTTGGATCCCCAAGCTCAGACCAGTCTGACCTCCTTTTCCAAACTTTGCAGACCATTCAACAACCTCTCATGTTGATAAAAGTACAGATACTTATATACTTTGTTATCAAGTTGTAAATAAGATTGTATTTAATATAATTTTGTACAAAAAATTATATTAATGCAGCTATATGCTGTATTTGGCAATCCTTTGTATCAGTCTGTAACTGTTCCAAATATGGATTTGCTTACAAGCAACTTTTTACAGACTGATAACAATCTATTATAGCTATAGGAAACTTGCAAGAATAGTTGCTTGTTAATGGGGTATTTTGCCCTATTTATACTGTATAGGTATGTTGGATATAGGCTTAAAGCTATTTATAGGGTTTGAAGTTTAGATAATCAGTTACTTCTCTTTGTTGCTCAGTAAACCCTTCTCACTACCGTCCTTGCAGTTCATAAATATCCAGCTTTACTCTACCATGTGAGTCCTCTACATGCCTTCCTTAGACGTTTATAGGGTCATCCTGACTGGGGTCGCCTACATTTTTCAGCTGTGAATCTCCCGTCGGTTTTCAAGCTGGTTAATAGAATAAAGCTTAAAAATAAGATTGCTCAGCAAGTAGTTGTATTGCCTAACCAGATAGAAAGATGTCTGGATGCAAAATATATTACTTAGCAGAAACTATGCAGTACAATATCCCTCCTAGCCCATTGCTAGGGGCTTTTACGAAGGTCAGTCAGGCTTCAGATCCAGCACGTGATATAGCAAGTATATAAATAATTGCTTTGAACTGCTTAAGACTTTGGTGCTTGGGTATTGATTTTCCCAGCAAACCATATGATAATCTAGAGAGATATAGCAATATCCAGGTGATTAGATAGCCACTAATAGTCTAGTCATCCCAATACTTTCATTGTGGCAATATCCAAGATGAAAGATAGTATTAATAATTTGCTCCACTGGAGCTCTCACCTCCAAGTACTCTGTAGTCGTTTACTTTTAGGCTGCAGCGTGTAATACACCAATTTACATTTGTGGATCTCCCCCGTTGGAATAATTCAATTAGCCCACACAGTATTCACAAACTTTCAGAATCCAGCTCATAGGGATCTGAAATGTGGAGCTTTAAATCCTCCACGGATGCTTCCAGCCAGTGTTCCCCTTTTCCAGCGTCTATGATCCTCCGCTCGTTCAGCTACACTTCCATATCACCAGCCATGCAGCGTCTCCCCTGGATCTCTCACCTCCAGCAGTCCGACGTCCTCATGGATGGTTTCCTCCTACTTCTGTGATGCTCTCTTAGTCACTCATATGCCTCCGTGGGTCCTGCACCCTCTATGTGGCCTCTGAGCTGAAGCTCACACCGCCGATCACTCGGCGTCCCATGTGATCAAGCTCCAACAGCGTTGAGGGTTCTATACACGCCCACCTGTAGTTCTAGGCATCCCGTACTGTCAGTGAAACATCTTCACTAAAGCTGTTTGTGCCTTGCAATCAGATGTGTGGTTGCGTGTCTCTCATAGACAAACTCCATAGGCTCTTCCAGATTATATGGAGATATTGTTAGTTTATAATTCAGGTCTAATACTCTAATAGGCATAATTTCATAGTTCTGCAATAGTTAGCTCTCCCCTTCACCCCGCAGACGTCTCATTCATCTGCTCAGCTCATTTCCGGTCACACCCCCGGAATTGTTTATATAGCTGTTTATATACTTTGCAGTGTGCTATTTACAGAGTGATTCAGTTGATAAAGGCTGCAAGTTACGGGCCAAAGCCTCAAGACCATAAATCTCTCCCAGTCCTGCTCCCGCTCCCGCAAGCTGTTAGTGGGCTGGAATAAAAGTGGTCCGCAGTTACAATCCAATCCTGTAATTACGGTGTGCGGCACAGGCCTCTTAGCCAATAGAAAGCAGGCTAGCCGAGGATGATTGACAGAGAGAGATTATAAAGTTGCATTTCACATGCCCATGCCTTGACTGTGTTGTAGATTCTTCCAAATTAGCATGCAGGTCCCAGTTGGTCGTTTGACCAGTGATAGAGAGTGAGTAGTAAGTTCAGGAAGTTACGATTTTACACTTAAACTTTAATTACACATATTTACAGATTACACATAAACATATATTAAATAACACACATAGATACACATAGACCTAGGTCACTCCATAAACCATTCCCCTTATCCTATACCTCACCCCCCAACCCCCAACCGGAAATAAATACACATATAACATACATTTTATTTTCATCATATATATATAAAGTAACATTTATTTTGATTTATCCTTATATTCTTTTTGGGATTATTATGGAGGGAGGAGAAAGGAGGGAAGAGGAGTAGAGAGGTGTGGAGGAGGAGAAGAGGAGAGGCAAGGACTAGAGAGAGGTGAGAGAGGTGGCCTTGGGGAGTGGTGGGGGAGAGGAAGGAGTGAGGAGCGGTGAAGTAGAGGAGGAGGTGAGCAGTGATGGAGAGAAGGAGGTGAGGAGTGGTGGAGAGGATGAGGAAAGTGATGGAGTGGAGGAGGTGGAGATTGGAGTGGAGGAGGTGGAGAGTGGAGGAGAGGAGGTGAGTGGTGGCGGGCTGCCCATAGAGATAGGCACTCAGAGTTCAGAGTCAGAGGGGTTGGGTCCTTATATGGGGGGTTGGTAGTTCAAGGAAGGGACAGGCCTTGGGGCAGAGTCCACAATTGGAAGGGCAAGATGCTAAAGGCAAGCATAGGGCCCTTATCTACACGCATGGGGTGATTGTGATCCTTCTATGTGCGATCCATGAGCGCCCCGCTATCCTTACGGAAGGAAGGTAGGTTAGTCCCTGGCCCAAGGCCACAGTAACAGCAGTGGGTACAGCGGAAAGAAATGTGAGGTCCGTCTAGCACTGTTTTGATGACAGCAGGGCCAAGGTGAGGAGGATGATGGTAAAGGAGGCCAGTCAAGCCGCAGCACCAAGTGGTGGCCCCCAAGTGTTTAATCTAATAGGTGGGGGGGACTAGATAGTAGTAATGGGGAAGAAAGTGTAGAGGGGGAGGAGATGGGGGAGGGTTGGTATAGTCAATAGGGAGGTATTACTAAGTAATTCAAGTACACAGGCAGGCACCTCAAAACTACAAAACTTTATAACATAAGATGTATGCTTACTGATGCCAGAAGCTTGCCAGGAAAAATGGGAGAGCTAGAATTATTGGCAATTAACGAACAATGGGATTTAATAGGCATAACCGAGACATTGTGGGATGATTCTCTTGACTGGACTGTTAATCTGGGTCGTTATAACCTATTTAGGAAAGATAGGAGCAGTGGTAAAAGGGGAAGAGGGATTTGTCTGTATGTTAAGCCTGAATTTAAGCCTATAGTCAGAGAAGATATTTATGCAGAAAATGGCAGTAAGGTTGAATGTTTGTGGGTAGAGTTAAATAGCGGAGCAGCAAATGCAAAATGAATATTGTTTGGTGTATGCTATAAACCACCAAATATAATTGAAAGTGTGGAAATACAATTATTGTTACAGATTGGAAATGCAGCTAAGCACGGGCAAGTTCTAATAATGGGAGATTTTAACTACCCTGAAATAAACTGGATGAATGAGACCAGCAGTACGGGCAAAGGGAGCAGGTTCTTCAGTACACTCAGGGATCATTATCTGTCCCAGGTTTTACAAGAGCCTACTAGAAATGAGGCCATCTTGAATTTAGTCATCACAAATAATATTGATATGGTATCAAATGTTGAAATAGGACAACCTTTGGGAAACAGTGATTAAAAACAAAACTGTGGGGGGGGGGGGGGGGGCGTGTCCAGCTTGCAGAGAGAGCAGACGTGCTTGTGCTCTGCTCTGCACTACTATATAGAAATAAACTATTTTTGGTATCCTATTCTGGGGTATCTTTACCCAAAACACTCCTCAATATCAGCAGGAGGAGCCAGGGACCAAAACAAATTAAACAAGTGCCCAGGGTAGAGCCTCTAGTGATCAACGGGTGGTAGAGGCCTATTCCATCTGGCCTCCCACAAAGAGAGCTCCCTGCTACCCCTGAGCAGGTTCCCAAGAGAAAGGATACCCCTGGAGGACAACAGACCAGCGAACCCTAGCACTGACAAGCCCGTATTGGGCTCCACCAGGGCCAACAGAAGGAAGCTGACTGCAGGGCCTGCCAGCAACAGCATACAGGAATTAAGGTACTGTGTGGGGCAACAGATACTGGAACCAGTCTGAGAGAGCTATTACCCGACCCCTGATACCCACTTTCATCCCTGGGGCAAGAGAAGGCCAGTACAGGTGCCATTACTGGCATGGGATCTGACAGCACCGCGCCGCCATCTTGGAAAAGGGCATTACAAAGCCCCTTATAGACGTTATCAACTGTGCAGATTGTCTGTGCCTGAACAATCTAACCCATATCTGGGCTGTCATTAACAGAATATAGGTTTGCCACCCAATACCATATACAAATTAGCACTGTGGATTTGAATAACTTGCAAATGGAGAATCTTTCCAGACAAGAACTCCCAGTACAAGGCACATAATAGGGACTCTGCTGCCATCCTGTGGACTAAATATTTTTTTTTTTTTTTTTTTTGCCTGCATGTCTACTGGCCTGGTTACACCAAAGTTACCTTAGTACGGAGCTGGGATCCCACAACCTATCACAATTGTAATACTAATTACAACTGCCCTGGACTGCTCTCTGCTAAAACTTCCTGACAATTTACAGTAAAAGCAGGAACATTTTATATATATATCTGGGTGCCTGTTGAATGCTGGATGCACAGACACTCCATGTCATACACCCAGTGTGACACACACAGTTCTCTCTAGTCATGTAAACAAATAAGGATGAAAAGGCCCTACCTGGAAGCATATAATGTAGCTCTGTAATACGACGCTATGATAATAAAAAAAAAAAAAGTGAACTTTTTTGCATAAAAGCAAACCCCTTGTCTCAAAAGCTGGATTAATATTTTTGTCTGGGGGTGTCCTAGTAAATCACAGCTGACAACCTTTGTGGAAGATGAAGGGTAAAACACGCAAGAGCACGGCAGCTAAAGGGATACCAGAACACTTTCAAGCTCTCCCAAAACGTCAGCCTTTACCCCAGAGCCCCGCCTTGGACCTATCTGACAACTCGGATATGGAGGGGGAGCAGAGGGGAACATTACAGGATCCGGAGGTGATCGAAAAAATTATGACAAGGTTTGAAACCTTATGTCTTAGAAACCCTCACGGATCAAATGGTCTCTACCCAAGAGCAGGACAGGAGGGACATCTCTGCAAACTCTTCCAGAATCACCTCCCTGGAAAATAAGCTTGAGGACGCGGAAAACTAATATTCGCTTCAGAGGAATTGACAAACGGGTGACCAACCTGGTAGCTTACATTAAGGAAGTCATATTGACCTTGCTGCCAGGGGAAGAGGAAGCAGATATTGAGATCGAGAGGCCGCATAGGGCCCTGGGAGCGGCCTCTAAACAGAGCCTCCCCAAAGACCCAATAGTCCGATTTCTCCGACAGAAAATAAGGGATAGCATCCTTTCTGCCTATAGAAATGTCCCTCAAGTTGTGGGCCCAGATGGATCCCGCCTGCAGATCTACGCTGACATTGCACCCTCCACTCTAAATAAACGCAGGGAGATGAGACCGGCACTAAATGTCTTGATAAAGAACAAGATCCCGTATAAATGGGGTTTTCCATTTCATTTACTTTTCCAAGCAGGAGGTACCACCTTTTCAGCACAAACCTTGAAAGCTTGCCAGAAACATCTGATCCATCTCAACTTGGCCACAACTGAGGACTTTAGAGAACAGCGAGAGGTGAGACAAAAAAAAAGGCCTTTGAGGCAGTGGGCAGATGTTCCTCTTCCCAAAAGGCAGAGGAACCAGAGGGACTCTAGTCGCATACCGCAACCAGGGTCAGGGACTACCGGCAAGCTCACCCCGGGCACCTCCCTTTCACAAGCTCCGGAAGGTTGAACAAATATCATAGTAGGATGCGTGAGAACTCTTAAATAATGCATAAGGGTATTGACAAAAGTTGAAAAGTTTAGAGCAGCTTAAAAAGTTCAACAATAACTGTTAGTTTAAGATTATGTCGTTCAGAATAATATCAGGGAAGAGATAGTAAATATCAAAAAGACAGGCGATTTGGGTATGATTTCTTTTCACGTTTTTTTTCTTCTCCACAGGTTTGGGCCTATTTCAGGGCTAGGTTGCTGTTAGCAAAGTACGCATTCTTTAGTTAGGAATTGTTCAATTCTGTTCATTTTCCTCATACTAGGGCTAGAGGGAGGAGCGAATATCCTCCCCACCCTAGGCACTTTTTGCTATTTGAAATAGTTAATGAGGATCATTGTTTTTGATATGTTGACATGTATTGTTCATTTATTTAATTGTTTTGTTTCATTATTTAAACATTGTTTTTTTGGCTTGCTGGCTGATTCATGTTCTCTCTTTCTGAACACAAGATACTCCAGGGGTAAATCCACCTGGTTAGAAAGCATTCCTTTCCCGAGCACAAGATTCCCGGGGGGTAAGACTACCTGGTTAGTGAGTAGTCCACTCTCCCAGCCTACCTTATCAGGTCATAGGCCATTCAGGACTGATCCAGCGGAATAGGATAAGTCAGGACAACACAACACCATACTACACACATGGCGGAGAGTTTAAATAATTTAGACCTTGTTTTCTTGACACATAATGTCAAGGGATTTAACTCCCCATTTAAACGTCACAAGGCCTTTCTCTTTTATAAAGATAGTAACCCTTCTGTCATATTCATGCAGGAGACTCATTTTGTCCACATCAACAATCCAAACTTCCTTCACAGGAATTATCCAACAGTTTTTCTAGCCAATCAAAGAACTAAAAAAGGAGGGGCAGCTATACTTCTTCACAGGAACTTCCCCTTTACATTGGAGAAAAAGCAGGTATATCCGGCTGGTAACTTTGTAATCATCACAGGATTAGTACAGGGCAATAGGCTAACTCTGGTTTCCATTTACGCCCCAACAACAAATCTCCATCAGATTGTTCTGAATTTATTGAAGAATCTAGATAAGCCGGAGCTGGGAAAAGTAATAATAGGGGGGGACCTGAAATTGGTGTCTGACCCATTTCAAGATAGGACAGGGAAGGGGGGCCAAAAGAGGTTCTCAAGAAAGCTGAGGAAAATCAAGCTGTTACTTCTTAAACTAAACTTGACAGATATTTGAAGGGAAACACACCCTAGGGATAAGGAATACTCATTTTTTTCCCAAGTACACAACACCTATTCCAGGATAGACTACATTTTAGTAGATTCCTCCCTGATAGACCAGGTGAAGAAATCAGAGATTATACCCTGTAAATGGTCAGACCATGCTTCTGTTAAGCTTGACTTGGTATGGGACACAGGGGGGAGGCCTGTATTTTCATGGAGACTTAACGAGCGAATCTTAGCTAACCCAGGGGTCAAAGACCGAATTTCCCAAGATCTGGATCTCTTTTTTCAGGTTAACCTTTCCCCAGAGGTAAGGGCAAGCATTGTGTGGGCTACTCACAAGGCATACATTAGCGGATCCCTTATTAAAATTACTTCCCATCACAAGAAACAAAGAAAAGCCAGGGAAATTGAACTGCTAGCAGAACTGAAAAAACTTGAAAAACTAAATCAATCCAACCCAGACAGCACAAAAAGACAGGCAATAGAAAAGGTTAGGACAGAACTAGACGCTCTCCTATCGGATCATACTGAGAAAGCCCTAAGGTGGACTCAGCAAAAGTTTTTTGACAAAGCAAATAAACCGGGCCCATTTCTAGCCAGAAAGCTCCAATCGAAAATTGCACAGAATAAAATCCATCAATTAAAGACACGGGAGGGAGAGGTCACAGCTAATCCAAGTAAAATTGAGTCCATTTTCACCAAGTTTTTCAATTCCCTTTATGAAGGCTCAAAAACTCTTAACCTAAATGAGATGCAGGCATTCCTCAACTCAAGTGATCTTGAATTAATACTATAAAAATGAACATTTTGCCCAGACTCCTTTGCCTTTTTAGAACTCTCCCTATTCCAGTAAAAAATAAAGATATATCTAATTTTCAAAGGCAAATTTTTAGGTTTATTTGGAATCACGGTCCATCTCGAATTGCGAAAAAAAATATGTATCTACACAAATTAGATGGAGGACTATCCTGTCCAAATATTAAACTTTATTACAAGGCCGCCCAACTATCCTTTTTGCCAATTGCCCACTCTGCGACCTACCAACCAGCGTGGATTTATATAGAAAACAAATCACAAAAATCTTCCCAAAGCTATCGTATATGACCTCGCTCCTTAATCACCCGCAGATGCCAATAAGCTTGAACCTGATCTCCCAACATTGGTGGAAGAATGAAAAACTAGAAAGGCTGGGAGAGTGGTTAGTTAGTGGTCAAATCCTCTCCTTCGAAAACTTAAGGGACAAACATGGCTTGCCATTGTCAGAACACTACAACTTCTGCAGATTTAAACATTTTATACACTCCTTATTAAAGAGCCACACAGTGCCGGAAATTAACTGGCTGTCAAAAAACTGTCAAGTGGCCCCACTAACAAAGGGTATTCTAGGGATGCTTTATAAAACGTTTAATGCCCGACCAGAAGGACTCAAGGTAAAACACATGGTTGACTGGGAAACCGATATGAATACGAACTGGGACCTAGGCAAATGGCGGGTGGTATGGTCCAACATTTACAGGGGCTCCCTCAACTACAGCATTCTTGAGACCTCCATTAAGGTGCTCCACAGGGTGTACATTACCCCAGAGAAGCTTGCAAAATGGAAAAAGTCAGAAAGCCACTTGTGTTTCAGGGGGTGCCAAGCAACAGGGACATTTACCCACATATGGTGGACATGCCCCCAGGTAGTAAAAGTCTGGGATGCAATTTCAAAGTTGGCCTCGGACTTGTTTCATGCCCCAGTGGACAGGACTATAGACAACATGCTGCTGGGGATTCCCAATAGCACTCTGTCACCATCCCAAAATAGGCTGCTTCAATATATAACTTTGGCCGCTAAGAGCCATATAGCCAAATCCTGGAAATCTAGCAACCTAAATTTTCTGATGGTTAAACAAAAGATTACCTATATAGCAATCAATGAAAGAATTACCCACCTATGGACAAATACAGGAAAATTTGGGACCCTTGGGTAGTACATATAGGCATAGACCTAGGGAGTTAGAGATAGCGGTTGGTATTTATCTAGGACTCATACTCCAATAAGTATGGTCAAAAGAGGTTAGGAAGGGGAAGGGAACAGGGTAAGACATGGGGACAAATTCACGACAATAGTTAGTTGTTTATTTGGAAGGAATAGGAAAGGGGGCAGGGGGGACAGGGTTGGCCAGCAAGCCGGTTTAGTTATAGGTTATGTTGTTATAATTAAAACAGTAAGAGAAAAAAAGTCACACATTATGTTCCAGCAGCAAAAGGTTTGACTTAAAGCAGTCTATTCTCCATCCTGACGTAAACAACATTAATGAATCAGAGTTTTCTGTAAATAGATATAAATAAATATGGCTGTAATGAATGTCATAGACTAATGTTGAACTTTCTGGCCTGCGTGCCGGGGTCAAATCTGTGAAATGTTTCTTAAGAATGTGACAATAAAACTCATTGTTTAAAAAAAAAAAAAAAAACTGTAAGTGGCCAACAAATCTCCTAATTTTAAATGGGCAGATTTTAATGGTCTAAGGGCAGCGATACAAAGTATAGACTGGGACAGAGAACTGGCAGGTAAAAATACTGAGCATAAATGGACAACATTTAATTCCGTACTAAATATACATACACATCGGCATATACCATGTGGGAATAAAAGTAAGAAGAGTAAATATAAAGATCAAGATACGGAGTAAAAAAAAAAACACTTAATGGCTAAATGCCATAATATTATCAAAAATAAGCAGACCCCAACTAAAACTTCTAGCCTAAAATGTTGGGAAAAAGATGTAAGCAGGGAGTGGACTTTAGAGACATGGCCCTTTGCTTTTTTAATTACAGACAAATTTTTGCAAAACGCATCCCACAAAGAAACATATTTCAAGATTTTCAATAGGTGGTACTATGTTCCATTAAAAGTTTATCAGATTAATAAAGTTAATAAAGACAAATTCGTCTGGTGGAAATGTGGACAAAAAAGAACTCATTTACACATCTGGTGGGAATACCCAACTTTACAAACATGGTGGTTAGAATGTTTCCATCAAACTAAACTAAACTTTGGGGTAGATCTTCCTCTTAAGGTGGAAATACCCCTATTTCACATCTTCCCTAAAGAAGTTAAATTAGAAATAGAAGCTCTATTGATACAGATTGTAACGGATCTCCTGGCACCCCGACCGGGTACCTCCGTTGATGGACGCGTCCTAGTTTGCGTTGAGGACTACAAGCACCGCACCAGACACCACAACCACCACAGACTCCACAACCGCAGTAGCTTAACTGGAGCCGCGCCGTCTTCCTTCCACCCTGTATGAATCTCCAGCATCCAGGATCGTGTGGGGAAGACCTCTCCTCCAATGGAGCGTACATCAGGAACAAGGGTTCAGTAGTTTAAAGCTCCAGGGAGTATGCAAAGCATAGCAATCCCCAGTATGATATAGCAATCCCCTCCAAGAACGAGATGAAGCTACGTTTTGAAGGGTCAAAGAGTACTCTCCTGCTGGCACACCCAGCCTGGTTTTTATTACAGTCAGGTACAAACAGAACACACCCAGGGGAAGGTAGAAACAACCAATAACACAATAGTAACGCCCACAGTTTCCCTCCCCTCTACTTGAGAGATAATTGAGTTTATTATTGTATCTACTCAATTATCTCCCAGCTAAAACTTACACATTTTTATCCATTTTTATAACTTTATGATTTTACTTAGTACATAAATAAAACTTACATTTTTATGAACAACATAAATTGTGGAACAACATATTAAAAAATGGCATGAATCAGACCAGGGGTTCAAAAGTTAGTAAAAGTATCTTTTACACATAACACACAGACATTTCACATATCCCCCATAGTCGGCCACACAATACACATATAGGGACAATAGGTGGGTCACACCTCCCTGAGGCTACCTGGCAACTTTGATACAATCAGACATGGATTAGATCATCCTTCTTTGTTCTTATGTCTGAGAATGAAAACACTTTATACAATAGACTTCCTTATCTTATAAAGAGTCTCTGTAACAGGATTATCTCCCATGCCAAGGTCTGCACTAGTCTGGGCCAATATTCTGCAGAGCATAAACCAACATACATACAGTATAATAGTAGGATCATATAATAAACAAGAATTAAATAACCATAAAACAGGGTAAAACAGTGATGGGTTCCGTTACGCACCTCCCCCGTGACCATAAGCCGGCATACACGGTCTGATCCCATGGATCGGCCTGGGAATGTCCGGACAAAAGTATTTGTTGGTCAATTCTCTAGTTTGACAACCCATCAGCATTACTGCAATTCACATTTATTCACATTTCCCATAGTCTTTCATTATATGAATGGGCTCCATGGCATAGCTATCTGTGGTATCATGGTTCACACAGGGCAAGTACCGAATGACCCCCCTGTATGTAAAGGGCCAGAATGAGTGACAAACACTCTGGTATGGCCGAATACTGTGTTTAAAGGGCAATATGTCTCAGGGCCATAGTCGCAGGGCAGGAGGCTGGCAAACAGTCCTCTCCAAGACAAAGTGGCGAAGGGCACTTCGTCACACAGATCTTTATGGCAGCCAAAACTTCAATTGCGTCAAACTAGAAACAAGTAAATGTACCCATTTGGTCCAAAATCTTGATAAAAATTAGTAAAACACGCCTTTTGGAGAGTAATATTGAGGAAATTCCGCTTTCCCGACTCCCCCCTAAAAAGTGCGTAATATGGGATCAAAAGTACAGAGATCGTTTTTTTGGGAGTGTTCTCTTATAGATTCCTCCTTCTTCACCTTCCCCCCCATCCCTTTGGCTGTGGAAAAAGGAGGGGAAGGCAGCAAAATTGCTATCTCTCCTTTCTCTTGTTTTAACTTTTTATTTTTTTATTTTATTGGTATGTTAAATGTTTGTATTGTCGTTCTGTAAAAACATTGATTAAGTTTATACAGCAAATCCATTTTGAAAATAAGAAAACTAGAGCAAAAGAGAGGGAAAAAGAAGTGGAAGGGAAAAGAGAAAAAAAAGTGAGATAAGGAAGGGAAATGAAAAAGAAGTGGAAAGAAAAGGAAAATGTTTTTTTTTTTCCCATTTTGGAGTTTGTAATGTTTGATAAAGCTCTCACATTACTTGAGGACGAATGTATGTATTTGTATCTGTATTGTTTTATGTATTTATATTTGTATGAAAACTTGTCAATAAAAAAAAAAAAGATACAGAGTAAAAAAACAGGCATTTATTCTGTAATGGCCAAACCATTATATCTAATTTTTCAAGATTCACTCAACATTGGGTCACTACCAGATGACTGGGGAAAAGCAGAGGTGATACCTATATTTAAGAAGGGGGCAAAAGCAAACCTGGGAAATTATAAAACTGTAAGCCTCACTTCTGTAGTGGGAAAGCTTTTAGAAGGGTAAATAAGGGATAATATACAAGAGTATGTCTATTCAAACAGCATTATAAGTAGGAGCCAACATGGATTTATGAGGGATAGGTTGTGTCAAAAAAACCTAATTAGTTTCTATGAGGAGGTTAGTAGGAACCTGAAACAGGGCAACTCAGTGGATGTAGTCTTTTTAGATTTTGCAAAGGCTTTTGATACAGTGCCACATGGGAGACAATTGTGCAAACTAAGAGATACAGGAATTGCAGTAAATATATACACATGGATTGAGAGCTGGCTTAAAATACAGGAAACAAAGGGTTGTTGTAAATAGAACATCCTCGGATTGGAGTAATGCGGTAAGTGTGGTTCCTCAGGAGTCAGTATTAGGTTCTCTCCTTTTTAACATATTTATTAATGACTTTGAAGTAGGATTGGAAAGTAATGTCTCCATTTTTGCTGATGACACAACGTTGTGCAAGGTAATTATATCAGAAAATAACTTTCCCCCCAAAGGTATTTGCAGAAATTAGAGAAATGGGCAATTAAATGGCAGATGAGATTTAATACAAATAAATGTAAGGTTATGCATCTGGGAAAGAAAAATAGCCATGCAATCTATAAACTTAATGAAGCAAATTTAGGAGTATCTGATATTGAAAGGGATTTGGGAGTGCTTGTGGACAACCACCTAAGTAACAGTTCTCAATGCCAAGCAGCAGATGCAAAGGCAAATAAACTATTAGCATGTATTAAGAAGGGTATAGAAGCAAGGGAAGCAAATATAATTCTCCCACTATACAAATCCCCAGTATGCCCTCATTTGAAATATGGACTACAGTTTTGGGCACCACTTCATAAAAAAGGACATATTAGAACTGGAAAAAGTACAGAGAAGGGCAACAAAACTAATAAGGGGAATGGAGGGGCTAAGTTATGAAGAAAGACTATCCAAATTAAACTTATATTCTCTAGAAAAAAGTGTCTAACAGGGGATATGATTACCCTATATAAATACATCCAGGGTCAGTATAGAAATTTGTCTAGGTAGCTTTTTGTGCCAAGAGGTTTTCAACTGACAAGAGGACATCCTTTGAGGTTAGAACTAAAAAGATTCCAACTTAAAGAATGAAAATGTTTCTTCATACTGTAGTATGGGTGGTTAATCTGTGGAATTCTCTACCAAGGGAGGTGGTGACAGCAGATTCAATAGATAACTTTTAAAAGGGATTGGATATATTTTAATTAAAAAGGGCATTTGGGGTTATCCTGGTTAATTAGCGAGGGAGTATTGATCCAGGGAGAAATTCGATTGGCAGTATCTGGGGTCAGGAAATAATTAATTGTTTTCCCCTTTTGAAACAATTGGCAAAGTTTCACTGGGGTTTTTTTGTTTGCCTTCCTTTGGATCAATTAACAACTAATCTGCATATTGCAGATCAGAGGAGATCTTAAAAGGTTGAACTTGATGGGCTAAAAGTCTTTTTTCAACTTCAATTACTATGTAAGTGACTGTGCGATACAATAAATGGTAGAGGGTGGCCAAGGACCTTCTGAGCCAGGTTCTTGCCGCTGGAGCCTGAGGCCTGGTGGACAAGCAGGATCCAGCCTCCATGTCAGGTGAATATCAGATACACCAACATGCCACCACATGTAAATCACACACACTACACATGTACATGATGACCCACAAGGACACTGACATATCAGCTCTATGGAATTACCAAGGGAAAGATGGATCAGTCATGCATCATTAAATACATAAAGCTGACAGATCACTGTTATTCGTGGGCACAATAAAAGTAATCAACCAATAGAGAGTCAATGTATGGGTGTGCTCACTTCAGCATATGCAGTTATAGCCCGCAGGTGGAATCAGGATAGAGCCAAGAACCAAAGAATAGATCACATCTAGCAAATGATAACTATTCATAGTTGCAATTAAGAGAATCATCCAGGTCCCAGGCTAGATGTCAGATAGTTAGGAATGAAAAAAATAAAACAATGGATTATTCATCATACTTAACACATATACCCTTATTTTCTCTTTTTCTGCTTCCAGGAGGTCTGGGTCCAGTGGTGAACCAGAGGCGGGGTCTTCGGCTCTATAGGAGCAGGATGTCCCACCCAGCAGGAACCAGCACAGGGGGAGGAGGAAAGAAGAGGAGCCCTTGATCGAAGAAGGAGGACGTCATCTGGGCCGTGGGATCACCAGCCACAAAGATAGCATTTGACCCAACCCCTCCTACTGGAAAGACGACTTTCTTTGCCAACACCTCCTCCACCCCCAGTAGTGAACCTGACTGCCCACCAACACCACCACCCTTATTGAGCCAGGCTCCAGCCAGCCCCCAGACTCTCCCCGCTGGGCCACCACCATTACCACCTCCTCACCCAGCAATGCCCCATTGACCTCCATCCCAAACCCCACTAAGGCTGCTCAGGAAGAGATGCTGACCATCATTCACCAGCAACTGAAGTGTCTTCAGGGAATTAAGGCCAGCATCTCCGCCAATCATTCAGAGGACATGCACAGCCTGGCCAGGCGCAATAAGGAGAAGAGGAGGCACCACCTGATGACAGAATCATACCTTCCCCGTCTGCTCAAGATAGGGTCAGACCAGAGCGCATTTCAGCAACTGACTACAGCTCTACCTTCTCCACCCCAGAGGCACCACCAGCACACCTGCAGCCCAGACATTCCTCTACTCCCCCCATGCCTCTACTACCACCACCCTCATTGCTGTTTCCACTGCTCCCTTTGGGGGATGACTACCCCTGCCCACCCAACACCACCAAGAATATGACAGGCACCCACAGGGGATTATATAGACAAGTCCTCCTATCCACCACCACTCCCAACCTCCTCCTCCTCTGTCACCTCCTCCTCCAACTCCTCAACCTTCTCCACCAATCCTCACCTCCTCCTCCTCTCCTTCACCACACCCCAAGGGCCACCTCTCTCTCCTCCTCACCTCTCCTCTCTCCTCCCTGCATTTAAATCTTTAAAATAATATGAGGTTAAATAAAAAATGTTTTGCTGTATATGTATGAGGAAAATAGAAAATGTGTGTATTATTTGTATTTTATAACTGTTGAGGGATGGGATGGGGGTGTATGTATGGCGTAACCTAGCTCTATGTGTCTCTATGTGTGTTCTTTAAATTATGTGTTATTATGTGTAATCTGTAAATATGTGGAAACAAGGATTATGTATAAAATCATGAATAGAATAATAGAAATAAACAAAACCACAATATACTGCTCTCACAACTCACCTACTCTCTCTCTCTCTCACTGATAAACCTCCGGGACCTGCCTGCTACGTCAGAAGAAAATACAAGACAGTCAATGCATGGGCGTGTGGAACGAATTTATAATCTCCATCTGTCAATCATTTGCGGCTAGACCGCTGAAAGGCCTGTGTCGCACTCCGTTATATCGTGATTGGATCGTAACAACGAATAGCATGTCGGTCAGCCCATTAACATTTTACGGTGGGAGGAGTTTACGGATTTGAGGCTTTGGCCCGTAACTAGCACCCTTGCTCAATTAAAAAGCTCCATAATTGGACATGCACGGAAGCCTGCAGAATGCCCGCAGACATACGGCCTAGATCCTGCGAGATGCGGGCTTGCAATTGAATCAAGCTCATGGTCTGGAGTTATGATTAAAGTTCGGAATACCAGTCGTCTAAGCTTACTAAAGGTCAATCATATGAAAATGCTAAATAATAATAATAGTAATAATAAATAATAATAATAATAATAATTATAATTATTATTATTATTTATTATTACTATTATTATTATTATTATTATTATTATTATTATTATATGGAATAATTCTCCTTTAGTATTAACAAAGTTTACAGTAAGCTATTACTTACAAAATGCAAATTGGGACAGTGATGAAACACTTAGATGCATTAGAAGGTGATGCTCTTGCTCACAAAAACATACAATTTAGGTTTAGGTTCAAAAATGATAAAATAAAATAGCTGAACAAACAGACAGAGGGAAAAGAAACAATGCATACTCCCTATACGCTCAAATCAGAAATTATTTAGAAATATGTAAAACATGACAACTGCCATAACTAAAGGGTGAACAGTAAAAAAGAAATGCTGTGGGCATAATATGAAATACATGAGTATGAGGTACCCCAACTCCATGTATCTTTTTATGAGATTTGAGCCTTTTGTAACTGATACAAATCCCCCAGCCCGGTATATACTCAAAAGCAAGCAGCTGTAGGGTAAACTACAAACCCTGCCCCTGTTGAGATGTAAACACCACCTTTCACTCACACAACCTTTACAACCTTTATATTTAATTTATATTCTAGTTTGAGTAAGTTTATAGAGATATAGATTGATAATAGATATAAGAGATACAGTAGATAGATAATTATTTTCTAACGGTAGATTGAAATATTGATAAATATAAATTATTTATTAAAATCATTATGCTACAGATCACATCTACACAAAGGAAAGTTTCTTAATTTTGAGTTTCTGCAAGGCTCTCTGAACGTCTTTGTTCCTTAGTGTATAAATTACAGGATTCAGCACTGGTGCAATGATAGTGTAAAAAATAGCAATAATTTTGACAGATTCTGGTGAAGTGCTTGACCTTGGTGTCATGTATGTAGCCATAGCAGATCCATAAAACAGTGTCACAACCATTATATGGGACCCACATGTGTAGAAGGCCTTTTTCTGTCCGACAACAGTGGTGATTTTTAAAATAGCTCTGTTTATTTTAACATAAGTTATGAAAATGAAAGTGACCGGTATCATCAGCATTATCACACCTGAAATAAATGCCATAAACTCAACAACAGCAATATTTCCACACCCGAGTGATAACATTCCTGGGATTTCACACTCAAAATGATTTATTTTGTACTTTCCACAGAGGTTTATATTTGCTGTAACTGCAACAGGAGCAATTGAAAGTACAAATCCACACACCCAAGTGCTGGTTGCAAGTTTGATACACAACGATCGTTTGATGATTGTGGTATAATGTAATGGGTAACATATAGCTATATACCGATCATAAGCCATTATGGCAAGAAGAATACATTCTGCTTCGCCTAACGAGAGTGAAATGTACATTTGTATTACACATTCCTTAAATGAAATAATTTTTTTTATTGATAGCAAATCTCTAAGCATCCTTGGGACAATTGTTGCTGAATAGCAGATATCCAGAGAAGAGAGGTTAATAAGAAAAAAATACATAGGTGTCTGAAGACTATTGTCTGTTAGAGTTGCCGTAATGATGAGGGAATTACCAGTCAAAATTAATATATAGATGATCAAGAAGACTACAAAGAGGACAATTTGTTGTTTTTCATTAGTGGAGAATCCAAGTAGAACAAATTCTGTGATAACTGTATCATTTTCCCAAGCCATTATTTCAATGAAACAGAATTCCAACTAAAATAGCCCAACAGAGATAGTAAGTTTACTAACCTGTCTTAGGGAATCTTTTACATTCATCTGTTATTAAGCATTCCCGACAAACAACATCTTGAATCTTGCATTCTTAGGGCCACCTGACGGAGTAAAATAGGGAAAATGGGATGGCTATCCAAAACTTCTCCAAGAACTTGCTAATACTCTTACTTTGGAAATGACAGAGTTTCTCCATTTCTCCTCTTTATATCATTTTCAATATAACCCCCTTTTATAAAACAGGGGAATTTTTCCTTTTTTTTAAAAAAAGAAATACGTTTTTTTATCAATTATTATCTCACAGTAACTGAGTGTACAACACTTTAAATACAGAGGTGACTGTGTGAAGAACACTATTGTCAATCAATAAATTAATTTGGAATTTAAAAAATGTTGCTAAAAAAGCGTCCATACCTACTGCACTTGTTACTTTTTCCTCGCTTATATCTATGTAATTACTATATACAGCTAAATATATATATATATATATATATATATATACACACAGATATTACATATATATTGGCTTAATAATTAAAACAAAACACATTTTAAGAATGGTGGTAAACAATTTAATTAAGTTGTGAGATTGTTATTTTCATAACTCCTTATTTTTACACAAAAATCATATATTAACAAAATCAATATTATTTTTTCTCTCTATTAAATACATTGGGGTTAGTTTAGGTACCATGAAAACAATGCAATAAAGATACATAAACAATAGAATATCAGCCACATTAAATTCCCATAATGTGTTAAAACCTAGCTCTTAACGTAGCTTAAACCAGCCCGCCGTCGACTTGCAGGGTAGGAGAGAGAAAACCCTATGGGACATGAGAATTCGACTTGCGAGCTCGCAAATCCTTTGATCAGTCAAGCCCGTAACCACTACATTCCAATTGCGCTATTAAATTGCATCAAAATCACTGGCGTTCAACCTTGTAACTTGTAAATAGTGCCAAGAAGCCACGTGCTGGAGAGGACCTGCAAGGGGGGTAAAGTCCAATCCGTAGCACTGTAATGCCAATATACACATACTACTGTACTTTGATGTTAGGTCTTAGAATTAATCGCACAACATTCTCAAGGTCGCAAATCGTCCAAATAAAATACTTTATTTCATGTTTAATTTCCGTGTTATATCGATCCCGGCAATCAATATGTTAATACATATAATGTAACTCGTATGTAATAGAGTATCATATTTACGTCTTTATCAATATTGCATCATATCTGGAATCTGGGTCCGATCGTAAGTCATAATTGAACCCTGTAGGACTTTGAAATCCCGTGACATAATTCTGCTGATCTCTGTTTCCACTGGCTTCATCTCAACTCATAACTATGAGTTTGACTGATTTATCTCGTTCACGGACGCACATCCAATGATCGAAAAATAGTTTACGGGTTTGCCTCTTAAGCCCGTAACTCGCAGCATGTTCTAATTTATTAGCACTGTAAATCCGCAAAATTTCAAGCTTGCAGGTGTCATGTTGCACATACGAGCTTCAAATTTAATGCGGCAATATGTTGGTCTTATTTGTAGCATATATTACATCAAATCTAAAAGGCTCATTCTAATTACCAATAATTTTTATAATGTATTGCTATTCCTTATGGCACTGAGACTTGTCTAAAACACCAACTGTGTATTTCAGCACTATCTTTGAAATATATGATGTTACAGGAAACGCTTCCAACACGTTTTTCCTGTGTACTAATAATAGCAACATTACATTGGGATTTATATGGTTTAGGACTCGTAAAGGGGAATTGGTGATATTCCACATTGTTCAACTTCACTATGATCATAATTAATTCTGCAGACATTGTTTCTTTTGGAATTATTGTGCTTCCCTTTCAATGTCCCATGTTATCCAGACAAAACTAATTATTTGGATATTTAACATTTAATTTATTGGCTGTTCAAAAAATTAAATTTACAGATTACGAAACTGTAGGAATGTTTTTGTATGGAAAGCAAAGTACTCCCAACAAATGTTCAACAAAAACACAATCATTCTAATTTATTGTAACTTTTAGTAGATCACAGGAATAGCCGGCTGGATGAGTTCATTCGATACTGCACATATTTCAAAGATAGTGTTGCAATACAGAGTTTGTGTTTTAGACAAATCTGATTGCAATAAAAATAGCAATATATAATAACATATAATTTGTAAATAAAATTAATGCTGTAGATATCTTTTGCTATAAATACGACCAACATATTTTGTGGTTTTGGTATCTTTATTTCAAGATATAAATGGAATAAAAATGTAGTTATGTACATGGAACATAGATTTATTCTACCATGCATTTAATAGAAAGTAATTTTAATATCAGTGTTTTTATATATTTCAATAAATAAATAATTTGTATACATGGGTAATTTTCCTCAATAAAGAAACAGAAAATAATTTTCACTGCATTTTCCAATCTATATCTAAAATATAATATCTGAAAAATATGAAAAAACGTTCCATGATCTCTATATAATACAATTGTAATGTCATATATTTATGTTGTTTGTTTTCTTGTATTTCTTTTTAAATAGTGAAATAAACAGAAATGTAAAACTTAATATATGGCACTTACCTGTCTCTTACTCAATCTTAAGAACGAAAGTACGAACATTAAAATGTAAACGTTTCTTTTATATGTTAATAGCTAAGTCAGTGTAGACTATTAATTCGTTAATCCATAGGGTTGCTTGTCCCAAATGCTTAATTAAAGCAAATCATTGCAATATTTTTAAAGAAATCACAGAACATTTTCATCTGTTACGAAAAGTAAATATGGATTGAAGGCACATGATTGAGGGAACAACAGAGGTAGAGAGGGATAGATGAGGTCAGCGATGTAATGGACATGAGCTTGAGGGAGCTCAGAGAGGCAGTGGATATCAGATATGCCTGGTGTCTTGCAGTCCATAGGATAACAGAAAGTTGGACATTAGAGATGTCGCGAATAGTTCGCCAGCGGACTTTTTTCGGCGAACATAGCATGTTCGCGTTCGCGGCGAACTGCGAACATATGGAAGATTCGACCCGCCCCCAATACTTTATCATTGAGCAAACTTTGACCCTGCATGTCACAGTCAGCAGACACATTCTAGCCAATCAGCAGCATACACTCCCTTCCACACCCTTCAACCTCATGGACAGCAGCCATTTTGGAATCAGACCTAACTTGCAGGCTTACTGAGAGGAGGTAGACTGTAGGTGATACTGCATCAATAGGGAAAACCATAGCTAGGCAAGTTTATTCAGTGTCCAGTGCAGTGCTGAAGGACTCATCAGATCTCTGCTGTAAACACAGCACCCCAAAAAGCCCTTTTTAGGGCTATAACATCATTTTTTTTTCGTTTTTTTTCTGTGTAATCTAACTTCATTTGCCTGTCTCCCTGCTAGCCCCTGCTTGTATTCTGTGTAATCTAACTTCATTTGCCTGTCTCCTTGCCAGCCCCTGCTTGTAAGTGTGTGTGTCAGGCTCACAGCTTATACTGTGTGTGCACAACGCATACAATATAATATTGTTTACTAGTTGTCTACTTTTAAAAAACCCAAACTTTTTTTTCCTTAAATCTAAGTGCATTTGCCTGACCGTCAATCAAAGTTCATTTGCTTGACCGCTACCCATAGTGTGTGTCCTGCTTTCAAGTACTGTGCCAGAGAGCATGTTGTGTGCATGCTTGAGTTCTAAACAAAAGGCTTTTTAGGGTCTTAGTCCCTAAAATACAAGTTTTATTTTAACACCTTACTGTTTATAAGCACTTTGTGCACAGTGTTGTTAATTTTTGTGAATTTTTGTGGTTTTTTTCTTAGTTTAATTTAGGTTTTAGTTTTCAGGGAGTCAGGCTCAGCTCTTTATCCCAGGAGAGTGAGCTGTCTCCTGGATACTTTGCCACACCCCTCCCTTAGTACTTAGCCTTCACTCCTGGAGCTTTGTTTTTACTTTGACTTTTTAAAAAAGTTTTTCAGTTTTTTTTTAAAGTTTTGTTTGTTTGGTGTTGGGTTTTATGTTTTGGGGGAGAGAAGACAAGTAACATCTTTGTAGGCAGTGGGGGGAAAACAATTAGAATTTTTGTTGAAAAGGCTTTTTTTTAACATCTGACACAGAGACACAGAGGGGTTAAAAAGCCTATGTGTTCTCTGTGTTGTTGCAATTAGACACATTGCAACAGGCCATTAACCCTTCCACTGCCAAGCATCATCTCTCTCTCTCCCATAGTTTTGTCTTTTTGTTTCTTTTTCATACTTATATGCTTTTAAAAAGAAAACAATAGAAAATCATAAAACAAAAAATAAAAATAAATAAAACAAAAAAACTAAAAAAAAAGGGTCTAAACATGAGGGATAAGACCATTAAGAAGCCTCAGGGGTCAAAAGGGGGAATAATGGCCCCTGAAAATCCTAGCTGCAGCACTGCACAGCATAGGCCCCAGGCAGATAAGGCAGCCCCAACTCCTGGTGGTTCTGCCAGCAGACCTACCCCTGTGGCTAATACCTGGTCACAGGTGGTTTCTGCTGGCCCCAGTAATACCACCGCTGGGGCTGAGGGGCAGATCACCAGGAAGCATGGGGTTAAATGTCAGATGTCTGGGGTCTACAGCATTGATATCTATCTGCGTGCTGCAGCTAATGTCATCAGCCCCTCTGTTATAGTAGCAGCCAGCAAAATGTACGGGAAAGCAGTTTTCTTTACCCGTATGCTGGCTGCTGCTCACATTCTTATACAGAGAGGCATCACAGTGGGGGGATTATATGTCCCAATATAACCCCTGGAAGGGTTGGGCACAAAAGTAACACTCTCTGTGCCCCCCTTCCTACCAGACTCCCTCCTGCGCCCCCACCTGCTAACCCTATGGGAAGTAAAAACACCATTTATTAAAATTCCCCTGGGGTGCAGAGAGAGAGCACTTCGTCATGTGCTCTCTTTCAAGAGGCAGGTACAAATGTGCCTGCCTCAGGGCTCAGAAAACATAGAGGGGTCTTTTGGGGTTCCATTTGAGGGGGTGCTCTACAGGATTTTTTACAGCACTACGGAGGTGCAGTGCTTTCATTGCAAGGGGTTGGGGCATACACGTAGGAATTGTCCTAATGTAAAGCATCATGCCCCAGCCCCAGCAAATGGCACCTCCGTCAGTACAGCACCCATCCCCGCTGAGCACATAACAGCGGGGGGACCTCAAGGGTCATAGCCCCCCCACAGAGCTCAGGTAAGGAGGCCATTCCTCAAGCCACCACCACGGCCTCCAAACCCCCTTCTTCCCCAAAAAAGCCATCTATGTCTGTGGTCTCCAGCAAGACCGCAGACACGGGGAAAAAGGGGAAGAATGTCACCGGTCCTCCCAGTGTCACAGCTGCATCTCCCAAGTCCCAATCTGCCCCCACCATAATTGCATCAGTTAGTGTGGGGGCACAGTGTTAGCAGAGGGATAATAAGCCCTCTGCAGGGGAGGCAGCTAGTGGCAGCTCCTCTTCCAGGAGTGACGTCCCCAGGAAGAGGAAGCATAAAACCAACAGGGAGGTTGCTGATAAGTGGGAAGTGCTTTATAGTGGAGCACCTCCCTCTAAAAGCAAGAAGAGGAACAAAACATCTCTTCCTCATCCGGTGACATTGTCTGGCCCGGTTATTAAGCTCAGCCAGCCGGTGCCAGACCACACATCTCTCTCTCCAGACCCTATAGGGGTTATTGTGGAAAAGGGTCTGGAGGAAAAGCAAGGGCAAGAGGGTCTCCCAAGTGAGGCAGGGGTAGACAAGAAAGATCAGGTTCTGCCTCTGGCCTTTGAGGGGGGTCCCAACAAAGCCCCTGCTGAATGGGTAGTCAGTGTCCCTGAGGTGCTGAGCTTCAAGGGCACCAGTCAGTCCCCTCCTCCAGTGTCACTCTCTAGTGACGTACCTCGGGCTTTGTTAGAGCCCCAGGCCGTCACTACTGGAGGGGGGGAATATAGGCATGACCCCCATTCAGGACCCCATGGATTTGTCTGTCAGGGGGTATGTGGCACAAGGGGAAGTGGAAATGGGGGAGGGTGATAAAACAGGTTTTCCTGTTAACATCATGGGAGAGCCTGTCTACCCTCCTCAGCCATCCACTGACCCTAACATCGGTGCCATCCAAGCTGAGCAAGCAGCGGTGGAACTGGCAGAGGAGGCATATAAAGCCTCCAAGGCTTCCATTAAGGAAGCCATGCCAGCCACTGCTGTCCAGCCAGCTACCCCTGAATGCACTCCTGAAGCTACAGGGGTGCAGCAGCAATCCAAGGGTCCATTATTTACCTTGAAGGGTGCTAAAGGGACTCCTTCTGTATCATCTAAGAGGGGGTCCCTGAGAATAAAGCTGAGAAAAACTGACTCCAGCCGGGGAGGATGGAGTAAAAGCCCTCAGCCAAGAGGAGCCCAGGGGTGACCCACTAGAAGGAACATCAGATTCTGGGTGGGTTATCCCTGTCAAGGAAATAGATCTATTCCTTGAGAGCACCCTTCATGGACAAAAGAAAAGGAAGGTGCGGCTGGCCTTGGAGAGGTGGAAGAATATGTCGTTTATTCTCCACTCTCTCCAGCAATATCTAGTGGTCAGCACTAGGGCCAAGAATTCTGGGACTGCGGGGCATCTCCGCGTCCGGAAATTCTATAAAATGTGCGTGTCCTATCAGCAGTCTCAAGGGTCTGAGGAACGCACAATTCCTGACACGCAGTAATGGCTTTGCACATCAGCATGCTAAATACCAATGGCTGTCAAGACAGTTTCCGCAGGTTCCAGGTACTCTCCTATTTATATCAGGGAGGGTACTCTGTGAGCTTCCTGCAGGAAACTCACACCACTCCAGAGGCTGAGGCCTCTTGGCAACTGGAGTGGAGAGGCAGGGTCTTCTTCAGCCACTTCACATCGGTGAGTGGTGACCCTGTTCTCAGAGTCTTTTCAGCCAGAGCTGCTGCTTGTGAAAGCTGTTATCCCAGGCCGTCTAATCCACCTCCGGGTCCGAGAGCAGGGTAGCATTATTAACCTAGTTAATATATATGCCCCTGCTGGAGGGCCCGAGAGAGAGGGGTTCCTCGCCAGACTGTCCCAGTTTTTGTAGACGGTCGACGCAGATGAGTGTTTGGTACTCGGGGGTGATTTCAATTGCACCCTCGACGCTCTGGACCGGAATAGTCCAGAGCCGTACCCGCCTTCTGCGTCAGCCCTGCGGGAGATCATCGCCCGCTTCTCCCTGGAGGACATCTGGTGAGAGCAGAACCCAGGGGCATCAGACGGTTTCACCTACGTCAGGGTGAGAGCCGGTCTGGTGTCCCACTCCCGGATCGACAGACTATATATATCTAGTCACTATATGTCATGAGTCGGTTCTTGTGCCATTAGGCTTGCTCCGTTCACAGACCACAACTGTGTGTCTGTGACGGTGGTGCTAACGCCAACAGCGCCACGAGCCGCCTATTGGCACTTCAACAATGCTTTGTTGAAGGACCAGGGGCACGTGACATTGATCCGGGAGTTTTGGACGGACTGGAGGGGTTGCAAGGGGAACTTTGCCACGTTAAAACGGTGGTGGGACGTGGGCAATGTTCATTTGCGACTTCTGTGTCAGGAATATACCAAGGGTGCGAGTGGGCAGCGCGAAGCTGAGTTGGAGTCACTCCGGGGGGAGGTACTCCATCTGGAGCAGAGGCTGTTCACTTGTAGGGACCAATCCCTGCAGAGCGAGTATGTAGAGAGGAAGGGTGTCCTCTGTGACCTGGAACGACACCAGGCCAAGGGGGCATACGTGCGCAGCCGCTTAGGTTTTCTCAAAGATCTAGACTCACGCCTCTTCTACTCACTGGAGAAAAAGGGGGGGTAACAGTAGGCACATCACCTGTCTTCTAGATGAAGACGGTGCCCCCCTTACAGATCCGGAGAGTATCCGGGATAGAGCCCGGAACTTTTATAAAGATCTTTACTCTCCGGATCCCATTTCTCCAGACGCCTGCAGAGTGCTATGGGAGGGGCTCCCCACAGTCAGTGAGGGTGTAAGAGAGCGGCTTGATATACCACTATCTTTTCAAGAGCTCTCTGAAGCCCTCCGTGCCATGTCCTGTGAGAAGTCTCCAGGACTGGACGGATTGACTGTAGAGTTTTTCCAATTTTTCTGGGAGACTCTGGGACCTGATTTCCATCTGGTCCTTGGGGAAGCCCTGGAGACCGTGGAGATGCCCCTGTCTTGTCGCAGGGCAGTACTTGCCCTGCTGCCCAAAAAGGGGGATCTCCGGCTTATTAAGAACTGGCGACCGGTCTCTCTGCTCAGCACAGACTACAAGATTGTAGCTAAAGCCATCTCGCTTAGACTTGGGTCTGTGTTGGCAGAATTGGTTCACCCTGACCAGTCCTATGCGATCCCGGGCCGGACTATCTTTGATAGTATCTTTCTGGTCCGGGATCTATTACATTATTCTCGCAGGACTGGTCTTTCACTCGCCTTTCTCTCTTTAGATCAACAGAAGGCGTTTGACAGGGTGGACCATGGTTACCTCATAGCCACTCTGCAAGCGTACGGCTTTGGCCCACAGTTTGTGGGCTTTATAAGAACGCTGTACGCCTCTGCAGAGTGTTTACTTAAAATCAATTGGTCCCTAACAGCACCTTTGGTATTTGGACGAGGGGTGCGTCAAGGATGTCCCTTGTCTGGACAGTTATATGCACTGGCCATCGAGCCTTTCCTCTGCCTACTGAGGAAAAGGCTCACAGGGCTGGTGCTAAAAGATCCAGACATGCGGATTGCCCTTTCAGCTTATGCTGACGATGTGCTCCTCGTGGCCCAGGATCCAGTTGATCTTGAGCTGGCAAAACAGTGCCAGGAGGTATATTCAGCTGCCTCCTCCGCTCAGATCAACTGGTCCAAATGCACAGGCCTTTTAGAGGGTAATTTACAGGTAGACTCTTTGCCTCCCACGTTTCGTGACATCACGTGGGAGGCAGATGTCATTAAATATCTGGGGGTCTACCTGTCCGCTGCGGACGCTTCCGTCCCAGACAACTGGAGGGAGTTAGAGGGCAGTGTCCTCTCTCGTCTGGGACGATGGAGGGGTCTAGCAAAAATGCTTTCCCTTAGGGGGCGGACTCTAGTGGTGAATCAGCTGGTGGCTTCTCAGATCTGGCACCGGCTGATTTGTCTGAGTCCGACCCCCGAGTTTGTCACCAATATCCAGAGGAATTTGTTAGATTTCCTCTGGATGGGAAGGCATTGGGTCTCTGCAGGGGTGGCAAGTCTGCCTTTGGTGGAGGGTGGACATGGAGTAGTTTGTGTGTGCTCCCAGTTGTCCACCTTCCGCCTTCAGTACCTGCAGAGATACCTATATGCAGATCCCTCTCCACAGTGGTGCGCACTGGCATCCAGCTTTTATCGCCAGTTGCGCAACCTGGGGTATGACCGGCAATTATTTCTGATCAGGCCCGAGGGGTTTGGGAGAGACCTCTCTGTGTTGCCGGCATACTACCAGGAAACCCTCAAGGCCTGGAGCATGGTCTCGGTGACCAGGCAGGGCGTGCCTTTGGGGGATGAAATATTCACGGAGCCCCTGCTATTTAATCCAGCAGTGGGGGCTCCAATGTTACAGTCCCCCAGTATCATCCGCCGCCTTAGTCATGCACAAATGACCCGAGTCGGAGATCTCCTGGAATACGGGTGTTCTGATTGGGTGTCACCCCAGGAGCTTGCGCTCCGTTTGGGATATGTGACGCCCAAAGTCTCAGGGCTCTTGCTCCAGGAGATTAGGGATGCTATCTCCCCCGACTTGCGCACCTTCCTTCGCGGGGCTTTGCAGGCCAGAGTGCCACATGCACCTTTCAACACCCCTGCTCCGGCTGTTTGCATTGGACACAAGCCCCGTGTTTCCCCTCAGGCTCCTCCTGTCCCCAACCTCTCAAAGTTGAGGGACATACCCTCGGCATGCTTTCGCGGCATGCCGAGAAAGAGCTTATATTCTCTTGTGCTCCATACAGTGCATTTCCTTGCCCTCGTGACCCGTCCCGATACCATCTGGAGGCGGGTCCTACCAGCTGACGAGGCCAAGAGGCCCCGGTGGAGGGAACTTTATTCTGATTTAGTTCCACGACCCACCGGGGACTTGAGTTGGAGAGTGCTCCATGGTGCACTGAGCACGGGAGAGTACTTAGCTAAATTCACGGACTCTCCCTCCACTTGTCCATTCTGTGGCAAGGGAGAGTCCGTGTATCACATTTATTTTAGTTGCGCCAGACTGCAGCCCCTCTTGTCACTCTTGAGGGGCCTCCTCCTGCAGTTCTGGCTGCATTTCTCCCCTCACATTTTTATTTTTGGGCGCCCAGTGTCCCGGGGCAATAAGGCCAGGGACCTCCTCATCAACCTGCTTCTGGCATTAGCCAAATTGGCTATATATAAGTCCAGGAAGCAGTGTTTGATAGGGGGGGTTCCCTTGTCACCCGAAGCCATGTTCCGGGTGCTGGTGCACTCCCGTATCCGGGCAGAGTACCACCTGGCTTTGTCCACTGGGGGAGTGGATGAGTTTGTCTCCCAGTGGGCTATAGATGGTGTGCTCTGCTCGGTATCCCCCCATCCGGTTTCTTTTTCTCTCAAACTCCTAAAATGATTTTTATTTAGTTTACAAAACATGTTTTCTCATAATTTTAAAATACACTGTGCCAAGTTCAACCAATCCAGTCTAGTTGGGGTACCAACAGTCCACATTTTAAAAAAAATGACAGGCAGAGGCAGGACACCCCGCAGAGGCCGTCGTGGTCGTGGTGCTGTGATTCCCTTTGGCCCTACAATAATGCCCAGTGTTCAGAGGCCTGTTACCCTGAACTTGAAAAGTTCAGAGGACGTAGTTGACTGGCTAACACAGGACACCCAATCTTCTACAGCTTCCGCTTGGAACATTGACGCACCATCCTCCTCCAGATCAGCTTCGGGCACCTCTCAAGTTACCACTCACCCGCCTGCCGCCACCACCAACACTACTATCACAGCCAATTCAATTGATCAGTCAGAAGAGTTATTTACCCATCAGTTTGAAGAAATGAGTGATGCGCAACCATTATTAACAGAGAATGTAGATAACAGGGATATGTCTCAGTCAGGCAGCATTACACACATGTACGTACGATGTGATGATGATGTACCCGCTGCTGCTTCCTTTGTTCAGTTGTCATATACAAGTGAGGCGGGTGATGATGATGACGATGCGTCCGTGGATGTCATGTGGGTGCCTGCTAGAAGAGAAGAAGAACAGGGGGAAAGTTCAGATGGGGAGACAGAGAGGAGGAGGAGATGAGTTGGAAGTAGAGGGAGGTCATCGCAACGAGCTAGTGGCACAGTCAGACAGCATGCATCAGCACCCGGGGTCAGCCAGACAGCACGCCAATCAACGCATGCTGTTGCCACCACCAGAATGCTGTCACCGCCGAGCTCAGCAGTGTGGCATTTTTTTTGTGTGTCTGCCTCTGACAACAGCGATGCCATTTGCAACCTGTGCCAAAAGAAACTGAGTCGTGGGAAGTCCAACACCCACCTAGGTACAACTGCTTTGCGAAGGCACATGATGTCACATCACAAACGCCAATGGGATCAACACATGAGTACAAGCAGCACAAAACTCAAAGCCGCCATCCTCCTCCTGGTCCAGCATCTTCATCCACATCAACCACTGCTGTCCTCCTTGCCCCCTCTCAACTCTCCACCACTCCGTATCTCGCCTCTTGCTGTTCCTGCTCATCTCCTCACAGTCAGGTGTCTGTCAAGGGCATGTTTGAGCGTAAGAAGCCAATGCCACAAAGTCACCCCCTTGCCCGGCGTCTGACAGCTGGCTTGTCTGAACTCTTGGCCCGCCAGCTTTTACCATACAAGCTGGTGGAGTCTGAGGCGTTCAAAAAGTTTTTAGCGATTGGGATACCGCAGTGGAAGGTACCCGGCAGAAATTTCTTTGCCCAAAAGGCAATCCCCAACCTGTACTCAATTGTGCAAAAGGAAGTAATGGCATCTCTGGCACACAGTGTTAGGGCAAGGGTCCATCTGACCACTGATACCTGGTCTGCAAAGCATGGTCAGGGCAGGTATATCACCTACACTGCGCATTGGGCAAACCTGCTGACGCTTGCGAAGCATGGAATGCGTGGCTCTGCAGAGGAGTTGGTGACACCGCCACGACTTGCAGGCAGGCCTGCTGCCACCTCCTCTACTCCTCCTACTCCATCCTCTTCCATAACCTCCTCAGCTGAGTCCTCTTCTGCTGCTGCGTCTTGCTCCACATAAACGGCACCCCCCCAGCTCCCCAAATACTATTCCACATCCCGGATACGGCAGTGTCATGCCGTCTTGGGGTTGACTTGCCTCAAAGCAGAGTGTCACACCAGGCCAGCACTCCTGTCCGCCCTGAACGCACAGGTGGATCAATGGCTGACTCCGCACCAACTAGAGATTGGCAAAGTGGTTTGTGACAACGGAAGAAATTTGTTGGCGGCATTGAATTTGGGCAAGTTGACGCATGTGCCGTGCATGGCACATGTGTGTAATCTGATCGTACAACGCTTTGTCCATAAGTATCCAGGCTTACAGGACGTCCTGAAGCAGGCCAGAAAGGTGTGTGGCCATTTCAGGCGTTCCTACACGGCCATGGCACACTTTTCAGATATCCAGCGGCGAAACAACATGCCAGTGAGGCGCTTGATTTGTGACAGCCCCACACGTTGGAATTCAACACTCCTAATGTTCGACCGCCTGCTCCAACAAGAAAAAGCCATTAACGAGTATTTGTATGACCGGGGTGCTAGGACAGCCTCTGCGGAGCTGGGGATTTTTTTGCCACGTTACTGGACGCTCATGCGCAATGCCTGTAGGCTCATGCGTCCTTTTGAGGAGGTGACAAACCTTGTCAGTCGCACCGAAGGCACCATCAGCGACATCATACCATTTGTTTTATTCCTGGAGCGTGCCCTGCGAAGAGTGCTGGATCAGGCCTTAGATGAGCATGACGAGGAAGAGGAAGAGTTGTGGTCACCATCACCACCAGAAACAGCCTTATCAGCATCGCTTGCTGGACCTGCGGCAACGCTGGAAGAGGATTGTGAGGAAGAGGAGTCAGAGGAGGAATGTGGCTTTGAGGGGGAGGAGGAAGACCAATCACAACAGGCATCCCAGGGTGCTCGTTGTCACCTATCTGGTACCCGTGGTGTTGTACGTGGCTGGGGGGAAGAACATATCTTCAGCGAGATCACTGAGGACGAGGAACGGGACATGACTAGCTCGGCATCCAACCTTGTGCAAATGGGGTCTTTCATGCTGTCGTGCCTGTCGCAGGACCTTCGTATAAAAAGGCTGAAGGGGAACGACTTGTACTGGGTGTGCACGCTACTAGACCCCCGGTATAAGCAGAAAGTGCCTGATTTGTTACCAAATTACCGCAAGTCAGAAAGGATGCAACAGGTCCAAAACAAATTAACAAGTATGCTTTACACAGCATATAAGGGTAATGTCACAGCACAAGGGCAATATAACAGGGGAAGTAATCCACCTCCCACGACCTCGCCGGCAAGGACAGGACGTTTAAAAGACGTGTTGTTGATGGAGGACATGCGGACCTTTTTCAGTCCTACGCATCGCATCAGCCCTTCGGGATCCACCCTCAGAGAACGACTTGACCGACAGGTAGCAGACTACCTCGCCTTAACTGCAGATATCGACACTCTGAGGAGCGATGAACCCCTTGACTACTGGGTATGCAGGCTAGACCTGTGGCCTGAGCTATCCCAATTTGCAATTGAACTTCTGGCCTGCCCCGCTTCAAGTGTCCTGTCAGAAAGGACCTTCAGTGCAGCAGGAGGTTTTGTCACCGAGAAGAGAAGTCGCCTAGGGCAAAAAAGCCTCACCTTTATAAAGATGAATGAGGGATGGATCCCGAAGGGACTGACACTGGGCGATACATTCGACTGAAAAAGGCCTGATGAGATGAGCTGCCTTCGGCTATAAATGGTCCACACGCTGCTGTATGTTATCTGTGAATGCCGGATGACTTGCGTGAATTATCCGCCACCAACTAGGGTTCAAGAAGAGGCAATGTTTTATGGCACTTTCTGCCTGGGGAACAAAGGTCAATTTTTCTGGCCGCTGCAACAGCAGCGGCTGCAACAATATCTAATTTTTGAATTTCAATGTTTATGCCAGAAGGCGTACGGCATGTAATGGAAAAGAAAGCATATTGAACAGTCTTGCATAACACAACAGTTGTGCAAAAATACATATTTACAATGAAGACATTTTTTTAAAATTAGGTGGCTACTGTCTAGGCCTTCTTTTTTTTACTTTTTTGGTTAATACATTTTCTTTTTTTTTTACTGTGATTGCAATTTTTAAGAGAAACCTAAGACATGGTAAAACAGACAATAGTAAAGTCCTATTATCTATCATCACTCCAGCAGTAGCTAATTATTTACAATATCTAACCTGCTCAATCGCCCTTGGGTTACCCTAGGGCAGGCTTCAGTAGGCGACTTCTCCTTTCCTCGGATGATTTTGCTGACGGTTGCTTCTGAAGGGTCTCCTCCAGGGCTCCCCCACTACGGTCCTTCCCCCCAAGTCACTTCAACCATTAACAAATGTTTTATTATATTAGGGGGGCACTAAATGGGGATGTTATCCAGGGATCCCAAATTGTCTGGAACTGGTTGATTCTATCCAAGACTACATGGTTAAATCTCTCGTTGAGCATTAAATAGTTGATTTGTTTTATTAATTCCTGAAAGTTTTCATTTGTGGTTTTCCAACTACTAGCTATGTGTATTTTTTCTTTCAAAAAATATTTTATTAGGTCAATCTTAAAATTTTTAGAAGCTTGTAAGCATGTTTCTTCCCATAGTCTTATGACTGCCGAACACTCCCACCAGACATGAATAAATGTAGCCTCATTACCACTGTTCCTAAAACATGAGCTGCTCCATTTTGGATCCCATTTATTAGCTTAAAAGGAGTAATATATGTCCTGTGTAGGACCTTTATTGAAGTCTCAAGCAGACTATAATTTAAAGATCCCCTACTTAAGCCTTGCCAACTTTTATCTCATGTGCTATCTGCCAACTCGGTGCCCAAATCCCTCTCCCAGGCTTTGGTATAGTCTGGTTTGTTTGCCCATGAGTTTTCATTAAATAGTTCATACATGAGGCTAATAATACCAGGCTGAAAGGGGGAATCCCTACATTTTTTGAGTAGCCAGGTGTTTCTTTGGGGGGTTCCCCTACCACTTATCGTATATATAAAATGATGTATCCTACAAAAATTATAGTGTTCAGCAAGGGGTAAATTGTATCTATCTCTCACCTACTCAAAGGTCATTATTTTTTCGTCATGCCGCCATGGACCAAGCCTTAGTAGGTTCTGAGACTTCCACCAACTGAGAGAGCTTTTCGGAAGATGTATCTTAAAGTGGGGATTGGGTACGATAGGGGTAAGATCTGATACCAGAGTGTCCAGTTTTTGTGTCCAGTTCATCTCCGTCCATATTTTTAATGAGTGCTTAATCAATGGGTTTTTCAAGTTTCTCAAAAAAGTATACAGGCCTGGAATCCATATTACTTTATCCCATGTATAAGGTGACATGCTTACATTTTCCATAAATACCCAGAGCGGCTGATGTGTTTTGGAGAATGCGCCAGAGGAATGAAAGCCAGCTGCGCTGCCTTGTAATACAGTTTGAGATTCGGGTCCCTACCCTCTTTTGGAAAGACTATGAGGTCGGCCTGATTCAATTAAGGGGACATAGGTTCTCCATTTAGTATAGCGTTAAACAAAGATGTTAGGTGCGGGGGTAAGCAAGGGCTCAAATTTCTTATAGTACAGATGAGTAAAACCGTCTGGCCCTGGGGACTTGCCAAATTTAAGATCTTGGATTGTAGATTTAACTTCCTCTTGGGATATGTCTAGGTTCAAGCTGTCCAATTGAGGTACAGGTATTTTGTGGACTTCTTGCTGTAGTAGGAAGGACTCTATGTCAGATCCGCTGCAGCGGGATTGGGATGAATATATGGTCTGATCGAAGTTTTGAAATGTTTCTTGGATAGCATTGGGGCTAAAGGAGGTTTGGCCATCAGGTAGTCTAAAGATACCGTATATTATGTCCTCTCTTGGGGGGTAAAGACACTAATAATTCCTCCAAAAAAATTCTGCTTTTTTTTGTTGTGGGCAAGGTCACTGGTTAGCCCCTTGGGTTATCTGTTAAAAAGAGTGGTGCAGAGACTGAGGGGGCTGTTAGCCTCCTTGTCCCTGTGTGGCTATTTAGAATCCCTGCTGCTGCATGTTTCAGCTTTATTAAGGTGTAATTGTACAGCGTTTGACTCAAGTAGCTGCCTGTGCTGGGTCAGTTTGGCTTAATTGCTGGGCCCTTTTCCTGCCAAGATCGCGATTGTCAGTCCATGGGCCTCTATGTCCCCTTCACTACCTTTGTCCCCGCTTGTGTGTTATTTGGGATGGCCCCCTTTATATCTCCGGCCCGTGGCCTTGTAAGGGTCGCCCCCTAAATCTCTGAGTGTGGATATGCAGGGATGGGGCGTTGAATCAGGCCTACCTTCTTCTCTGCTCGCTGCAAGATCAACAATACCTAATTTTTCAGGCATGTGTACATGCCTAATTTTTCTGGCCTCTGGTGCTGCACTGTGGCTTCAACAACCAAACCCCAAAAAAAGGCACATAACAGGGATTAAACTGATAGGAGTAGTACTACTTAACACACCCCTCATATCTGGTGTAACAGTAGTGTACATTTAAAACCAAAAACATTTTTTCTACTGTAATAGATTTCATAGCAGTTAGTTGTCTGCAAGCGTGTGTGTCAGACCTACAGCGTCTACTCTACCAACTTCTGCAAGTGCACAGTGCCACTCATATCTGTTGTCACAGTAGCTTGGATGCATAGTACCGATCTGTCAAAACCTGTAATGATGAATGAGGTCTAGAGTAGCCTGGTTCCCTTATCCTCTACAGGTTGAGACCTAATGTTTGGGTGACTCCAGACCAACACATGAGTACAAGCAGCACACAAACTCAAAGCCGCCATCCTCCTCCTGGTGCAGCATCATAAGCCACATCAACCACTGCTATCCTCCTTGCCCCCTCTCAACCATCCACCACTCCGTCTCTCGCCTTGAGCAGTTCCTGCTCATCTGCCCATAGTCAGGTGCCTGTAAAGGACATGTTTGAGCGTAAGAAGCTAATGTCACAAAGTGCCCCAAAAATGAAGTGATACAACCAACAAAGCATCTTTTTCCATCTCCTGGTTCTAAAACTCCAGGCCTTATACACGCCCCCTGATAGGTGACGTAACAAGTATTAAACTGATAAGAGTAGTACTTACAAACACGCCACTCCTATCTGGTGGCACCTTTGACTGCACGTGCCGTGCCCCAAAATTGAAGTGATGCGACCAACAAAGCATCTTTTTCCATCTCCTGATTCTAAAAATCCAGGCCTTATACACGCCCCCTGATAGGTAATGTAACAAGTATTAAACTGATAAGAGTAGAACTTACAAACACGTCACTCCTATCTGGTGGCACCTTTGACTGCACGTGCCGTGGCCCAAAATGTAAGTGATACGACCAACAAAGCATCTTTTTCCATCTCCTGGTTCTAAAAATCCAGGCCTTATACACGCCCCCTGATAGGTGCTGTAACAGGTTTTAAACTGATAAGAGTAGTACTACTTAACACACCTTATAATAATGCAGAGAGAGGCAATGCAGTGAGAGGAGTCTGAAGAAGAGGAGTCAGAGGAGGAAGGTGGCTTTGAGGAGGTGGAAGACCAAGGGGGCTTGTTGTCACCTTTCGGGGACTCTTGGTGGCTGGGTGGAGGAAGAGACCTTCAATGACATCAGTGAGGACAAGGAACGGGACATGGCTAGCTTGGTAGCCAACCTTGTGCAAATTGGGAGTTTGCGGTTGTGCAAATGGACTGTTTGCGGTTGTTTGCGGTGCGTTAAACAGGGAGTTTGGTCTGTCACTGTGAAGCGGGCCTAACCCTTACACTACCTGATCGATACAACATCATACCTGATGTTTTAAAGCACGTTATTCCAAACAATTTAGGAATGTTAGGTAATTTATGCCCTTTATAGCTTAAAACCAGACTCTGTATCAACTATGTAATTTTCTGTGGGAGTTTTGCCATGGATCCCCCTCCGGCATGCCACAGTCCAGTTGTTAGACCCCTTGAAACAACTTTCCCATCACTATTGTGGCCAGAAAGAGTCCCTGTGGGTTTTAAAATTCGACTGTCCATTGAAGTCTATGGCGGTTCGCCGATGTTCGCCGGTTCGCGAACAATTGCGGCGGTTCGCGTTCGCGGTTCGCGTACCCAAAATTTTAGGTTTGCGACATCACTATTGGACATGACTAAATTACTAAATAACAACAAATCTATGCCTCAACTATATTTTACTTTATCATTTTGTGACTATCTTGTAATAAAAATGTAACTTTTTTTTTATAATTCATGTCACAACATGCTCTTCCTTGGGCTTGAAAAGGCCAACAGGCCAATCCCATCCTTTGATTTCCTCACACATGATAGCTTAAACTGAGGCTAGGACAAGATACCGATTTCTCCCTTCCAAGTTGCAGAGATTCAGGACAAGTAACCCAGTACCAGGACAAGTTGCAGGAAATTATTTCTGATTAAAAAATAATAAACAGCTTTCCTCTAAATGAAACACACCATAAATATGTATCCCAAGTACAGCATGCACTTTATTTTTCAAGTCACATACTTATACAGTTAAGTCACCAATTACAGTTGGCTTCTTTCTTGGACAAGCAAACATTTCACACCTAAAGACCCTTTTGAACTACATTACATGGTTCAGTGCTGGCTCCATGGACTTGGGGCAGCCCTGCCTCCTCTTCTTCTTTGTTGCCAAGGAGTCTAATATCATAGTTATCAGCTACATCTAGCAGGATCTGGTCAGGCAGGGAGTAGTTAGGCAATATAACTGCTGAAGAAAAAGTGTCTGTGCGAGGGGTCTGTGTCTTTACCCATGTGGGAAACAAGGAGCCTGACCTGTAAAGACTTTGGGTACTTCTTGTTTAGGGAGAATGGCAGGGCTCTGTGTTTTCAGGGTACAGTGTAGTTTGATCAACCCATTGCCTAGCTGACCACCTCTAGGTGGAAATATATTTATTGAGTCAGAGGGAAGCAGGCTAACAATTTCATGATGGGACTGGGGTGTACTTACTTTTTAGGCTGACCATGACTTTGACAAGGATTCTAGACAACCTGGATCCTATTAGAGTTAATTGGGGTCAAGGACTATTACTAAGCTCAAATATCTCTTAAAGTGGGGTTAGCCACAAGACAAAGGATCAAAGGCGTACCTCTTGCAAAGCACTTGACATCTCTTAACCTTTGCCTATTGAAACAAGTGTTTCAACTAATGTTTTGACAGCCCTGTTAATTATGCTTGATGGTTTAATTGTTTTCTTGTGATTATGCCTAATTTGCTGCTTGACGTGCATCTGAACCCTGCCAGGACCATAGCTCGGCCCTGGGTGCGAACTGGGTATAACTGTTGACTACTGGAAGTGCCTACTGTTCCCTTTTAAATTGGTATTATTGTTTCCCACCTCCAAACCTTCTGACTCTCCACAACCAATCTCTGCAAACACACAAGAAACCATCTCCATTTCCCAGCTCCAAACCTTCTGATTTTTCACAACCAATCTCTCCAAACACGCAAGAAATCATCTCCATTTCCCAGCTCCAAACCTTCTGATTCTCCACAACCAATCTCTGCAAACACACAAGAAACCATCTCCATTTCCCAGCTCCAAACCTTCTCACTCTCCACAACCAATCTCTGCAAACACACAAGAAATCATCTCCATTTCCCAGCTCCAAACCCTCTGATTCTTCACAACCAATCTCTGCAAACACACAAGAAACCATCTCCATTTCCCAGCTCCAAACCTTCTGATTCTTCACAACCAATCTCTCCAAACACGCAAGAAATCATCTCCATTTCCCAGCTCCAAACCTTCTGATTCTCCACAACCAATCTCTGCAAACACACAAGAAACCATCTCCATTTCCCAGCTCCAAACCTTCTCACTCTCCACAACCAATCTCTCCAAACACGCAAGAAATCATCTCCATTTCCCAGCTCCAAACCTTCTGACTCTCCACAACCAATCTCTGCAAACACACAAGGTAACTTCAGAGGACCTCACCTTCACCAGGCACCACACCTACATTAATATTTGTTATGATATTTTAGGAGATAGACTATTTCTTAGATAAAGAAAGGAAGGATTTGGTTGCTCTAGGTGTAACTTTTTATAATGAACTTTTAACTTTTAAACTTCTTTAAAAACTTTAAAATATTTAGACGCAGCAAAATATAACGGAAATTGTATAGATATTGTTCACTAGGACAGATTAATTATAAGGTGCTTTATTATATTTAGTGCCATCAGAAAGTGCCAGTTGACAATAGGAGAAGCTGGAAGTGTCAGTTCTTTAATAAATAAATAAGTGCCAGTGCTTTGTTACTAAATCTGAATACTCAGTTTAGTATCTTGCTCAAATTTTCCACAGTCTTATAAAAGTGCCAGTGCTATGGTTAATAAACATGAAAGTGTCAGTGCTGTAGTTCATAAATCTAAAGATATTAGTGTAGAGCCAGTTCAGTGTCTGACTCTATTAGAATGCTATTAATCCTTTGTTTGTCCAGAATCTCTATATAATATTGATTATACTCATAAAAGCTGTTCCTTGTGCTGGAGGAATCATGGATTTATTCTTAGATATAAATCTTTATAATTAATATAATTGATATAGTGTTGTGTCTATGAGGTATAACACAGCACAATTTTCTTAGAGATCCTGGTTTCCCAATGCTATTACTCCTTAGTTTGCTTATCCTTGATATCTATACAGTTTTAGTTATACTCTTGTCATTAGAGGCTGTTCCTAGTGCTAGGTTGCTCATGGTTTAATTGCTAAATATCTCTCTTAATGATTACTATAACTTTGTGTCCATGAGGAACAGCATAGCACGCTTGCAATGGAGATTGCGGTTAGGACGCCACGCGATGACATCACTAACCCGCGTCTCACGTTGCTGCTTCTAACCCGACGCACGTTTCTCAATTTCCTCAGGGGTTTCCGCCATGACCTCTGGAGATCCCTTTATAGCCTCCAGTTGTCATGGAGATTGTGTCTATAGTTAAAAACAGCTAATTATTTGGTTAACAAACGCTCTATATGTCTACTATGAAGTTGCAACTTTTTCATTAATGACTTCTCTTATTGTATTAAATTGAATTAGTGAGATTTATATTGGATTCATTTAAATTCAATTCAATATGTGGTAATAGACATTGTTACAGGATATTCCATTTTTTTATGTTGTAAATTTCCAAACCACCATATTATTGAATGGTATTGCAATTTTTAGTTTTGTTAATATCATTTTTATTCCTAATAATTTTTATAACTTTATTAATGATGATATATTATACATCATTTATAGTAAAAAATGACAGCTATTATTTATTTGCACATACCGTATATAAAAAGTCACATATTTTCTGGGATTTCTTCCTTCTTAATATCTCATATTCTGATATCTAAATAGGTTGAAACCTAATTTTGAAGTCAATTGGTCAACTCCATTTTTTATATAGAACAATTAATGATATATTTGTATATTAAATGTAGGATGAAAAATTAAAGCCATCATTGAGGACTTCAGGTTTTTTAGTTTTCAATATATAAATCCGTTTTGCTTCCATCTTTAGTAATTCATTATCTATATTGCCCCTTCTGATGGTTTTTTCAATGTGGTCTATAGTCATAAAAGAAAGTACTTTGACATCCCCTTTATGTTTCTTATTGACATGAACTGCCACCAGTGTATCATATTCTCTATTGATACTATAGATGTGTTCTAGAACTCTTCTTCTGAGTTCTCTGTAGGTTTTACCTACGTATCTCATTCCACATTTGCAAGATATAAGATAAATAACTCTCTCAATTTTACATGTTATAAGATAATTCACAGAATATGTCTGTGTTTTATCCTTTGAAGTGAAAATCTTAGCTGGTTTTATATACTGGCAAGCCTTACAAGATTGACATTTAAAACAGCCTTTTATTTACTTAAGCCAAGTAGTCTTTTTTGCGGTGTCTA